>VRYO01000100.1:13724044-13741584 GCA_009812075.1 Sialia sialis | reverse complement strand
TACAACCAAGAAAAGGAAACATTTCCTCAAATAACTTGTGAGTGAGAGTTAATGATACAAAAAACGTTTTAGCAGTAACAGAAAGAGAACTACATAAGTATATTACCATTAATAATCTATGTCATTATGCAGATTATAACTCTGTATCAGATCACACAGCCCACAATGAGTAAATCAGAAAGAACTTAATTCCAGCTGCTGCACTTCTGGAATTCCAGCACTACTCTTACCCCAGAACAAAGCACTGCAGAAATGTGTCTGTAAGCACTTGCCTACCATCACAGCATCAAGGTTTTATTCCAGTAGATATATGGGCAGTGCTATATTCTGTATTTCAGTACATAGAATACAGAATCAGAAATATCAGCTGTCCCCCCAGCCTCACTCTGTAAGACAAGGATGCAGTAAAGACTAACAATAGATTGGAGTGAAACACATACATTACTATGGTGTAAGAGAGGTGGAAAGGTAGCAGAGATTTTTTTTAAGTTTTAGGTCACCTCAATTTTATCAACTCAGCAAAGGGCATTATGTTACACTGATTGCAGAACAAAGAGGCAAGACTGAAGAGTCCTACCTCTGCACAACACTTTCCTTGGGACATAGACTTCTCAAAATCTCAGACCTCTTGCTTTGTACTCCTGGGAAATGCCCTGGGGAACCTGAGAATATGTCAGCTTGATTTCAAAGTGCTATTAGCATTTATTAGTGGTGTAAATAAAAAATGAGTTGTTCCTACACACTAAAGAATTAATGGAGAAAGGAAAACCTACATTTTTGTTCTGTATTTACCTATTTCTTTATTTCCCTTTAATTTTTCTCTATAGAAGCAGACTATCATTTGTTTAAGCTTGGCTAGAGAAATATAATTGGCTTACCTGGGGCTTTGAAGACAAACAAGTCATGGGAGAAGGAAGGAATGAAGCACATGTCAGCAGAGGAGATGACACCTGAAACCTGAAGGAGACAGAGAATCTGCCCGCATAGGTTCATCAGTGCAAGGCACAGCTGTAGACCAAACACAGCTCTGTCTTTAAAATAATGAAAGGAAACAAGTCACAACTATAGGCAGCCTTTTCCATTCTGCCCAAGATTACTTTTTCCTTTTCTTAAGCAAAACCAAAAATCACAGCTAGATTTGCTTCTCCCTTCCACTTTTTACCCTCACTACACAGCCACAGTGCCTCTGCTTCCTTCCAGCCAAAAACTTCCTTCTAGGATGACAACCCTGTGTCAGCCACAGGCACTTCCTTCTGCACTTGCCCAGGGAGGGCCCTCTCTACTTTGCTGCAGTCAGTTTGGCAACCAGAGGTGGATTACATCAGTGAAATGGAAAGGTACCTGCATTCCTCACAGACTACCGTGCCACCTGTAGTGACATGTACCTCTCATATTTCTATCACACCACAGTAACTACTTCTGCAGGTGCTCCTACACACCACTAAATGCCTGACTTAACTTGGCCTTCACTTCTATCCCTGTAGCTGCACCATGAAGCTCCTCTCACGGCAGAGCCTGAGGAGTGACAAAGGCAGTTGACTCAGCATACATTACAGACTGCAGGTTCCCTTTGATTTGTACCTAATTTTTTACCCAACTGTTCTTAAGCATATGAAGAATGTCAGCAGTTGCCAAACTGAAGATAAAGCTTTGTTCCCTTATATTGTTTTGCAAGACCATTCCAAAACAAGAGAGAACACCATCTATGTCCAGAGAAAAGGCCATGGAAAGAAGAAACTAAATATGAGAAAATGAGGAAAACTGGAAAAATATGAGCTGTTAAAATCTCTAGGCATCGGGAGTTTGGGTATGATGAGAAAGAAAGGGAGAAGGGGAGAGAGAAAGAGAAGCTGGAACTTATAAAAGAATGACCAGTCAGCAACAATATTTGACACGACAAAAATGAAGATGGGGGAAAAAACCCAAATCACTGCAAAAAGGGAAGGACTCAGTAGGGCTGCCTTTTGAGTTTAGTCAGGTAATTCAGAAAGCTATGGAACAGATTTAGAGCTTTTGGATTAAAATAGTTATATTGGAGTTAAGAGCAGAGTCAGCTTCTAGGCTCAGAAGGAAATTTGCAGCTAGGGAATTTGTAATTGCAACCTTCAGTACTAGTCACAAGGAGGAGCTGGGATTGTTTTCATTTTTTTTAAATTGCACAGGAAGTCAGTAGCAGGAAGGGCTGACTACTCCACATGGATGGAACCAGTGGGATGCATCAGCCCTTACATAGCCGTGGCCATGCTTTTTCTAAACCACCAACACAGAAGCCACAGCTAATGTTGAGGTCACATTCAAAACTGCTACATTCTTTATCACCTTTTCATGTCATAGGATTGTTGCACTAGGAAAGTAATTTTTGAGCTAGCCTGCAATTGTTTTATCAAGCCATGACAAATAATCCAGTATTTCCATGTTTCATGCAGATGGCTGCAGCTTTCTCATTAAGATAAAATCAACTTGTGTTAATTTAAAAATTAGTTTTAAATTTATAGCCAGTTTTATCAAACTCTCCCTCTATTTTCACATGCATGGATTCCACTCACCTATTTTGTCAGGCTCAAATAATTTAGTTCCATATTCAGTCAAACGATTCATTTTGAGAAGCCTAAGCAACTATATATTTAGCTCTCTGGTTTTATTTTGTCAGCACCTTTGCTACTTACTTTAAATCCTTCTACTGCACTCTCCATTTTCCTAGAGAACTGAAATTCAGTGATTTTACCATTACCTTTAAGCAACAAAGAAAATATGCTACTAAGCCCAAAAGAGGATGAAATACAGCCTTAGGGAAATTAGCAGTATCAGATTTTAACTCAACGTGAGAAATATATGGGCTCTGGTCTTTGCACCTTGACAAATAAATAGTAGGATGTAGAGAGAGAGCAGCTAATAGTTTACAGCAGTTGACTAACAAACATAGACCAAAAAGTCTAGGATTTATCAACCTGGACAGGAGATCAAGGGGGAATACAATCAGGATTCCCAAAATTATGGAAAAACTGTGAAAAATGAACATAGAAATTCTATTCACAAAACCTCTGCAATTTCCAGGCCATTAGGAGGCACTAAATGAACATGTAATACAAAACAGATAAAGCACTTAGTGTCCAATACAATTCCTGACCTTGCCACCACAGGAGATGGTAAGGTCAGAGTGTACATTTAGAAAGGGATTATACAAATTCATAGACAATAGGTCTGTAAGTGGATAATATCCAACAATTACTGGTAGGTTGCACACCAATATCCAAATGTAACAACTGTAGGTGTGGGAGAGTGTAAGAACACACCACAGACAAACGTCCTGGCTCACTATAGGGTGTCTCCTGTGGCAAGAACTGGAGCCACAGAGCTCCTGTGATCCAGTAAGGCATTTCTTCTTACTTAGATGATCTTAAGAAACAGTCATGTGATGTAACTATTCACTAAGGAAATGTTAAATTACCTATAAGCCAAAAATGTCAAGACAGCTGCATACAAGTCAGATTATTTGTGAAACATGCAGTCAGATTAAGATGGTAGAGATGTGTGAAAATGTCAGAATGCATTAATCTGCATTCCATGTAGAATAGAAACACATAAATTTAAAAATACCAGTGTTTTTTGCATTTTATTTGGAAGATCTGATTAACAGTGTTACTCATTTATCTGGACTACAGTGCATTGGTACATGCACAGAGAGTTTTTCACAATTCAAGAATTGTCCCAGCTGCAGAGGTTGTAAAAAATAAGTGCTTCATCCAGAAAAGTGTTACTGTGTCAAAGTAAGATGAAAACTTTGAGGGTTCTATATTCTTTTTGGAGTCATGAACACTGAGCAAACCACCACCATTCTTCTGCTGAGTAATGAGCCTAGCAAGTTCCCTGTACAAAAGCCCTTCCTTCAAGAGAGGTTCTCCTAAAACCACAAGGAGCATAACATCTAAAGTACTGCATCTTGAACTTTTCAAGATAGATTACAAACACAGCTGCACAAACATTAGTGCATGAAAAATAATTTTACCCAATTAGCACACAAATAATCATGTTAAAGCCCCTTTGGTGTAATTTTTTGTTTCAGCCAGAACTTAAATTTCAGTTGCAACTACTCAGATACCTATTTTATGGCAATCCACTTTCAAAGTTTAAATCTATTTTACTTTCATTGAAAAAGATGTTTCTAAAATGAAACATCTGGCTAAAAGAGGAAAAGTTTTGGCATTCCTGGGCTTTAAAACCCTTGGATATAAAAACCTATGGTGACACACACATCAGGATAAAAAAGAGGTAAGGAGAGAACTGTCAAGGGCTTAATCCTACCAGGGGGACAGTTATTCTTCTTTTGCAAGAGAAGTATTACAGCAACTTTTAGAAGGTTTCAAAGATACAGTTTGATCAGAGAACATAAAACACTGATTGACATCTACATGAATTTCCATGCAGTGTATTTATTTTCATACAGTGCTGCATTCTATTGCTATGAATGGGGAAATACTTGTGAAAGATTCCTCTTTGAATTCTATGTCATTCTGATTAGACCATGAATATGTTGACAAGTTTATCAACAAGATTTTGTATGTGTATAAGTTAAGAGAGTTTCTTTCATGCACAGAAAATTATTCTGGTTTCATTTTATCTTCTGTCCTTGGGTACTCAGAGATGGAAGCAGGGAAGGGCCTTTTACAAAGGTATTTTAAGCAAGTTATAAACAGAAGTTAAACTAGGAATGTGAAATATTTTCTTTATTGGAAAGTAAAATCCTCTGGTCCATCTAAATGCATTAAGTGTAATAAGTATGTCATTTGTACTATTAATTGGCATGAAAATGAGTGTTCTAGAAAGATAAATTATGACCATGAAATTTGAAATACACTATGGCACTGCAAAACAGCTTCTAGCTTGGCACTCTGAGTTGCTAGTCTTTCAGCAAGATAATGACATATCACCTTTAATGCAGCTTTAATGCCTTCGCTTGCAAAACTACAAGGATTGGTAAATTTTGTGGCTTTCCAGAAAGGGTAGTTTTCCCCACAGCATGAAGATTTGACCTACTACAGAGAAAATATGTCAAGGCATCACCAATTTAATCACAATCAAAAATAAAATCTGATGAAATTTCTACACACTCCTTACAAAACTGCCATTCAAGAACTAATCAAAGAAGGAGAATAACTTACGAGCAAGCAAAAAATTATGAAGTTTCTCCATAAGATTTTGGGTCATGCCATCAGCTTCAGCCACAGGAAAGTGAACTAATCCTCTAATAAATGGATGGCGTTCCATAATAACACCTGTTAGTTGTTCTTATTCCACGTCACTGTTTGTTCCAGATTCTGGCTCTTCTGTTAGTTAGAAACCTAAAGTGCCGTTCATATTTCCTCAAGAACAGTTTATATCAATTTGTTTGTCTTTAATTGTTGTCTTTTAAATAGCACTGTTTTTCTGATATTTTCTCCCATGGATATAAATCACAGCTCAAATTACATTTTGCTAGGCTAAATAAACCATTGTCAATTTAGTTTTTTCTTACAGAAAAGCTTATCATTCCCATGATCCCAGTAACTCTTCTGTGGACTTGTTGAATCTTGATTTCATCTTTTTTCTACAAGTAAAGTTGGAGTTCTACATGGTATTCAGATAAAGCTTCATCATACCTTGTCAGGTATGATCTGGTCAATCTCAAATTCCAATGGCCCTCTCTGCCTGAAATGAAACATACTGCTGGCTACCAGCTATCCAGTGAATCCCTAATATTTAGATATGTCCCTTCTTCAACTGTTTCCAAATCATGAGCTCCAGTTTATATCAGAGTTTGTCATTGATCCAAAGTGCAGGATCTTGCACTGCATTCCATAAGTTTTCAGCCTGTTCCTATTAGTCCAAACTCTGAGGTCATTAATTTCTTCCTGTAAGTAATTCCTGTCCATTCTGCATTAGTAATAAGTACCAACTGGGCATCATCTATAAATTTCCTCAACATCATGATTATGCCAAAGTCACTATTAAAAGTATAAAATATATCCAGCACCCTGACTGATCACCACAGAGGTTTGTAACCTGCCTGCCCAGTAAATTCCCTCTCAACAGCACCCACCCTCCCCTTTGAGGTACTTCCTTACCCACAGTGTCTGCAGGAATCCCCACCTCCTGCAGCCTGGGAGTCCCCTGTTGATCCTGACCAAATGTTTTACTGCAAAATATCTAGAACAGAAAATTTCTAGATACATTATTATTCTAAATATCACTTTACTAGGCTGTCATGTAACTTTGGCAAGCATCTCACACGTCACCTTTCAAAATCTCAATCTATAATTGCATTTTGTCTTGAAAACTTGTTCTTAAGCCTTGAAAACACATTATATCATGGCTTTTCTGCCAATGGAGTGGAGGACAGAGTCTATTACACAGACATTGTGTGGTACTTTCTAACTCTAGATAATTTGGTAGAAGTCTTTCTAGAAAGAGATGACAGATGTGAAAAAGATTCTATGCAGTGAAAAAAAACAAACCAACATTTTAATTGAAATGAGATAACTTGGAAGGAAATATGGTTTAACAGGGAATGACTAGTAATTATCTTTCAGAATAAAAGAATAAAGTAGGAGTACCATAGAAAATGAAACAAACAAAAGAATGTGGAACTCAAAAGTGAGAATGTCTCGTGAAAGGGATTAGGTCAGTTTGTGAAAGTGATATGCCACAATAACCCAGCACAAGGTATTCTTAAGATGTCAGTTTCCAAAATCTGAGAGGGTCTATGCCTAACCTTAGAAGAAGCAATCACTGTTGGTACTTCATTAAATGAGTTTCTGCTCTGACACTGGATTTTCACTTCAAAACATGATTGGGTGGATCATTTCATGATCTCCAGTTATATAATCCATGACACTGAATAGAACTCAGGCCCCTTCCTCAATACATAATTAATATCTCTTAGAAATTAATGGAACATATTTATGTATTCCATTCATCCACACACAGAATTCCAAGGCTGTACAATCCTATTTTATTGTGCCTCTAAACAATTTACTCAGCTCTCTGCTCAAGTGAACATGATTCCATGCTTCCCTTACACAGCTCAAAACTTATTTAATCCCTTTAACTTATATATTTTTGAAATTGTGTAATAGCAAAACATAACTAACTAGTCATAGATTGAAAATCACAAATGTAATTTTACAGGGAACACTCAAGTAAAGCACTCCATGTTCAATACAAACTCCACTTGACAATATACCTGTAAGATCTACACACTCCAGAGAGTTCAGTCTCAGCCAAAAATATGTTTCCTGCTGAAGCATAAGACAAGGTCACAGCCCTCAGAAGGATCCTGTGGGTGTAAGAGAGATGGGGGCTGAATGATTTTTCTCACAAAATCAAGGAGTTGTTTTGGCTTCTTTGCTGAGGTCATTTTGTGTCTGCATAGATAATAATAAATAAATACGTTGTAATCACTGTGGATTTATGAGGCAACTAAAGTTATTTGGGCTTTTACAGAAAGCAAGGCTGGGAAAATAAGCTGGCAATTTTTTGATGTGTCACATTCCCAACTAAAACAAACTTAAATATAATTTTCCTTATTCAGCTATACTTGGGAAGGGAAAAAAATGCACCAACCACAGCTGGCATTTAACCCATAGTCTGTGGGTAGCTATATTATGTGCCCACTTTGCAAGCTTCAGACAGCCCTCACAGCACTGGCAATCAATTCTCTTCCTGCTTACTTTTCTGTCTTTAATGTCCTAAATCCTACACCACTAGCAACACTTCTGATTTTGTGTCATACTTGTGAGCATAATACAATCATCAGAGAGTTTTTCCAGATGAGGCACCACAGAAATAAATCTCACATTTTGTTTGGTTTTTCCTGAAGGGAAAAGTTCTTGATGTGGCATCTCAATTTGAGTATCTATTGACTGGTGCAGCAAACTGTCCCTACATCCAAGACCCCAGCTGCTTCCTCTACAGATATAAAAACTTTTTGGAGCTTCTATAGAAAAAACTAAAGTCCAAAATATTAGGAAATAATACCATTATATTTCCTTACATGGACCTTATAAGGTCAATTCATGCTGGCACATCACCTTAAAAATAATATGTTTTGCTGAAGTGATTTTTCAAACTCTTGTTAAATTCAGTGTTGTTTTTTCCCCAGCAAGGCTTTTCTCACCACAAAAACAGATTACTGGAAGGTACTAATGTTGTGAATTTAGTCCTAAGTCCCCAGTTATTTACGTCTTTGGCTAGAAAAGAACATAGGAACCTGTTTTAGGGCCCCTACCAACATGCTGTACAAGAAATATGTACCTCCAGCTTCATGCCATTTGCCTGACAGTTTTTTTCTCATTTCATCTTTACATTTATTTAGGTAGACTTACTTAAGTGAAATAGATACAGTATGTTCCTTTTCTTTTTTAAGTCCTCCGAAGGACACATCCTTGTACCTAAGCCTTGCAAAGATAGAGACACAAATTAAAGAGACGCAAGGAACCCCAGCCCTTTCAGTTATGAATGCACAGCTTTTGAGTGGTCAGTAAAGTAAATTTTACCTTCCCCCAAATATAGCCTATTGAAAACAGCCAGACTTTTCATATACAGGGAAAATAAATTTTTGGCTGACTTAGCAGGAAGAACTCAACAAATGGAGTGAACAGAATGAAAACTTTTGCAACAATATTGGCAGTCTACACATTCAAAGCTGACAAAAAGATATTCTTAAGAGAGAAAAATTGTTATATCTTCTCTAGGGATGGTAATACTTATCTAAGGATAGCCAGGAACAGAGCCAAAAATTAATCCTTACTTGCTTGCTGAATACAGCATTTCCCTGTTACTGGTGTTACAATCAGAGATACCAGTTTGCTTAACAGACTGATATTAATAATAGAACTGAATATCAATTATCACAACTACCACTTGAGGCCCACATGGGAGTGAGGGTGTGGACCTTAATGTCTAATGACCAAAACTGACAGGAGTCCTTCCTCCACATACTGCCAAAGCCTGTGTGCACTGAAGTAGTTCAGGTGACAGCACAGGCAAAGGAAGGTGACAGAATATACAAATAAAAAGAATGAGCAGCATGAGACCACTGCCAGTCACAGTACTTCTACATTCTGTATTTCATTTCCATGGGTAAGGTAGCATGTCAGTACCAGGAGCCTAGCCAGATTTAGTAAACCTGAAATTTCCCATGCTTGCTGGGCAGGAGATGCAGAGCACTTGAAAATGTCTATTTGCCCAACTATGAGATTTTGCAAGGCTTTAAGAGTCAGGAACAGTACACTGCACAACAAGGACTACTCTGTGAAGTTCCCTGAAGTTCACAGTAACACTCCCATTGACTCAAGCAGAGCCAGGACTTCCTATCAATTCCCTGGAGGTAAGCTGAGTTCTCAGTGCTGAGAACTGTGAGCTGTGTGCATTGCAGAGAGCAAGTATCACCAACCTTTCAGCCTGCACTCACTCTTCTTGTGATGGTTTTTGCATGTGGTGGTTTCAGCTTTGTATGCTTTAGAGATGAAGAAACTACCACAGCATTCTGGGTTTGTTTTATTTATTTCATGCAATAACAAAGCATGGTTACTTTCTATTTTTCAACCAAAAGTGCTGCAGGGGTGGAAACTAGAGAAATCTTCGTCATTAATCTGGTTTTCCACCACCCAGATCTTTTTAAATACCCTGTTATTGCAAATCAGTTACTAAAACTTCCCTGCTTCAAAACAGGCTCCAAACCTTGTCTCTCTAGCTTCAGTTATCCACAGAGTTTAAACTACTCTTGCCTTTCTAATACACACACGGAATCTGAAGATAAACTTGGATTTGGATGAATTGTTATCCCCATGGAAAGACACCACAGTTCTTTGACAATGCAGCTCCTGACAGCTCCCACCATCATAACCTCTCCAACAGCCACACGACAAAGAGGAGACTAAGATAATTTTAATAAACTGAGAGAGCCTGAGCTACGGGAAATTCTGCAAGATGAGTTTGCTCAGATCCTTGTGAATTTTTCTTGCTATTTGTCTGTATTCTATGTGTGTTTTTGCAACTCCTAAATTTCACTTTGAGTTTCAGGTTCAAACAAGAATGTTAAAAGCTCAAATTGAAACACACTTGAAACCATCAGGTTTCACTTGCAAAACTGTAAGTGGACTTCAACATTTTAAAGGTGTAAATTAAGGAATTCATGTGAAAATTGCAACTGACAGTTTTATAGCTGAATTAAAGTAGGGAAGCTTTGCATGGCCCTGTAAGAAACATTCCACATAGCAGTTCTCCTGGTTTTACTCTTACTGTACGTGCAGAAATGGGCCCCTTACACTCACCTAAGATGTTGCAATACTCTTAATATGCAAAATTACTTTTTCTTTAAACTGCTACTTAAAATCTCTCCTCCTTGCTCTTTCTGGAGCTGAACCAGCTCCAAGACCTTTGGGCAATGAACTTTTATAACAATTTCCCCAAAATCTCTTTCCCTGTTTTAGGACTGGGGGGGTTCCTTGCTCATGGCTGTGCACCATCTGTCATTATCTACAAGGACAAAAATGCCAAGGATGGCTTTTGGCTGTCAGCTCTGCCCCTCTGAACAGGGTGTTACAGGATGTCTCATTCAGCATTTGCAGTCACAGGAGAGGGGAGATTCTTTCGTTCAGAGCAGGGAATAGCCTCCACAGCTGCAGAGCACAGGAGGCCCAGGGAACTTCCTAAGACCAGCAGCTGTGGAAGCAAATTTTGGCTGGATTGGTCCATTATTGTTGATGCACATAAGGCCTCAAAATCAGTGTCAGGAAATAGTGCACACAGAGAAAGGTCTTCTTTTTCATATAAGGTATGCAACTGTGTAATAGTTAAACCTTGCTTTGATGCTATGTTCAGTATTGTTGGTATTAATAAAAACTCAATACTGGCTCTTCCAGTCATATTTAAACAAAAACTCAGCCCTGCCATCACCTCCATTTTCATCTAAACCAGTCTACCAGTGCAGTAATCATGACTTGAAAAAGTTATCATGAGCATGATGTTAAAGTAAGTCAGCATCTCTTCTTTCATACTGCAGTATGTAAGAAGTTAGGAACATTAATCTTTTACTCTGTGATTTAAACACCAATTATTTACAATCCCAAAATACTCAGCAGAATCACTGGTGTGCTCAGTGTGCCTAATCTTTTTGTAAAAGTTCATTTCTTAGAAGATTTCTAGGAGACCTACATGAAGACAATGAAAACTAACCCAGTGTTCAGCACTACACTTTATTTAGTACTTCTGGCTCTGTCATTATGCACAGCCCTGAAGATGGGGAGATTTCCTGTCGCTCTGCTGCCAAATTGCTTGAGCTTTTGTGTAAACTCTGAGCTAACTCATACTATTTTTGCACCTTGATTTCAATCCCTGTAACAGAGACAACTCTTGCCTAACTTTGCACAGGTGTGTGTTTAGCTCATGACCCTCTGATACTCTCAAATGCAAATTCACACCATAATTAACAATACAGTAACCCAGCAAGGGCTAGGAAGATATTTTTGCACAAGATTCATGCAGACACTAGACACGATTTTTCTGTTTTCTTCTGGTTTCAGTCTGAGGTGAAGTGGCAAAGACTGCCCCTCCAAATCTAATGTTCTGCAAAGCAGCAGCAGCAGATTCAGCGCTCCCTACTTCATGCCCTGCAGAGCAAGCCAGAAGCTAAGAAACAGACTTGCTCAACAGCTGAACAACGGAGGCAGAAACAGATCCATTCAGCAAGGAGAGCCAAAGGAGTCAGAGAGAGAGCCAAAGCCACCAGCTTCCTCCTGCTGGCTATGCAAGCAAGAAAGAACCCCAGAACAATGGAGAGAGCGGAACAGCATTACACTGGGGTCATTTGGTTTAGTTCCCAAATTGCTGCTAACAGATGCCTTGAGGGAAAATTTGCTGTGCATTGCTGCTGCCTCATCACCCTGGAGCCATGTACCCCATGCTCAGCTTGGCAAACTGCTTCTCCTTGTCTGCTTCATCTACCAAGGTTAAGATCCAGACATCAATGGGCCCATGTGGGGGGTCCAAACTCCACTGGCTCCCCTGTGTTTTGGATCCAGCCCTAGAACTAGTAATTATTCCTTTGGCAGTGCAGGCCTGCCAGAGAGCATCTCCCAGCCCACTCTGGTGGGATCATGAAAAAAAGTGCAGTTAAGAAAAGGTTTTACAGAGAATGGATCAACCAACAAGCTGAAAATTATCAAAGTACACTTGATAAGGCCAGGAACAGAGGATTGTGAGGGGGGAGAGGTCACCAAAGAAAAGAACACCAAAATAGATCATGGGAAAGGACAGAGAATGGGGAACAAATATAAAGGGAATGGTATGACATCGCGGGCCACAACCTGCAGATTGAAGGCAATGCACAGTAAAGTCGCACCTGAAGAGATCTGAAGATGGCATGGGAAACAAATGAAAATGTTGCTAAGAGTGTGATAATTGCAAGTGTTGTTGACAATAATACAGGTTGGAGAGCACAGCTCTTTATCTCCCTTTACCAACTTAGAATCACTCTCCCCAATCCCCCCCAAATAGGGGTGTGTGGGAACCACACATCTCTGGTTAGAGAACTTTGACTCTGGAGTTGGCCAGATCTAGCAGGCCACAGCATGTGTAGGCACATCCTACAGTCAAGATAAAACAGTCACAGCCTATTTTCCTAGAGACAAGCAAATGCCACACAAAATGTCCCCAGCACTGCTTGTAGCTGAATTTGCCTCTCATTTTGGTGCTCTTGCAAATAAGATGGTGACAGACATGTGGGAAAGTGGCCAATGCTGCTTTCTGGGCTGATCCTGTCTCAGAGTATGATCTTAACTTCCAAAAGTACAACTCTGCCACACTTGACAAGTACCTAGTATACCAGAAAAAAACTTAAAGATTCCTGCTGGAGATCAGATGAAGGAAAAGACTCCTCCTTGTGAGAATCAGAAGATAATGAAATTTCTTAATTTCTAACCAAATAAACACTGCATTGTTTATCTTCTTCTCCCCATTTCATGTACATGAGGATTTTGAAATATTTCTGTTTATTTTATAATATGCAGCAAAATGAATGTTCCTTACACACTGAAATAAACAACCCTTTTCTCTCCCTGCCATTCACACAAAAAATTCTACACACAAGAAACTCCCTTCCACATCCTTCCTTTGTGGTTGTGAACTCCTCCGGGGCTGACAACTCCCAGCAGATCCAACAGAACACTTGCCATTGCTTTCAGTCAGAATATGATTGCACCCTTTTCTTATAGCAGGCAAAGAGTTAACTGAATAGAGTTGAAGATGCATTGTAGGAGACAGGAATAAATCAAATTATATGAAAACATTCCCACGGTTTTGATTTACTTCACAGAAAGAAGACAAAATATTAGACATCTTATATTTCTTCACATTTGCCCTCCAGGCAAATGTGAGGTAAATGTCCAGAAAATTCTAAAAATGTAGCAATAAGCCCATTCTAAGTTCTCTATGAAAAAAAATGCATTACTGAGAATACAATATTATTCTAAGATGCTAAACAGAAGTCTCCAAACCCATTTCAGAGGGCAATAGTTTTCACTGGTTTAGATGGGATATTCCTTTGAATCTGATATGTGAACTAATAAAACTGTAAACAGAAAGGCTCTCAAAGCGGTGAACTGGGTAAGTTTGTAGTGCTGCTGACATCTACTGAGAGAAAGCTGAATTGCACATCTCTGCAAAGGGATGAGCCTCCCTTGGCCCGTATTTGTTATCTGCTCTTCTAGTTTTCAGATGCATTTCATGCCTGCTTGCATATTTATTAATTATCGTGTATCAATACTTGCTTTAAGGTCAGTGAGTGAACAAATACATTGTAGGAAACATCAAGGAGGAAATAAAAGGGGCCTTCAGGAGATGGCTGTATCTTTTACACAAATGCTGCGGACTTGTTCTTAGAGTTCAAATTGGAAGGCTGAGATTGACACGCAGTGTCTGCTGCATCAGGATGCACTTGTAGCTCACGTAAAGCCCTCAGATTGGGGCAGCTGAAGCCAAAATCCACGTAGTACAAGACACCAGATTTAAGAAACCATGCTCCAGAAGTAATACTGAAAATATAGTACCATTTTTTCCTATAGGAAATGAATCATTTAGCTAAACTATGGCAGGATTAAAAATATCACCACTATGAGAACTGTACTCAAAAAACTAAGTCACAAATACATTCTGATGTGTGTGTCTGTTGTCACAGTGACATATGGCAGTGACACTATTCAGGCAGTGACACTATTCAGGCAATTCAAGAAAAAATTTTACTGGTATCTTGTGCATAATAAAGCATATTCTTTCCCCATGCTTAAAGAATATTAATTCACTGCCATCCATAGAGTCACAGAACAATAACCATTACTACAGGTCTCATGTCTAGGGATTTCCTTCTACAATTGTAAAGGTATGTCTATCTCAGTTTGGGGATTGTGGGGGAAGGAACAACATAAAATTCTAATAAAGTAGGAGTGAATCAAGGTGATAATGATTGAGGGCATGTGTTTCTCCCCTTCTGGGGCAATTTTCTCAACACTGATGTTACACTGAACTTACAGGATTATAAATAAAAACTAATTTGGCAAATAAATATTTGCAATGCAGGACAACACTATAAAGCAGGACAATTAATTTTATTTCTACAAGAGAAACCTGCACAGTCAAAATTAAATATCAGATTACAAGATTTGTTATGAAATGCCCCTGTGACCTTGACAGGGCCAGGACTTCAGTGTCTGCAAGAGCTTTTTACAGTTGTTTTCTGCAGATTCTGAAACAGATACAAACATGAGACCTTTGGCTCATGTATCTGTTGTGTAAAACAACTCCATCACTAATTTTTGGTCACACAGGACTAAATTCCAACTTTTTTAGGTGAGTAGGTCCAATGGATTAAGCTGATCACGTTCAGCTCCCACTTAGGCTCTGCTCTGAAAATCACACACAGGTTAAAAAGTGTGGCACAGGGTTGGAAACCCTCTCCTGACTGTTCTCTCACTGAAGGATCTATGCCTCAGTTACCACCTTGAACTTTTCTTCATACCGAAAGCTTGGCTTCTACACACATTCTGATGTGATATATGGGAGGACAATACAGCTCACCACTGACCAGCAGGATTCATGCAATGATCACTAGTGTCTGATCCAGAATACATTCCTATTGCTCCCACTGGCCTCTCCAGAGAAAGTAGCTGCAGCCTTCTCTGTCTTCCTAGAGTAGGAAAGGTGGGTTATGCTGCTTCTCCACCACAGTCATGCTTTGAAGAGCAACTGGAACCGGATCTTTCTCTTCATTAAGTCAGATAGGATTGAACCCATGTTCTCCCTCTCCCTGAGGTTTGCTAGACTGGGTAACAGTATTCCTTGAGGACATCAGCCTACACCAGTACAAAACAGTTTGCCCCTGGCTAATGAATTTTTCCAAAACATTCAACAAACAGACTTGAAGGGAACAGGCTCTACAATAAGAGAATTTAATCCCAGCTGAATTCTACAGACACCTAATCATTTGATGGTGTGATTTCAGAGAAATGATAGTCACTTATCTTCTGAAAAGAAACACCCAGCAATCTTATTTCCTTTCAGATCCAGAGTCCCCGGAGGTACTTCCTAACTGTTTCTGGTTTTGCTTTCTGGTGTGACCTGGACTTTACACTGATCTTTCAGAGGGGGCTTCTCTCATATTTTATAAGAATCTCGGGCACTTAACTCATGGCTGTGCCTTTGACTCTGCACTCAGAACTCTAGAAACTGCACAGCACTGTTACATCTGAGTCTCAGAAAACCCCTTAATGAAATGCAATTTTTATACTCATATCAATGCACTTACAATTGGCATTTAGGAGGGTTAAGGATCTAGTGACTTAAAATCCCATGGCCTGGTACTTGGATGGAGTTCTAACATACTGTTATGTTTAAAAATACACAGATCAGAAATAAAGATGAGGGAGCAGACATATTTGAACAACTGTTCCTGAACAGAAATAATTTCCTTATTCTATTATAAATCTATTTCTGATTACCTAAAAAGAATGTTGAAACACATGACTTTCTAGAAAAAAACTTGGTTCCAAAGATGAGTCTCTGAAAAGGCTCATTCTGGCTTGCACTCATCGAAAACCAAGGCACTCAATATCAACATTTTGGCAATTCTAATAACAAAGACTGCCAAAAATATGTTGTCTATCAAACATACACGGAAGAAAGATGTTAGAATATTAAGAACAGATGTCACAGATATCTTTGCAAATACTCATGCTCCCCAAGTACTCTGTAAGGCAATATGTACAAAACCTCATTGAAAGATTAAATTAATGCATCTTGTTCAAATGTTTCCAAGTGTCATATATGTATATAAATTTACTTATGTTAGTAAACTTATAAAATATGTACCTTTAAAGATGTTAGAAAGGAGAATTGTCATAATTTGATAATGGTCTTGTAACTTAAAACTTGAGCTTTAACAGTTCAATAATGCAGTAAAAACTACTTTTTTATAGGATGTTATTGAAACCATTTTGTTGTGTGTGTGCAAGGTTACTGAATATTCATTTATTTACATTTTAATTATTATTCTATGGACAAATAGTTTACCAAAAAAATCCTTTCAGAAAAATATCTAAACAATTTAATGAAAGGAATCTTTCTATAAGAATAGCTTGTTGTTTAAAATTAAAAGGCCGCTTAGAAAACCAAAATATGTTGAGTTCATTGCAGCAGGCACAGAACATGCCTTCTTCCTCTGCTGTATTTATTTTCAGTATTAACAATTCTAAACAGTAATAATTAAGCAAATTTCCAAACATAAAATCATGCTAATTGGCTGATTTATTGATTTATAAATTTGTAAACATAGAAAGCATTGAATTTTTTTACAACTGACAGAATTAAGAAAGTATTTTACCTTTAGGGCTGATGTTCCAGATTTCAGGCATAGAAACTCACCTTATAAAACTGAAGCCAAGATGGTAATGTATAATTGTTTCAGGTGACGGAGCATTTAAAGCAAACAAAAGCCAACAAAACAAAACAAACAAAATTGCCCCAAAACCCTACTGAATATTCTGAAGTTCACAATAAAATAATGGGCAGTGACACCACTGTGCTTCTAATGGAATGACATTTTTCAAGTAACAGCCAAAAAAAGAGAACACAGCGGTTTGAACTAATGATTCTGACATTTTAAATTTTCCTACTGAAATCAGAATTTCAGTAAGAAGTGGATCATGGCTCTCTAAGACAGGCCACCAGAGATAGGCGTGAGCATACAGAGCCAAACCAAACTTGTCTTTATTTTAAGTTTAAACCTGTCTCCATACTAAACTCAACTGAAGATTTTGTGAGGTAAAAGATTTGCTATGTGATGTTAAAATTACTGTACTGAACTCAGAAATGTCACGTTGTGGATGATATGAGTAACCTAAAAATGTTACAGTAAGACAATACACTCCTAAAATGAAATAGTACCAACAACAGTGACATTTTTTGTCCTTTAAATGTTTTAAAACAGGGCTCATTTCTTACCGTATGTTGCT
>VRYO01000100.1:13706343-13723044 GCA_009812075.1 Sialia sialis | reverse complement strand
AAATGCGGTGTCTGCCCATGGCCACTGGCAAGTGTGAGGCCTTATGGAACATGCGCACATTGGACCCTCTTTTCCAGAGCACACATTCACAGCCTTTGCTGAACCGGGCTCTAAAACACGATTTATTTTTTAAGATCACCCCCTTACAATTAACAGATGTGAAGGCAAACTTGGCATGTATAGATGGATTAATTTTTTTCCCTTTGAATAACCTGGTTATATCCAGTTTCCGCAGCAATTGTAAGAGTGTTTACTTTGTGGGGTTTTGGGGTTTTTTTTTGCTTTTTTTTCATTTCTCTCTTTTAATAATAGAAAGCAGACGCAGCTGCCCGGTGCCCTCAGGAGGCTGCGCAGAGGAGGGTGCTGCTGGCTCCACGCGGCCACTCGGGCGCGCGAGGGGTTATTGATTCTGTCCGTACTGCAGAGCCTTTGGGCCCCATTCCGCCCTCCTTGGCTGTGCTCCAGGCCCAGGCTGTCAGCCAGGGAGAGTACAAAACCTCCAGGCTATGGCCCATTTAAAGATTTTCCTCAGCTCTCTCTGAGCTTCTCGAAACTCAGGGGAGGAGGCCGCGCCATCTCCTCCAGCAGCTGCGGCTCCTGTCACCGCAGGCTGTGCCGCCCTCACAAACACTCCCCACAGCCCACTCCAGGCTGTCGAGTGACTTGCGAGGCGCAACTCCCACTTCTGTGTGTTTCCCCTCTTCTGAAGCTATGTAAGGATGTCTGGTATTTAATTAAAGAATCATGAAAAAAATAGATATTTATTACATTATTATATCAGCCTTACTGAACATCGTAAATCCACAGAAAATTGTGTTAGAGTTGGAGCTAAGCCGTTAGTCAGAAGCTACAAACAGGCCGTCTATATTCCTCAAGCAATGGCAACAGAAATAAGATCAGGCAAGGTTGCATATACCTGTATTGTTAAAAAAAAAATAAAAATCAAAATACATTTTCAAATCCTCTTAATATCCAAAATTTATCATGGTTGGTTACGCTAATGACATGAGGCTACTCCACCTAGCCCAACACTGTTCATTAGCAGGGCTTCATTAACCCAGGCTGAGCTTGGTGCTAATGAGATTCCATTGCTTCCATCAGCCTGTTGATCCAGGCAGGGTTCTGGGATGCTGTCTGGTGCCACACTGGTGCGTTATAGGAGTGCATTAATTATACAAAACACTAGTTACAATTTTCAAACCCTTAAACAAGTCCCGAACAAGACCATTTTTGAGAGGATGAAAAAAAAATTTGTTTTCTCTCTACCTTAGGTTTTAAAATTACTACAGCAGCCTTCAAACATTGACACAACGACAAAAGCAACAAAATGCCTTGTATGGCACAGCTCTGCAGTGGGAACAGGGTGATTACAGAGGGGACATTGACTCTTTAGACAGAAGCACAAATTGGGACATGGTTCAATCAGCCATCACCTGGGTTTAAGCACCTAGCCCGATCACAAAGCACTCCTAGGCAGGTGAAACAAATAGCAACACTGGTTCAGACTGATCACATGAGTCTTAGTTGTTCCAGCTGTTCTGAAAAACACTCTTCCCCTGGCAGGCTGTGTACCAGACTGAGTATTGTCCTTTTGCAGCTGTCAAAGAATTATATACTATACAATACCAGCATTAATAATAGTAAAATCACATATTGGGATAACATTTCTTGCTGCAGGGGCAGGATGTAAGTGGGTCTCCTGGTTCTCCATGGGCTAGACGTGGCCCTGTGGTCCTTGATCAAACCCCCTGTACAATATATTTAAATGCTATTTGATCCAGGGCAGCCCTGTGACATATAGCACTCCTACAACCATCCTCTACATTACTGCCACAGATACCCATCTCACTGCATTGTCCAGGCAACAAAGTATGGATTTCATAGCAAGTTCTGTGATAAAATGTAATCTGACTCTCATGTCTCCTCTCCTCCAACAGTAAAGCTATTTACTTAGACAGAAATTTAGCAGGGAACATAAGTGTAGGCTAGGTTTAAGAATAAATGTCATGCTGTCCTTCCTTACACATCTGGAAAAGGTGTACTGGGTTTTCATCCTAATCTCTACATCACTGCCTCCAAATATTTTGGAGCTATCCTTTCTTACACACTAAAACACAAAAAAGAGCACACCAAGTCCTCTGGAGCACTTCCCTCCACAGTTGTGGCAGACAGTTATGGACCACATATAAGTTAGATGGATGTTACACTGAAATACAGTGAAATAGACTGAAATACAAACTGCTGCTCTCTCCAGACCTACAAAACTTTATCTCCTATCTCCCTGTTTTTAAAAGACAGGAAGAATGTAGTTCAGGTGACTCTCTCACAGACCCATTCCTCTAATAAAAGCAGTCTGATCTCTGTGGGGATCTCTGAGGAGAGGGAGCACCTATTCTAGGAAAAAGTGTGTGATACTTCATAAGACAGGCATAACAGATGAACTATGACACGGTACTTTGCGAATTACCCTCATGCTAAAAGCCAAACACGACTGATAACCTTGAGAACTGCTTGCAAGATAGAGAACAGAGCTCTTCTCAACATCTGTCTAATATACCTGACCTGTACTCTTTCCTGCAGTTGGATTCTGATAACCTAATAACAATAAATGCTCTTTGCTGGGTTGCTTTTGGTTTTGGCTGTGAGGTTTAGTTGGAGTTTTTTGATTGTTTGTTTGAAACAAAGTGCTATTTTTAAAAGAAAGTAAGTGAGAGCTTTACCATCTAATGAAATATTTACTTGATTAACATTTTTTCTGCAGCTTGCTTTCATTTTTTTAATTTTTCTCCATATAAGTATGTAGCACATGAGCAAAAAAGCCAGCTTATAACGTACGCACTACCTAGAAGCTTGCTATTTTTGGATCTCTACAAGACTTAATAATCACTTAGGAAATTAAAATACAAAATAGAAGAATGAGTTAACATTTTAAATGTACATATGTCAAGTGTCTCAACAGCCACTAAGTACAAACCTATAAATTTTATTTCCTCTCTACTGTGTGGCAGTTTGAGTCAAATGAAAGGTCAGTCAAGACAGAGCTTGAGCTCTTTTGCCCTTAGACAAAGCACAAAAAGAATGCATAAAGAGAATTTTCATCTGCTACAAATAATTGGAAGTTAATTTTATTACTGTTTTTTATCAGCATTTTTCCTTCTTGGGAAAAAGTAATGTTGGAATGGGGCAGAGCTGATAAGCAAAGCATTTACCCATACTGCCCCATCCTTTCAGCAAGCTCAGAAAACAAAACTGCAGGAGGAAATCAGAACAGTCAATGTATTTCAGATTCAAGATCTGATGAGCAATTTCCCTTAAATCCATGAGAGATAAGGTATCCAAACCACACTCTCAGGTTTTAACCGCAAATACAACTGGAAAGAGTGGCTGCCCTGTAACAGAGGGGAATGCTGCAATCATGGCATGGGCCGTGCACAAAAAGCAACATCCCCACATCCTGATTATCCATTTACCTCCTCAGTGCAGAGCTGTTCTCTGTGGTCAGTGCTCTGTGACCACCTGCAATGAGAACTGAACACTTTCCTATGGGGGATCATTTAACAGGTAATTCCTCTGTTACAAGAGCTGCTTCATATTCACAACCTACATTTTCCCCTGAGATCTATCCATTCTGCTTTATTCTCTCTTTCCTCAAGTGCACCTTTCTGAGTAATAAACGTCTAAATAATTTGTCTTCCTCCTCTGTATTCCTATAACAATGAATAAATTGCACTGTCTGAACTATAACACTACAAATTTCCAGTGCATAGTTTTAGCAATAAAGAATTAGGTATTCTAATAAATATAAGGATAAAACTAAGGAAAATTAATTGCTGAGCTATAGATCAATTAGCAAGAGGTGAAACCACCAAAGAGATGCTCTTATTAGATCATCAAACTCAAGGCTGATTTATAGCTTTCACTGTGCTTTCTTATCCATCACTTTTATAGTATGTAGAAAGGGTAACAAAGCACAAATTGCCTTGTTTTAATTACAGTGAAGTTTTGGATAGCATGGCTATCCTGATCTGAGTCTAGGTTACTTTTTTGCTTTAAATATGAAAGCAGAAAACATACTTTATTAATCTGAGAGAGCTGTGATAGAACCAAATACAATACACTTGTCAGCCTACAACTTCTTGACATGCTTGCCTTTGATTTGCCCAGAAATTACAAGCTGTGGAGCAGCCCTGCTGAAAAGGACTTGAGGATCTTGGTAAAGAGCAAGCTGCATGAGCCAGCAGTGTACCTGTTCAGCTTGGAGAAGGGGAGACCTCAAGGGGATTGAACAGCATCCTCCAGTACCTATAAGGGCATCGTCAAAAGACAGATCCAGGCATAAGCTGAAATAAGAGAGGCTTTGTCCCTGGCCTCACAGGTCAGTCATACCTGAGAGGTTGTATGGTCCCCTTCCTTGGAGGTTTCCAAGACCAGTCCGGATTAAGGCCCTGAGCAATGTCACCTGGCCTCAGAATTGACTGCTTTGTGCAGGATCCTGGCCAGGAGCTCTCCTGAGGTCCCTTCTAACCTGAACTGCCACACAAGCCCAGCCTGATGCAGGAACAACTTTGTCAGCCAGCACAAAAGAGACTTTCTGAATTGTGCTCAACTCGTGTCTGCCTCTCCCACCTCTGAAATGGATGATGACCTGTAAGTCAGGCTAACACAGTAGTCCTCTAAAACTTTCTTAATCCAGTGGTATAGCACAACTCAGCCAGTGACTCGATAACGTTGGCAGCCAGCTTACACTTGTGCTCCTGCTAGTGACAGCCAGGGTAAGGAACTGCAGAAATGTGCTGATGTTGACAGGCTGGGCTGTGGGGAAGCATAAATTAAACTAAAAGTGGAAATTGAAGATTAATAAATCCTGAGTACACTTCAGCCTTGTTTTGTCCAGGGTTCCCAGCAACAAAGGTACAGATCATCTCAAAAATATAACAATAATTAAAAAAACCAAACGTGATTAGAGTAGTAGTAATATAATGTGGAAATGACTCTTCAACCTCAGAGGCATGATTCATTCCTCCTGATATAAGTGGTTTTGCAATTAGAGCCCACAGTAGAGGCTTCTCTAAGGAATATAGAGAAAAACCAAAAACGGAGCATGCTTTTTCTAGCCATTGACTCCTCACAGTTGTAATACTAGGATCAGATCTGGGCTGCAACCAGTATTCCATCTACTCTTGTAGCTTCATTACTACCTTTTTAAAATACTGTGGTAGATATCAGTATCTATTCACTGTTTGTAATGGATACCATATTCTTAGGACTATTACATTACCAAAAGTAAAAAAGATAAAGAAAGTATCTTCTAAATATTGATAATAACTTTTTTAAATTATTATTTCTAATTTTCTTTGCAGTACAATTTAAGTGATTACCACAGCTGAAACGAAGTACAGTACACTGCCAGGAATTTCAGAAAAGGCCCTTGCACCCCAGGAAAAGTTCAGTTGCATTCTACTTTAATGGCTTCTGGCAAGCTTGCATTATTGTTTTTGTACAAACAGAAGTAAGTTTGATACAAATAAAAAATGAAACTTTATGTGAATGAAGCAAACATCAAATTCCTTAATCTTCAAAAGAAACTGTATCCCTGAATAATTAACTATGATATATTTATAAAACTAGAATAATTGAAAACAGAATTCTAAGTTGATTCATGTGGACTGCGCTGAAATATTTATTATTGCAAGTCCAGAAGATCTGTCTGGGTTTTGTCACTGGAAATGTCTAAACTCAGTGTCCAGATGTTTATTTAAGTTGCTCCCACATAGTTCCAATGTCAATTACCAGGGGTTATCAGAGAGCATCACTGTGTATCTTCCTTGACTAATATTCTCATTTCTTCTGCATCTTTGATGTTTTCTTTCATTAAAATTCCTGGCTCACAGCCACAAAAATCTGCCATGCAGGCAAAAAAACTGGTCTGCAGACATGACACATGATGATGCCCAATGTCTGTGCACGGATAATATTTATCATCAGCTATCACTTAAGCAGTGCTATAATCAGTACAATGCCAACTTAAAGCAGTTCTGAGAAAGATGTGAAACCATGGATTAGGAACTTCTAATCAATATGAAATAACCTGGGTCAGTAAAGAAAATATTATTACGTATAAGAAAGGTTTTGTGAGTTTATGTGGCTTGGGTTTGTTTGATTTTTTTTATCCCCATAAGAGAAAAGCAGGGAGAAAGTCAATGACAAAATAATTTCACACATAATTACGAATGGAATTGATGGATCTGTAACTCTGGAAACTAGAATTACATCAAGACTTTTATAGTAACCGGGAGACAACACAGACCACTCGTAAGAGTGACTTAAACAGAAAGAGCTTATCATACAGTCTCTGAAGGTTTCATACATTCAAATAGCCAGATAACCCAGCTTATGTTTATATATATTATCTGTTACCCAAAATCAGGGGGTTCATTTTGTTGTAGGCAAATTCTGGAAGATTAATTTTTAAAGATTTATAAGAAAACAGAAGAAAATCAATGTTAATTTCATATAAGTGGAAGTAAAGCTATAAGATGGCTGAAGAAAAATTGCTAATGCAATTTCATGTTTCTAAGTTAGTAACCAGGTACTGATACTAGGTTCCTCTCTTGGTGAGGAGTTTTAAGAGATAGGCACCCTGCAATTTCAATGGAAAATTGCTTAAATGACTTGGGAATGTAAATCTCATTGACTGTCATTTACTCTCTGTGTCTGTTTGGGAAGGTGTATCCACCTCCTGGGCAAAGCCCTAAGAGCTGAGCATTCAGCCTTGCAGAGTCTTTCTCCCTCACCAAGATCTCCTACAAATGGTGTAATTGCACCTCCAGATTCAGTTGTCATTCTGTGGTACCAGGTTTGTCACAGTATTTGGGCTCAGTGCAGCACAGGTCAGACAGTGCAGATGACAGCTTCAATTCACAAACGGGTGCAGGGGATCTCATGATGTTACAACCAGAGCTGCAGCACTCCCACTGTCTGGCTACTCTCTGAGGAAATTTAATGTGTATGTTACTGTCATCAAGTAAAAATTGAGAAAATATTTTTTCAGGGGAAAAGAAAAAAATGTACAGAAATTTTGCAACTGAAATTTCTATTCAGGAGTGTAAAGAATGTCTCCTATCAAGTACTCAGCTTCAGAGACTCAGCAAACCTTGGACTGCAACCACTTGCCACATGATATCACTGTCTTGATCTAATAAGCAAGTACATTAATACCAGCTGTGTGGAAAGAGGGAGGAAATAGGAATATGTTCATTAAGCATTATGGCTCCACTTATATCCCTCATGATTTCAGTGGAGATCTGCCAATTCATGCACGACATAATTATGGTCCCTAATATAAACCTGAAAGAAAAGCAACGAGGGTGTCAATACAAATTTTTACAAATTTTCCTGTCAAGAAACTGCTCTTAAACTCACTGCTAGAGGACACATTCACTCATATTTAGGTGATTAGAAGTGAAATGCTTAATTCAATGATTCTAGCAAGTTGAAAACCAATTTGCTTCCCACACACATTTCACTGGGCTCATTTGTAATTGGTCATCCCATAACTGATTCACAACTCTTATTCACAAATTGCCTTTCACACAGAGATTAAACAAAACACAAAGCCAACATCCCAGTTCAACAGAGCATTTGCACATAAATGTTCCTAGAGGAATCAAGCTTTGACTTCAATTCAGTATTAGAGTGAAGATTTCATTCTTCACCAAATCAAGGGACAATTTAGTACAAGCTTAATAACCAAGTGATCAGAACAGTTGCTTTAAACAAGAGATGACTAAGTGCCTCTAAAGCTTTGCATACATAAAAATAATAATAATAATTACAGTATGGATTTATAAAGGAGTCAAATGCAGTTGCACATCCATATCCCATGAAAAGTCAGTGTGATTGGAAAACATTTGGGCTGCAGTAAGCTAATATTTTCCCACCATAGTGGCAGTAGTGACATAGCACTGCAGAGAATGAGAACAAAACACAATCATTAGCTGACTGAAAAACAAACAATACCACAACAAAATAAATGTTTTCACACTGCTGTCTTTTCTACTTCCCTTTCCCTCCTAGAACGTGGGAGTTCACAACCCAAATCCAAGCATTAGGAGACCAGGAAATCTTAACGGTGATCTTCACACATACCACCCTAAAAGCAATGAATTTGCAAAAAAACCTGTAAAACACAAACTAAGGGAAAATATAGGTCAGTTAGTACCTCCCTGGAACAAGGCCTCAACATGCAACACCTACACCCTGAAAAATTTGCCCTTACAAAATACTTTGGAGAAATTATGCTTCTTTCTTATCCTGCTCTGAAAGAAAAGCAGTGCTGGGAAAGCTGAGAAAAGCTGCCTTTTCCTACAGGGTAGGACACAGCTTCTTCCAACACAGTACTCCCTCAGCTTGTCCTTCTCGTGCAATTCATTTTCATTTGTAATAAAAGGCCAATTGCAATTCCCCTGGCCCAAGTACACTCCTTGCAGCACTAACTCACTAAAGGCAGAGGATGAGCCAGACATCACCCAAACTGTGCCAGAACTGGGTCCAACTACAAATAATTTTCACTGGCAAAACCCAGCATGGCACATGCCTGAAGTTCCAGGCTCCTGGATGCCAGGGGCTGGCTCTGCACTGGAGCTGCACAAAGGAACAGAGCAGCAGCCACATCCACACCTCCAGTCAGGCTGCTAAAGGCTGCCAGCTTGTGGTGCCTGCGAGTTCCACACACAACCCCAGAACTACTGCTGGGGCTGCTCATGGATCATGGCCAGCTTTTGCCATGGCTTCCCACTCGACTTTTGATTCATCAATCAGTACTGTCTGGGTACTGTTTTCCCTGACTCTGACACTGTGTCCCTGTGGCAGGTTAAGAAATTCCTCAGCACAAAACCACAGTTTCCAAGTTCTCTCAATTTACCAGCACCATTTCCTCCACACAGGAGCTCTCAGCTCACTGTCACTGACTTTCTGATCGTGTGGCCCTTAGTAGTAGTCCACAAGCCAGACAAACACTATCAACAGAGCTCTAAAAAAACAGGAATAGCACCTAAGTCTTTTCTACCCTTAGTTATTCTCAAAGTCTGCCAAAAATAATTAAAGTCTGGCAGCACTTTAGGTTTTTCTTCAAATGTTATTTTCCAAATACTTAGCATAAATTTTTAGGTAATTAAACCCTCTAGATTATGTTATCACCACACTAGGCAAACCACATTGCATGTTCTCTCTCTCAAGAAAGGTTAAAGCTGCTGCACAGAAAATCTGTTACAGGGCTTTTCTTCGGAGCAGTTTGGGAATCAGGTACTCCCAGGCAGGCAGAAATCAAGGGACTGCAGCTGGTACTACACAGATCCCTGCCCCACATGCTACAGCTCTCTGACTCAGTAACTTTCAAGCTGTGTCTCTAGGCCATCTCTCAGACCTGCAAGATTGGCCAGCTTTAGTTCTTACAGGTCTTTTCTCATCCACTTGCATTCCTAGTTTTCTTTTCCTATATAAGCAGTCATTTCCTAGATTCATCTCCACATTTTCTTTGTAAAACAGTGAAGCAAAAGAGTTCCAATTCTCTTCTAAATTTTATATGGTCAAAACATTATTCACACAAACTACTTAAAAAGCATATTATCCATTCTTTATTTTTCCTGTGTTAACAGCACAATCCAATATAACAGTCCATTCTCAAAACAGACAAGATCCTCAGCTCTCAACATACATTTTGAAATTATTTGGAACTGGGAAACAGTGAAATACACAACAGCAATACCATACTCAATCAGAAACTTTTTTCAGTGTGACTAAACCATTTAATTCATCCTTTCATTATCCAACAAATCCTTTCATGATCCTCTTGTACTCTAACCTTTCACAGACTTCAAGACTGCACATTCTCCTTAACTAGGACTCTTAAACCTGACTTTGTTTTCTTATCATTCACAGAACCTTAATTAAAAGTGCTTATTTTGCTTAGAAGCAACAGCCCTCAGGAACACTTCTAGGTTTTGCAAACTTTTAAATAATAACTTAAAATTCATACCTTTAGCTTGGTTTTGTATTCACACAAGAGCTCCACAAAACTGCACTGAAGAGCCGCTAATTGTTTAACACATGATGCACTTCATCTGTTACCACAGTGATTTCCACCCCACCCTACGCCCCTTTATGGGGAAGTTTGCCCATTCAGGGATCATTCTGGCAAAGGCCAAACGTGTTGAATGCTATCAAAATAAAGATCAAAAAATCGGCCTTTGCTTTAGAAAGTTTAGAGACCAAAAGTATGTGTTAATAGCACAAGGGAAAGAGTTGCTTTAGTTAGCTGAAGTATGCGAGAGAAGCCTGGGTAAATTTCAGTACTCTAGAAAACAAGTCCCTAACTGTGTAGCTTTGTGTTAATTCCTTTAGCAGAGAAAACACACACAGCATCTTATAGAGATGTGACAGCACAGTCAGTACAGGATAAGGGTGATGATGCTAACCAGGAGAAGAGATGAAAACAGCTGGGAAGCAGCAATTTCTGTTTCATGAAACAGCCAAGGGAAAGCCATACGTTTCTGAAGCTGCTTGTCCTTGAGCAGTACAGACTGCATGATGGGAGGGGCTGATGGCAAGATGCAGCTGGACAAGCAGGTGGCAGCATAGAAAGCATTGATCTGAGAGATGAGCTGCATCCACAAGAGGAGATCGCTCCTCTGGCCTGTGAGTCAGAGCCATGTGCTGAACAGAAATAGATACAACTGAGATCCACTGGGTCATCAACAGGGATGCTGAGGGATGAATGTAAATGGCTGAAAACAAGCCAAAGAATTCTGCTGACAAAGGCAAGTGATGGTGAGAATCGGGAAGGATGAAGAAGGCGCATAGACAAGAGAGGAGGGGAAAAAAACCCAAGTATGAAAAGGAGGTAGAAAGGTGAGAACGACTGGAAATGACAAACACTTGCAGAGTCTGAAACCAAAACAGGAAATAAGGAAAGTCTCGAGAGAGCAGTCACGGCAAAAACACAAAGATGCTGAGGCCTCTACGAGGTATTCAAGGGACTGAGGAACAGGGGAGGTGCCAGGTGCACAGCTGCTATTTAGATGGAGTTCCAGAAAGCAAGATAAGACAGTAGTGCCAGCAGGATGCATGACATGGCAGGAGTCAAACAGAGACACATGCAGCAGTATGTCATAGGAAAGGGAATTGATGGGGCAGGGATGCAGCATATGGACTGGGTTTAGTGACAGCAGGTAAGCCTAATGAGAAAAAGGGAAGAGCAGCTGATGAGAAGCCAATGAACATAAAAACAAGAAGGCTGCAAGAGGAAAGGATTCAGGAAAGAGCAAGAGATGACCTAGTCAAAAAATATCATAATTAGCTCAGCAGCAGTTCCACCTTTGCTGCAGTGCCAGGGTATGGACTGTGCCACAGGGACTGCCCAGGAGGGCTTGTGGAGCACTTGGGAGAGAGTTACTGCCAGCTAGGAAAGTGCTGCCTGCACTCAAGAAGGGGCTGAGACCTTCCTCCCACATTTTCATCCCATGCAGCTTTTTTAATGACTTGCAGCTGGAGCAGCCTTGGTTTCCTAAGACATCATTCTTACAGAAACAGGTACGTATCCAGGGACAGCCTTGCACACACAGCTGTGGAAACATCTTGGAAAACAGGTGTTGCCAGGTTATACAAGAACTCTCTGAGGTTTGTTTTTAAGAACTGAACTCAAACTAGGCTCAGAAAATCCTAGTCCACAGTGAAAATACCATTGTGAGACACGTGTCAGGTGTGTTCCTTATCTTTCAAAATTTATATTATTCATGGTCTTGTAAGGAGGGTTGTTTTTTTTGTCTTCAAATAACAGCCAAAATTTAAAAATACACACAACACTTTCTCCAAGAAAACCAGAGGGTGAATGCTTAATTTACAGTAATTTTGGACTATGATAAAATAGTACCAAAGTATGAAAGCAGTGTACAAAAATACAGAAAAACATAAAAATCTTTAATAAAAATAGTCAAGTCTTCAGATTAACTTGATCTTTTCCAAAAATCAAACAGCAGAGTCCCTTAAAGCCCAAACAGAATTTGAGTAACAAAATAACTTTGAATTCTTACCTATTTACAACATAAGGGCAGCAAATGTTACTTTAAGGTGCAGGCACAGAAATAAGTTCTCATGTGATAAGGAGTAACCTTACAGCCTAAAGATCAGGTATTTATTGTAACTCTCTAGCAGGTATTTTCACCATACCGCAAAAGCAAGGTAATATTAAATAAGTAAAAGAAGTAGCTCACATTGACACAAGACAAGAGCTTTCATACATGTAAGCAGTTCACAGGCACCTCAGCTTACATAATGGACATGTTTCATGCCAAATCTCTTTGCAATTACATTTCTGCACAGAAGAAACCTTCTCTTGTAGCTGACCCCTCACAGCCTGCAAAACTGTATTAGAGAGCTCACTTTGCTAAAGCTGAGAACTGTGGAGCATTCCACAAGGATTAACTGTCCCAAGTGCTCAAAAAACAGTCCCCAAAGAACACTGATAAATAATTGTGACATGTATATTTATGATGGCTACACTGAACCCTTCCTGGAGCTGTCATGTGAAAATTTTAAGAAAAAACTGACTAGATGAAGTGTTCTCAATATTCAGGTTTGGGTTTTAGGAAGTACTGCATAAAGATCAGTTACACGGCTCATCCATAGACACCCTTTCATGTGTTCAGTCTTCTGCTGAAAAATAATCTTCATCTCTCACTTCTCTGTACTGCATTGAGGCCTCCCCCTCTGGTTCAAACCTGAGCATTTTTATATTCAGTCTCTCTGCAAGCTTCTGTGCTGCCAGCTTAGCTTGCATTTCCTATGTTAGAAAAAAAGGACACAGGTTAGAAAAAGTGTTCAGTTTTCATTCTCACAAATAAACTAATATACTAAAATATAAACTTGACATCATAATATCAGTAATTCCAAAGTGAGCTTAATTAAAAGTTTTACTAACTAGCAAAGAAATTTCAAGTTTCTTTTCACACTTATACATAACTATGCTATTAACACTTGACTCTTTTTAGTAAGAGTTGAAATTCTCCATGCTGCAGTCCCCACCTGTGATACAGTAATGCCAGTTTTAACACAGTGTCAGAATACTTCTACAACAGTGTATAATTTAAACATTAGCCTGACACTACCTGGAAAGTCAAAATCCATTATAACACAATTTGAAGAACCTCAGAATCTGGATTCTTCAGACACAGCATAAAGGCAAATCTAGATACTTGCACATTCTAGCAATAACAAATACTGCTAGGCCTTCATTTATGCAAGGAACACAAACTCTTTAATGAAGAGTGGAGTGAAAAAAGTGCAATAAGGTCAGCATGTCCACACACAAAGATTGTGTTTAATGTAAGACTAATACTTTCAAAGGCCAATTTATCATTAAAAGAACCAAATACAAGACAAAGTGCCTTTCCTCAAAGTCTGCCTATCTCAATTCACCATCATGAAAAGATCGCTTTGACTTTTCTTTTTTGGGACTCATCCTGATTATATAATTTTCAGATCCAATTGTAAATTCATACCTCATAAGCTTCTTTTTGCTGTATCTGAATTGCTATGGATTCCTCTATGGATAACAGCTTAGCAGGGGAGTGGTGAAGTGGTGGCAGTCGAGCTGCTGTGATGTCATCCAAATGTTTCTTATCTCTGAGTCTTCTCTCTTCTGGAGGAACTGGAGAGCCAGATCCTCCAGGTGACTGACTCAATGAGGAACCATGAGATGATCCACTCTGCTCTCCTGATAGTCTGGAAGACATAAAACACCTACGCTGTGACCCAAATTTGCATCACAAGGTTGAACCACCCCAGCTTCGAAACGTATTTTTAACATGCGAGAGTTGAAAATAAATCTGAAGTATTATGAAAACACAGACAAATAAAAAGTAAACAGACTCAGAAAAAAACAGAACTATTTCTCTGCAGAGAGACAATATCACAAGTTACTCCTGATAGTGAACCAAACGTTAGCTGATTTATTAGCAAACTGAAGTAGCAATGCTTTGGGAGTCACACAAGGTACAAACTGTTACTGCTACCAGAACAATGTAAACTGATTTTCCTAAAAGGGCAGAAAAGCAAAAGGCTTCCAGCTATTAAAGTTTTACATGTTATAAAACTGATCCAAAAATTTTGCCAATTGTTTAGCAGTTTTGCACCTTAAGCTATGAAATTCTATGAAGATTTATGACAATTGTATCAAATGGGTAGAATTAAACCACTGCTCAGTACCGAGATTCTGTGGCATTTAAAGCTAAAGAGCCAATGTACGAACCTTGTGTGTCACGAGACTTTACATCTCTTTAATCATCACTAGAAAATAAAGCCATCATGCTTGTTCTGTACCATTTCCAATTTTATGTACATCAAGTGTCTCACAAAAGGTTTTTCTATATCGTAATACTTACGCATTTGTTTTAAATTTGGGTTTTTTTATGATTGGATTCTTGGCTCTGGCCTCTAGAACTTCAATGTAATGTGGTGTCTTGGGATGCCAGCTTCCAAATACATTGCCCTTATGTTTTGCCACATCCTGCTCTTTTTCCAATATTTTTTCACTATGTTCCCCATCTGCAATTGTAACTCTTTGAAAGGCATCAACCAAGGCTTCTTTACTCTTGTCCAATGCAGCTGTACTTTCTGTACCATCTTCAGTATTGCTCTGGGAGACTTGCTGATCATTGTTCAGGTGATTGCTTGTGGCTGACTTGGAAACACCACATAAATGATTCTGATCCTTTGTAACAGCCTTTACTTTATTTTGCCTCTGAGTCCTTTGATTTTCCAAAGTTGTATTTGTGGCATCTTCTTCAATACATTCTGCCTCATGCTTTCCAGCAGAATTATCAGAAATGTCTTTAATATTAGAGTTTTCATTAAAGACTGAGGAATCTGAACTGTTCACTGTGTCCTCAGTTAGGACAACTTCCTGTTTGCTTGAATTAATCTCCTCCTGTTTTGCCTGGAACTCCAACCGGACAGCAGATAACAGTTCGGCTGCCCTGGCTACTTCTTCCTCTTGGAAAATGGCAAGCTTCAGCTTTTCAGCAAAATCAGAGATCTTCTTACCCTTATCTGGAAGCCTAGCAATGAACTTTCTAAAACAAACAAACAAAAATTATTATAAACAAGATTATTTCAACCTGAGACACAGACGCAATAAAGCAGATGTTTTATTAGAATACCTAATGGGACAGGTTTCATATTGCAACGTCAGCTTCTTACTTACATGCTCAACTTCTGAAACACCGCAAGATTCAAGGCATTTGCAGCACAGCACTAACTACGTGTTGTCAGTGAAACTTAGGAGCCATTAAATGGTTTGGGTGGGAGGGGACCTTAGAGATCATCTCGTTCCCTGCCACGGGCAGGGACACCTTCCACCAAACCGGGCTGCTCAAGCCCCATCCGACCCTGAACTCCAGGGATGGGGCAGCCACAGCTTCTCTTCCAGCGCCTCACCACCCCCACAGGGAGTAATTTACTCCTGTATCTAATCTAAACCTTCGCTCTCTCACTTTGAACCCGTTCCCTCCCTTGTCCGTCACTATATACTCTCGCAAATACTTTTGCCCCATGGTTCCTGTAAGTTCCCCTCAGGTCCTGGAAGGCCGCAATGAGGTTACGCCAAAGCCTTCTCTTTTTTGAGGCTGAACAATCCCAATTCTCTCAGCTTTTCCTCACAGGACAAGTGTCCATCCCTGTGCCCGCAGACAGCAGAGCCACACGGGCATGAACAACCTGAGCGCTGCCCTGCATCCCCATCCGCTAGAACTCGGGGGTACCCGCGCCTCGCCGGCTCCCGCAGGCGCTGAACGGGAGCGAGCGGTTCGTTCTCTACCGCCTGCGCGGAGACGGGCGAAGCCGGCGGGAAGCCCGGCCCGCTCCTCGCGCCCGCGCTCCGGCTGCCCTCACCGGTCGGCCAGCAGCCGCTCCTGCCGCTTCAGCATCTCGCGGAGCTCGGGCAGCGACCGCTCGCGCAGCCCCGGAGCCGCCGCCATGGGCGCTCGGCAGCGCCTCACAGGCCGCCATCTTGCCGGAAGCGACGGCGCCGCGGCAGGGCCCGACTTGCACGGAACGCGAAGGGCGGCGCGGAACGCTCGACGGGCGGGACAGCCCTGAGAGAGGCCGGGGTGCGGGCCCGTTCACCCCGCTCACACCGCTCTGGGGACTCGCCTTCATCGTACGGGAACTGCAAAAGCTGGGAAAGCTGCGGTTTGTGCCCTGTACGTACGTGTGACACGTGCGGAGCAGCGCTGAAAGGCTGTGGGTTTGACTTTGACAGCAATTTGATACCTTTTAGCAGTATTTTGGGTCAGCATTTCAGCAGACTCTGACTTTTCCCCCTCCCCAGAGACCAATCTGGTATTCTAGCTAAGTTTCGACATCTTTTCTCTGTGGAAATCATTAAGCAAAGTCTGAAAACAATTTTTTTCCCCTCGAAACTCTGGAAATTTCTGCTATAATTTTTGGCCAATGCATAACTTTAAAATCCAGGAGGTTCATCTTCCCTTCTCTATGTTATGCTACATTTGCTGTACTTTTTTTTAAAATCTAAGTACTTTTTCTTGTGAAATACGAATCTTTCAGTGGATATACTCCAGCCACATGTGAATAGTCAGCAGAACGTGACTGCAGGGTGGCAGCGCCTGACGCGGTGCGTGTTGGTGT
>VRYO01000100.1:13589382-13698363 GCA_009812075.1 Sialia sialis | reverse complement strand
CAGACATGGCAATGTCATGGCACTGTTTACCTGGCAATACTCCACCCTGGGTCAGGAGATCTCTGGAATTACTGCAGCCCTCCCCTGTCAGTGTCACCTGCTCTCCCAGTGGTCCTGGTCACAGCTCCAGGCAGCACTGAGCAGCCTCGGGCAGAGGTGATCTGCAGCCACTCTGCACCAGAACTTCCCACACCTCACAGTCCCCCCTATGACTTCTCCACTTAAATTGCATTATTGACAATAACTACTCCCCAAGAGTTTGCAGTATGTTTGCATCTTTAGGAAAAGAATAAATTCTAAACCGTAAGTCACTGAAGTAAACTGCACTTAGGAGTGAAGTGCTCTTTTAAGCTCCACAAACCACTCAAACAGTTTATTAGCAAAGTGGTTTACTAATACAGCACTGATAAGGGACATTATGAAGAATTTTCCTACAAACAAGCAGAAAAAAGTAAATACCTGTATGGAAGGTCGCATTCTACACCAGTATCTCTGGTTTCTATATTGGTCTTTGGTTGGTTTTCCATTAAGTAATCCAGTTTATCTTGTAATTCTTTATTCTGGGAAACAGTAATTTTCATCATACATTTATTTTTATTTATGGTAAATAAACAAGGAATAAAATTGCACATTGCCCTCTCCCTACAAGAAACGATGTAAAAGTATGTATTGAGAAAATAAAGGAATCCTTAATTCTGGAAAGAATATAAATTAAACCAACAGTTTTATTCAGAAGCTTCTGGTTTAAGTTATTATAAAACCATTATAAAATTATAAATTAAGAAACTTAGCTTGAATATTGAGACTTTATAATATATATTCCTGACAATATGACTGTTGTTGTAAATTTAATTTCCGTTTGAAGAACAGCAAATACATATAGTAATTATACATCCAGATAAGACCGGATGACATTGGTTCAAATTTAATTTTGTTTCATCAAATAATCACAATAATTTAAACTTAAAAGGTAATGCCTTACCTCACATTCTAAGAAAGAGATTTTGTCTAAAAGCTGTATTATAAATAATTCCTTTTCTTTTACTTTCTTCCTTAGCATTTCAATCTATGAAGAAAAACAAAGACATTTAGTCTGATGGGGATGGGAAAAGGAAGAAAACAGTCTGGGTACACCAGGAAGAAGATATGTTTGATATTATTGTTCAGAAAAAACTGAATATCTGTAATTATTCACAAACTGCTTTAATCCCTGGATTAGCTACAAAATTTAGTGGACTTTTACTAAAGTGAATTCATTTTGCAGAACAGCTAAACTGAAATCAAGGAACATTCAGAACATACTCATTTTTTTTCTGGCAGTCACTGCAAGAATGACCATTTCTCAATACTTTGGCCAAATTTTCCATGCATTCTCACTGGTCATTTTTTAATTCTGTATATTAAAATCAAAGCTGTGAACAGACACTAACATCCCCTTCAAAACCACCAGTGTAAAATTTTTCAGCATATCTGGAAACAGTGATTAATAGAAATATTCCCATCGTGCTAAAAGATAAAATATTCAAGGCACAATAATGAAAAAAAACAGCAGTACTACCACCCTCCCAAAAATTTACTGCTAGAAATTATAAAACATTTAAACAAAAACATAGAGAACTGCAGGGAAACAAAAACAACAACAAAGGCAAAACAAATAACAAATACACATGTTGAACTGAGAAATTAAAAGTTTTAACACCAACTGAAATTTAATTTCATCTCCATGACTTTCAGGTATCACATGTCACTGACACAATGATCAGTTGTTACCTGGAAAAGCTAAAACATAAACACCATAGAGTATTTTCAGCTGAACACTTACAGAATACCAGAGTGCTATCATCATCCATCTTTCTCAAAAATCAGGTATTTCCTTTTTTTCCTCTTTTAAAGTTCATGTAAAAATTAATCTAAAGCTATTATAATTTCAGTTTTCAACTCACAGAAACACAAAGTTTGCAGCATTTTCAGAAAATAGAACATACCTTGATCTTCATATTTAATTACAACTTTGTTTAATAGCATGACTGAATTAAGTCAGTTATGTCTTCCCTGGTTCAATAGCTTCAGTCCTGCCAATAAACTCTCTTCAGAAGAGATAGACTGTTCTCTTAGCACTTTCAAGTGGATCTTTTCTATTCATATTTTCCTACTATGCATATAAGGAAATAATACTAACATCAATAATCAGTGGCACATAAAGAAGCCCAAAGCCATCACACTGACACACAGCCATTCTTGCTTGTTATTGAAAATAATCAGCTCCATCAGCTGCCTAGACTGGTTTTTACATCAAACACAAAATATTCCTCTTTCCAAATAAGTGATCAAATTATCTGTCATCCAAAAGCAAGACCAAAGTCTTGTGTTTCACAGGCATTTACCTTAACTTATATTCATTCTATGATAGAAAGATCCTAAGATGTGAAATAAACTGACAGTAACCATTATGTTCACCAGTATCATGTACAAATAGATTTTGTGTAAGTTAAAATTTAAATTCTGCTTATTTTTCATACTGGCTACAGAAAGAGAGCTCCCTACAGGTATTCTTTTAGTTAATTAGAATAGTCTGAAAGCAAAGATGAGCATGGACACCTTAAAAATCTAACACAAAAAGGAATACTTTGACAAACACCTTCTTCCCCTTCCCAAACACAGAATTGAACTCCAAAAAGACATTCTGTATTTTGGTGAGGATGCTGTAGGGAGCAGCAGACTGAAACATACACAACAGTACCTCCAGACTCTCTGTAACATGTTCACATAGTACCAGTCAGCACCTATTAAAACCATGCCCTTGCCCCAGAATTACACCAGATCTTTAAAATCTGCCTTCTTTTCTGCAGAGAATATAGCACTATATCATCACAAGCTCCATGTCTCAGTTTAGCAGTCAAACACAGTGGTGTGGTTAGACCATGAGGGTTACAGAATGATCAGGCTGTGAATTGTGTAACCTGTATAAAACCTTCTGGTGGGTCTTTAAACATTAGGAACTCAAGACACAGCCTCACACCCCAAATACATTTCAGGAGAAATAAATGCAGGAGGTGCTAAAAATGCATTTGAGGTGCTAAAATGAGAAGCTGTTTCAGCACCAGGAAAAATGTCCTGCAGTCCTGCTTCTTGGATGCAGCACAGCATCGTGTGAGGCCACTGTGGAAGGAAAGCAGGGTCAGAAAGCAGAAAGCAGGGTAGAGCAGGAATGCTGCACCCCCAGACACACAGCCAAACAGCTGCCTCAGCAGCTACTGCAGTCCAAGGGCTGAAACAAGTGGCCTGACACAGATGACAAATCCCAGCACAGTAATTTACTATAAAAATAAGTTTGTTAACTGAATAAGGACTTGAGTACACATCATCTTATGCCATTAACACCAGGAATGAAAAACCTGATTTAATTATTGAGAGGGTATGTCACAGGAAACCAGAAAAAACAGGAATACTCTATGAAAATATATTAATATATTACTATATTAAATTTTAAAAACCCCAAAACCCACAAATCCACATCTCGAGAGTTTCGTTGTTTCTAGAAGCTGCATAAAGCAAGAGAACAACTAGCAGTAGACAGAGCAATAGGCTTTGACTTTGTGTTGAATACAAAGTAAGGAGGAGAAGAGAGAAGCAAGATGGGTCAAACACAATACTCAACTCCAGGCCTGAGTGGTGGCCAGAATAGTCTGGTCAGAATGGTCAGAAACAAATCAGTGCAAGCCAAAGACTCTCAAATTCCATGGCCTGACTCTTGTACCCAAGTAATTTCTGGACTGACTCCAGGATAAAATTATCATCTAGATGGTCCTGTGTTTTCTTTGGTGAATGCCCATGGCCTATAATCCACCTCATCCTTGCTGTGTCTGCAGACCTCAGAATTTCTGCTCACTGAACTCAGCAACTTGCTCCCAAACCTGACTTTTGCACAACTACCCTCTCAGATTTCTTCATAATTTTCTACAAGTACTATTCAGGTACATCCTTCAGGCTCTCTCTTCCAGCCTTCTCCAGAAATGTCAGACTTTCCCTAGTGCTTAATTCTTGACCTGACTTACATTGTTAAGACTCCACATTTCTACCTGCATTTCTATAACCTTCATGTCTACATTAAGCATTCATACAAAATTGGCAACCTACTTAGAAATATTAGTTACATTAATAACCCACTTATTCCTTTCAAAACAGTTCTGCTAACAGTAATAATGTGACTTTAGCAACCCTGGGCCACACGGTCACCCTTCTTCCTACCACTCCATTTTCTCTTACCTCCCCCAACCTTCTGTATCCATTGTTCCTGCTTTCCCTTCTCCAGCTGTGAGACATCTGGCTATGCCAGAACCGGGGAGAGAAAAGCTACAAGGCCCATGCTCCAGTTTTAATTTATCTGGTGTGCCAGCAACTGAGGAGCATCACAAGCTCTCAGGCCTTCAGCCACCTCACCTCAATCCCTGGCATTTCCTTGCCTGGCAGAGGAAGGGCACCTTATCTCTCCCCATCCTGGCACAATCCATGAAGTTCCCTGCCAATGGTGCAGGGTGTGCAGCTTGCATTTCACATACCCACTGCAATTTGTAATGATCTGAATCAGCACATAAGGTCCAACATGGAGTGTGAATCATGCTGAATTTATCCACTGACTCAGGATTAATGTGGTCACACACTTCTTTTTACAGACACTTCTTGTTTCTGCCCTACTGCTGTTACCACCTCTATGCTTTTGCCTCTGAAACCTCAAGGTTATTTCTCAAACTGCTTCCATCTTCAGATTGTTACTTCATCTTGCTGCATCTCCCACAAATTCAATTTTTCTTGTCCATTCCATTGGTGAAGATTTCTTTCTTTCTCACTGCTGCACCTTATATATTCTCCAAACACCAAGCAATTGTCGTGGTACTTGAATGGGCTGTGGTAATACTTTCTAGGAGGAGCTGCACTTCTGACTTTCTCCCGCACTGCCAAGTAACTAAACTTTGCTTCTCTAAGATGGAAAGTGAGGTGTAAGAGTCAACAGCATTAAACTGATCTCACGGACAGAATAGTAAGAAGAACAGTCAAGAGGAGAATTGGAGAATTTAAAGAACTAAAAGGAAGAGTCTCTAAAGAAATGCTGGATATGTGACTAATGGCATTAGAGTGAAAAGTCAACAGGATTACAAAGGTAATTAAAACAGAAGGAAAAAGCATATTGAGAGAAAACTAAAATGGTATACAAAATTGTATTTTAAACTGTATTAAATGTAGAGCCCTTATAAAGAAAGCCTGAAATAGGAAACTTTATTTTATTCTGTGTAACTCAGACACAGATTTGGAGGCATTAAATTATACAGTGATCTCCTGGATTGAGCAGATTCAGATATTAGGTAAACTCAATCATCATTTACAACTTAACAGTATCACCCATTAGTTTAAAATATTTACCAGAACATAGTTTTAATATATTTAAGTATCATATTATTCAAGTATACTTATATTTTCCTTACTCATCTACCATTAATGGACTGGGCATCAGTAAAACTGATACAGAGACATGAACAGACTGGTCAGAAATATGACTACACAGGACAAACAGATGCTACACAGTATGCACAAAACAAGACAGACAAGACATTGCAACATCAGCCTGAGCTCTCAGAGGTAATTGCTGTACAAGGAGAACAGGATTTTCCTTAGTCTTGTACTTCACTGGACCTTAACTGATATTTATGAGAGACTAGACAAGAGTTGAAACTTTTTCAGGGATAGAAACGAGCACCCTTGCCCTTTAATCCTCCTTAAATCATGTGAGCAACTTATCCATACTTTTTGTATTTTAAAACTCACATTGCATTTACAGAAAAAGTAACAACTGACTGATTTTGGTTAATGCACCAGCATAGAGACCTTCCTAAATGAATGAGCTATATGAATACATTGTCCAGTGGTTGATGTCCATGTATTGCTAAAGCAGGGGCTGACATGTCCTAATGAGTTACAGACATTCGCTCATTGTCTGCACATCAACCCACCTCGTTAAGAAGTACCTTAGTAATGGGCAAGTTTCTAATTAATGACTTGGCCTGGCAATTCCCAGCTGAAAGTGCTGATGTTATGCATATATAAACCCTCTCACCAAACACCAGCAGTAATTCTACTTCTGCCAATAGATAATCAATGCACTGCTTGCTTAAGTCCACTGGGGAATGCCAAACGCTTGTACTGGGGAGAGGGGGAGGGTGTGGCAAGTTATTCATGTTCTGTCCTTTATCTTCTTCCTCCAAGCTCCCGAGGGTTTCTCTTTCTACATTTTTTGTTCTGCATTTTTATTGTTGTTTCGTTTTTATGGCAGGTACTATTCAGTGCAGATAAAAGGTTGGCATCTCTTGTTGGTAATTCCATCTTCTCCTCCTCTGTGCTTCTGTGTGGCTTCTTTTACTAGACCTTGAAGCTCTTCTTCCATATTAAAAGAGGGAAATTTCACTATATATCTGAAGTTGGACTGTCTTGATACAGGTGTTTTCAAATGTTTAAGTCTTTTTTGGAAAAATGTCTTCTTTTTATACCCCATTTGTACAATACAAGGTATCTTCTGTATTTGGAATATAATTTGCTCATTAGCACTTTGTCCTTTCATGCAAGTATCTTCCTCGACAGAACAGGCTACAGCTTCTCCCTGGTGTCTGGTCACCATTTATTATCCAACGAATCTGAGACTAAAGCTGGAGAACAGCTCATGGGCCATGACCTAGAGACAGTTCAATTCAGTAGTTAGGGGAATTTCATGTGAAATCTGAGCTCTGTAGATAATTTCTTGGCAAGAAATCAAATATCCTTTTTTCTTCAGACCCCTTCAGAACAGCTTCCTATATTTGCATCAACCCCCTTGCCTTGCTTACAAAATGTAAATGCTGATTTCCTTCCCTCTCCTGCTTTTCAACAATGAAATAACAATACATATAAAATAAGCTTACTGTGCAAAGAAATTGCAATCCATTTCAAAGTGAATTACATAAACCTAAAACTAAATCTCTCTTAAATGTCTCCAGGTTTGGAATTGAGATCAAGCCACAAAATAATTCTTTTGCTAATTTAAAATCTATGTTTTGTATTTCATTTATGTTACATGAAAGTCTCATTTCCTACAGTGGCACAGACAGGATGAACTGGTTGAGCCATCAGATAGATACTTAGGAGAGAAGCTTTTACCCCTCTCACAGAACAAGAACAATTTCAACCTTGAACGGAACAGTGTGGTAGCAGCTTCCCATGCCCTCCTGTGGTGCCTCTGTGCCTGCATCTGCCTGCCCAGTGCCATCTCTGCTGGGGAAATTCCTTAGTGGAAGGGCCTGAAGTCTGTGTGCCTCTGCTTTCACTTGTGAGTCTCCCTGCAAATTCCTCCTCTCATGAAACTGTCTTTTTTCTGGATTGCCTTTGCAAGTCTCTTTCTGCCCAGCCATACTTTAAGATAGCTACAAAGGCTAGGGCTAAAAAAGCTGAGCCTTGGGTGACCCACTCTGGCCATCTGTCTCTCCTCACTCGTTTTTTGAAAGCCTGCAATGTACAAATAGTATGAGGAAAGGGCTGGGTTTCTAAACACCTGCCAAATGTGAGTCCTGCACTTTTAACTTCCAGCAGTGCATTTACAATGTACTACACTAAGCTGTGAACAAATAGATTTGTTTAACAAACAAGTTCAACACAGGGATAAATCTGTCAGCCGTAAATCATCTGCAATCTCTCTCTAATGAGAACACGAGGCTTTAAGACTATGCAGGATAACTTTCTGCTCAGCTGGTGCACTAATGAGCAGCAATTTTTGCTCTCATAGAAAAGAATCCCTATGAGGATGAAAAATGTGTGTGCATGACAGCTAAACACACAGAAATGCTGAAGGTCATCAGCTCCGGAAAACTTCCATTCTATTTCTTCCATTTATTTTTCTTGTGAAAGTTATTTTCTGTGCTTCTATTTAATTTCTGACTGGTTTGACTAGATCAAGTTGAAAAAGGTTCTATTAATGCCTGAGATGGAAGGATTTATTATCACAGGAAAAAAAATAGAAGCAAATTATTTTTTTGCTAAGGGGTATAAACACACTGAATTGTGAGTGTCCTCCTCTGCCTGGGCTCAATTCCCTAGATCACATAACCATTGCATTCACTACCAACATCATGAGATCTACGAAGAGGAAGGTGTTAAAACTCTTTACCTCCATGACCTCCTACATTTGGTGCTTCTCTGCCATCATCCCCTTTCATGCCTAAGTTAGGACTGACCACCACCTGCTAGCACATTTTTAAATGCCATCAAAATAGCACCAGAGGTGTTAGAGTTGCCTGCTGCATCACAAAACTCCACTATAAAGCTTCTCCTTCACTTCCTCCCGGCTATTTGCTGTTCTTTTGCACAATGCCCTGCATCTGTCACTTGCAAACGATCCATCATCTTTCCCTAAAAGAGCTTCAGAGCAATCTATTTTGTGATTTTTATCAGCCAGGAGATTCATCTCAGTACTTGTCCAATTTTGACAGTTCTCCATTATGACTTTGAAGCAGTGTATCTTGTTTGTTCAGCATCCCTTTGAAGCGATGTTCATTTCTACAATTTCTCTGAATTTGAGATGGTAACAGCATAAACTTCTTGTGATTTACACTGGAGGAGTAAATCCCTCATTTATACTTCAGACCTGTGTCCAGTATACAAAGATTAATACTAAACAAAGCTCATCCTGTAGTCAAGCAAGTTTAGGCTTTTTCTCACCTAGAGCTCATAGAGTAGCTGTTTGAGCTTCAAACATAAGCACTGCTGATAATTTTGACTACTTACTTTCCTTCCACTTCTCTCCTGAGTTTCCCAGGTTAGCCTGTTCTCACTCTAATGACTGCCACAGAGAAGCTAAGTGTTTCAGAAAGCAAAATTTCTAGCTTTTTGATTAGTTGTTTTTCTTTCTCAATTATTTAAATACAAGTTATCTCTATCATTATAATACCCTCATAAACACTAAGATGGTGTGTTATTTTACAGATAACAGCCATGAAAATACTGCAATAGTGAGTAACAGGTCAAGTTTTCATTATACTTTTCTTAATATTCCTTGCCATTACATTCTGCAATCAGTTATATTTAGTGTAGGGAGGATGTATGTTTAAATATACCCTGCTGAACATGTCTTCCGGGACTGAAATAGTAGTGCAATCTTCCCTATTTACTCTAGCAGATATTTTTAGTGCTGCTGCTCACTAGTTTTTAATCTAACTTCAGAACAGACTCTTCAAGTAGCATTCCTTTTCAATATTTTTATTGCCAATTTTTAGCTCCTATGGCATAGTTAGCATTTGCTTAAAATGAGCCAAAAAATACTTATCTAATGGTATGTAGAGAAAAAAAAATCATTAAAAACACCACATGCTTGGATAGTTGAGGACATACATATACTTATGTATGCAATGCTTTTTCTCTTGCCCCATGGTGAACAGCTACTCTTCTCTACATTATTAAAGCTGCTATTTTTAGGCTTTTAATTAAGAGTCCAGTTTAAAACAGGGCATGCCAACTATATTATGGAAATTTTCTCAAACACAGAACAAACACAAGCAACAAATAGCATAAAATTAAGAAACAAAGCCTCAAACATTTAATGCCTGATGTATTTGGTACCACCTGACCTGATCAAACCTCTGGTACAGGAGTCTTTAGCTAGCTCACTAGTGAAAAATATAGATGCAGCTACACAGGTGTTCATGCAATTCTCAAGGAAGCTGAATTAAAATAAAACACACAGGAACTAAAGGAGAGGGCAAAAGTATCTACCCTATGGCTATGTGGCAGTCAAGATTGACAGAGGGCTAACTGAATCTGAAAAGCAAACAAACAGCAGCTAGAAGCAGATATGTTTGACAATTTAGTAGTGACTTGGTCACCTAATTCTTGTTAAATAGGATAACCAGATGGTCTAGAAGGGCTTTCTGTGTTTGTTAAGGCACCAGCAGAGATACATTATAAGGAATTAGCAAGCTAAACTCACCCATTAAATCTAATATTCATGAAATCAATCATTGGCTCAAGCTTTATATGTGGTTTTAGTCCAAAACAAAACATTGTTATACCAATTCAGCCCACTAGAGGTCAAGTTACAACCAGAAGTTTAAAATATATTTAGTAATAAAGGGCAAAATATTCGCTACCATCCTCACATAGTGCTAGATTCATTCAGGGTGCCACATGTATCACAGATCCTTTAGAACTTTCGTTTAGAACCGACAGAAAAAAACCCTCTTAATACAATGTCTGGTGTACATAGATATAAAACAGATTAAATAATTGTTCCCATAATCCATTAATTAGATGGATTGGATTATTGGACTGAAGAAATTTTCCTTAAGAAAATACCATGGTATAAAGACTGTAAGTTCAGTTTTAGACCAGCTGTGATGCTTAAAAACAGTGATAATGGCAAACAAAACCAAATCCTCAAGACTTGATATGTCTGATACAACAGAAGAACTTTATTTCCTCTGTGTAAAAGACACGTAGTATCACACCTCTGATCATACAGGAGGACTACATCAGAATCTTCTAAAACAAAGTATATATAAATACATATAAATAGAAACTTGACAAAAATGGAACATCTCATGAGAAATCCTGTAATAGCACATTGTGAATGCAGAAAGAATGCCTTAGATTTGAGTGGTTTCTATACATTTGGTATCTTGAGTGTATGATGTATGTCCCGATACAAATCAAAGGTTTCTCATGAACACCCATCCTCTGTGCAGTATGAGGCTCATCTAACAGAGCTGTCAGTCAGCTTTGTAAAGCTCCAATTTAAACTTAGCTATTTCCCATGTCACTCCTTCCACTTGGAGAAACAGAAATGTTTGCAATTATAGCCTTTCCTGACACATAGGTAGCCTGTAACCTAAAGCATCTATCCAGCAAAATTCCACTTACAATTTTAAAGGAAATGGCAGCAGCTAAGACAGACCAGGGTAAGAAGAGATGAGCAGTGAAAAACTGTGCTTGCTCACCTATTTCTGTGAGTAACTACATTAAACAAACAAACAAAAAAACCCCAAACAACATCTCCCAAAAACAGAAGAGCAAAACAATAAAGGTCAGCTTTTGCCTTCCACTTCTGTGCAGGAAGGAGACCATTAATGACTAGACAGCATCACATCAGAGGTACCCTCTGAATGGTTCAAATTGAGCTGGAAGTTGTGTCGCATTTCCTGGACACCCATGGAGAGACAGACTTAGTGTCAGCCTAAAGATCCCAGTATATAACCCACAGCCACTGGATTAAACTGCTTTCATCTGCTCTTTCTGCTTCACTGGCTCCAGATGCTTAACTTCCACTGTAACAAAGGTGGCATAAGGCAACTGCACAAAGAGCACAGCTCTCTTTGGATTATGTACTAAAAGAATCAGTGCTCCCCAAAGACTCCAAGTTGCTTTACTACATCTCACCTCCTCAACCATATGTTTGACTTTCTTCTGCTGGCAGTGGACCATGTCATCCAGATGTTTGATCCTCTCTCTCAGGCTGGCTGCTACCTCCTCCAAATGCTGCGACCTGGCAAGACATGCAAGAATCAAGGCTGTAAGGGGGGAGATATGCAGTCCAAGCAGAACAAGAACAACCCCCACAATCCACCATAAATCTGGGCAGGCAAGGCAAATTGCACTGACAGATGTCAAATTGTCCAAAGTACATTTTAATGTGATCTTAGTCCAAGTGGCCATCTCCACCCAAGCTGTCTCACCTTTATGTATGCAGTCTTGCATACTGACATGCTTACTCAGAGCCTGAAGTGCTGATAAATAAACTATGTGACAAAACTCATCTCAAGATGTATTTTCCTTTAGTGAAATGCTTTCAGACAACTAGGTCTTTAGCTTCAGAGAGACCCATTTAGCCTGACTTACTTACTACCTGCAAATATTTTGGAAATGTATGCTAAACAAAAGCCAGGAAGCAGGTCTGCTTTCAAAGCTGTCTTACTGCAGGGGAGCCTTGAGTCAAGAATTTGGCAGAGCTGCCAACTGCAGCAGAATGCTAACTGGAATAGTATTAACTCCTCAACAGTCAGCAGGAATGCTATGAATGGTTTAAATTTGTGCATACAACTCTTCAGATAGATTCTGCATTTCTTCAAATCTCTTTAATACAGAAAATAAACTCCCACAGAACTGCCACAAGTTGCTTTGGCAGCTTGTCAGAAAAGTAGCTTTAGAATATGCAAGGAAACAGGAGTCTCTTGGCCATGGGAGTCTCCATTTTTATCTGAATGTCCAATTCTTAAAATCTGTCAAAGAAAGCCATCACTTGTTTACAAAATAAACTGCTGTACTCCTAGGTTCAGGACTGGACAGAATTTGAGAAGGGAAGGAGGGGAACCAAAAACAAAAAGGCATTTTTCATCTTGATCTGTTCACAGCAGAAAAAAAAAAAACTGTTAAAGCTGCAAATAGAAAAACCATTCTAAGACAAAGCAGCAGATGGCAAACTGTAAGACATGATTCCAGTGAATGACTGAATTGTTTGCTGTTTCTCTATAAAAGAGTCTCTATTAACAGTGAAGTACTCTGCGGAAATGTAACTGCAGCACTTTGACAGGGACTCAAAAAATTCAAAGCATTGCTGTAGGTTTTTCAGTTGTGTGTATTAAGCTCTTGCAAATCTTTATATTTTGATTGCAATTGTAGCACATATTGTGTATCTCATCGGAAGGTTCAGGATCTTAAGCATTGATAGCAATGGAAAATGGAGCAGACATCCTTCCTAAGGCAGAGCTCAAGTGTCTGGTAGGATACAGACAGGTAAAGACACCTTAAGAATAAAACCAGCATCATCTGAACATAGATTCATTGCTTGCATGGCATAGACTGCCACTGTGAGCTTGCTTGCATTGCACAAATTCCTGCCTGAACACTGCCTTTACCCTTTTACTGCAGCCTAATTTTTCACACTGAAAAGGATTCACTGAAGCAAGTCTGTATTATGCAGAGGTAAAGGAAAACAGCAATTATCTTTCATCTCCATATTCTATGTTGTATGCAAGCGACATCTGTTCACTTGAAGTTATTATTTTAACAGGCTGCTGTGAAATGCCATTTTTACTCTGAAACCAGAGAAGCTGGTCAAAGATCAATACAAGGCACTGAGTAGCTCTCAGCAGGGACCTCCTTTTATGTTTATGCTTCCCAAAGAACAGCAGGACACCCAAAATCTTGAAACTGAATTTCTGGGTGTCACAGAACCATAAGTAGTAATCAAGTACTATTATTCAGTCTCTGGTTATACCCACTCAAGCAGTGTCATATAAACCTTTGAGTTTAGATAGTGAAAGTATGCACAGTCAGGATCATACTCCTCTGAATTTGGGAATGCAAATTTAAGAAAAATGCAAGCCACAGCTTGTTCTATCTACAACGGACTGTGGACATTTGCAAACAACTTTTCAGAAAAGAGGTGTGAAGGTGGTCATTGTCCTAATATTTTATACAATTTATTTATTGTCTTAATATTTTACATGTAAATAAACCTACATTCAGACAATCCCTACCAGACTGCAGTTTTAAAGTTAGAAAAGGCAAAATTTAGATGTCTACAAAATCAAAGTAACCTCTGAAGTTTCCCAGCAAGAGTAGAAGTTCCACAGGCAAGTCATATCTCACCTTTCACTGTTGGAATTGTTTTCAGATTTTGCTCCAGATATTTGTAGTTCATTTAATTCAAGTTGTTTTTGCAGCTGGTGACGTTCCTAAACAAGAAAAGTTATAATTCAGTTCTCCATGTATCAAAATATAAAGGCTTCGCAAAGCATGTTTCATTGCAATTCAAAACATCATTTGTGAAATTAAAATAGAAACTGATTAAACAAAATTCATGCATTTCCTATAGCCAAGCAGCACAGAATACATAATAATAAAATCAATTTCCCAGTTATGCAAGGAAACAAGGTTAGTTTTCAATTTCCTATATGAAGATGTATGGCTGTACTTGAAACTTAATTTTTTCAATAAAAAGATGAGTCATCAAAACCTTTAACTACATAAATGTCAAATTGTCCACATTATCACTCCAAAAAGATCTCCCAATCCAAGGCTGAGATAAAAGGTATTGCTACATTTTCTTCCCCCAGAGTATTCCTGTTTAAGTGCCCACTAGCACAGTGTTTGTGAAGGTCTATGAGGACTTGGGCTCCGAGTCAGACAAGTTAACAGAGAAGTGTAAGTGTTTTCTCCACCTTGGTGAGAATTTAAGAGGCATTCAGCCTCACTGGGCGAGTATCAGCCAGATAAGAGCAGATTAAAGAACTAATGTGAAGGAACTCATCTGTACTTGTGAACTGTACTGCAATCCTACATTCACTGCATAATACTTCAGAGTTGTAGGCTGAAACCTGGGTGAAGTTAATGGAGACAATACAGGGGCATATTAAGGTAAGAAATTACTCAGTGTAATCATTAATTCTACTAATGGATTTGCAAGCATTGGACAAAATGGGCTCAATGCACATTAGGCTAACCAGTCAAGCCAACAAGCCTGGCTTATAAAAACATGTTTCTCAGTAGATATTGATATATATTACAATAAAGTGAAATTAGTGAAAATAACCCACTTCATTTAAAAGACAGAAGACTGTACTCCCTCCACTGACTAAAACACTCTCTGCTCCTGTATTTGAGATAGTGAGGCAAAAATCTTTGAAGATAATGACATGCCTGCTATTGAATGAAATGAGAAATGCCAAAGTGCATCCAAGATCATTTCACAGTCACTGCGCAGAGCCAGGGCTGCGCTTGAGCTTCACATTCCCCAGCAGCTTCTCCTTGTTGGTGAGAGCAAGGTCCAGAATAACTTATGCTCTGCTGTGTTGTCCCTCCAAATGATATCAGGTGGTTGAAAATCCCCATGAGGGCCAGGGCTTGTGAACAAGAGGCTGCTCCTGTTGTCTGTAAAGGGCCTCATCCTTTCAGTCTTCCTGGCTGGGTAGCCCCTACTCTGATGTGATCTGCCCCTGCCCTCCCTTTAATCCTGACCCTGTAGGTTCTCCATCAGCTTCTTACCCATCCCCAGACAGAGCTCTGTGCACTCTGTGGACCTACCACAACAATATTTCTAAGAGATTCTGGGTCATTCATGATTATTACTTGATTAGGCTTAGGACACCTTGCACACTGAAAGGACACTGAATGGTTTTTAAATTCTGTCTATAAAATAATGGTTCATTTCCTGAATAAATGCTGCCCTGTAAGGACCACTAGGAAGAGAAAACCTCCTCATCACAGAGTCTCTGTGGCAGTCCAGGTGCATTTACTGATATAAAAAATACAGTAACTGGGATGCAAACAGCAACGGTATGTCACTGAGCAGCAGCACACGAACAAGTGAAATTTCCTCCATGCACTTGTGCATTTCCTCTCAAGGCAGCAATCAGTTCTCAATACCTCTTCCATGCGTTCAATCAGCCGGTCCAGCTCACCAATTCTCTGGTCTTTCTCCTGTATGCTTGTTTCTGTGATCTGCATCTTCTTATTTGCCTCTTCAATAGCCTTCAGAAGCCGATTTGTTTCCTCCTACAAACAAGTCATTTACAGTCACATTGGCAGCTAAAATATTAATGAGGAATATTTCTTCTTCTTTTTAGCCATAGGGCTAAAGAGCTCAAAGCTTTTCACTACACCTGCTCAGAAATCTGGAAGTGTTATGACCCTCAAAATGAATTATATAGAAAAAAGGTTGAGGGTACTTTGAAATGCACAGGTATTAGTAAAGCATCATTATGACAATCCAAGAGAAACTTTTACCCATTTCTCAGATCTCTGATTTCCCTTCCCTTCTCTGAGGATGCTGTTAAATAACAACATGAGAAGAATATGCTGCTGCAAAAGACAGCTTGCTATACACCATAGTTGGCCACGTTCAGCTTTGTACTTTTCTTACAATGTAAACCAGTATGAAGGAGCATTTATCTTCACTCTCCATCATTATCTGACTCTATCATTTTTAAAAATGCAACAACTGATTGCTCATAGAAAGGTTTTACTTGGGGGTGGAGGGAAATTAGGGATAGGAGAGTTCTTGCTCCAACAGCATCCAGTGAAGTTGTCCTCTTTTCTCTTTAAACTGTCACTTAAAATTGGACATTGTATTTTCCCTTTTTAGAGAACCAGAAGTTAAAAAACCTACTTACCCTAGTTCAGATTTTGAAATGTAGATTATCACTGACATTGACTTTAATATGTTTGAACATGTATTTTTCTTAGTTCTACAACCTCAAAAGTTCAGAAAGCTTAGTAACTACGGGACAACTAATCACAGAGACAGAAGTGAAGGAATACATGTCAGCTCCGGAGTTTGAAGGAATTGAGAAACGACCTCCAAGCTAAGCACTGCTCTTACAGACTGGCTGTGCATACCAGAAGCATTTCTTTCTCAGCCTTGTGTTTCTGCTCCTCTTCTCGCATTTTTTCCTCAAACTGACTGTACAGCTTTCTGGTCATCTCTCTCATGACTTCAGCATTGGCTTCCTGTGATGATTCCACCTATGAGGGAGGAAGATGGCCCCATCAGTTAGTAGAGTATTGCTGGCAGCAGGAGAAAGAGAGTTCACATGATCAGAAAATAAGAGTTTGAAGTCAAGCTCCCCCTTGTCATAAACCTGACATTGCAAAAGTAGATTTCCATTTGCATCAAAACCATTTACAGCATTCTGCCAGTATTCATGTAATTTGAATGTAGTAGAAGGTACTGTTCCATCAAGTTCCACGTTGTTTGAATTTAGCTCATTTAGTCATTGCTTATCCAAAATCAGGCCATGCCTCTTTGCTGAACCCTTCCCTAACAGCCTCCAAGTCACAAGACTGTTTCATACAATACTACCCCCACCTTACTGAAGCGTGGACTAGACATGGACTAGACTCAACTCCTGTTTCTAAATGACCATGAACACTCAAAGCAATACTTTATTGCAGTACTCTCCCTGGTCTCCCGTGATTTCTCACATTCTGCTCTTTGTGTAGGCACAAGAACTGGAATAACCATGCAGCAAAGCAATCAAACTGAAAATAAAAATTCTCAGGTGTGTGAAAGGGTTAATTTTTAACAACAGAACCAGAAACTTTACTAGAGCTACAGGGGAAAGGGCAGAATGGTAATTCAGAGACCGGATTTCCTGCTGTTGACTGAAAACACTGATTGAACCACACCCTCAGTAATTAAGGATATTCACTGCTTAGGCCTATCTACTGCATAAACCACAATAAAAGTGAAGTAAAACAGCTAGTACAGGACTTAGTTCTATTCCTAGAGATGCTGTAAATCAACCAATGTTATAGTGAAATGCTGTGGGTGCTACAAAAGTGACAGGAAGAGGAGGAATAAAGTGTTCCCTGCTGATCACCACACTTAACACAGCTGCAAAATACAGAGTTCTGATCATTAAGATTTTGGGTTGGATTTTGTTTCTATTTCAAGGACCAAAAGGTTTAGTATATCCTTGTGTTCATCTTGCATGGCAGAAACAAGTTCGTTTAGTACCCTGTGGAAAAACAGGAGTGTATTTCAATATTTGAAAAGGGATGAGCCCTGAATTACTCCACTTGTACTGCAATTGTCCCCTTTTGTCATCTCATCTAGGCTGACCCCGGGGAACAGGTAGTTACCTGCACTTTATGAGAGGGTGTGGAGTTAAATGAACCTTCCACATTTCAGGAGGCCTAAAAGAATTGTATCATTTAGAGAAAGCCAATTATTAAACCCCAGATTCCTTCAGATACACTGAACTGGAACAGGATCTCTGGCCTTTCATCTCCTTCATTCCTTTCCCTTCACCTTGAGCAATGAGAACAATAAAAACAAGTGTAAGAAAGTGGATGTATCAGGGCATCTGTTATAATACACTTAAGCAACATCTCCACTCTAAGTTATTACAGATTAGTGAATAAACCAATGCTCATTAATAAGCCCCACAGGTGTGTTCTCCACCCAGAATGTAATCATGCTACATAGTAGTTACTGCTTTTCAACACTAACCTCCCAGCTCCCACATCATCCTCTTACATTCACTCCTAGAATGTACTCCCAGATGTCTTGGCACCTTCTAAGACACAATTTTGTATTTAACTCTCAAAGACACTAATGAAGTGTATTATTCACTAATTTGGTACTAAAACTGAAAATGTGAAGGCAAAATTTACACTTTTGCTGTGTAAACGCAGGGCATGTATTCTGCAGAGCTTAACGTGCTTGAAGATAAACAAATCTTTATGCATTCAGTCGAACTGAGACTTAAGCTGCAGTTCTCTGCTCTTAGAAGCAGCCACACCTGACTTGCTGGGGCATGTCCTTACTATTATATCGAAGCCCAAATTTCTGTTTTAAAATCTTACTTGCATCATCTTTGTTTCTGTTACTTGGTTTTTCCATCTTTTTATTTCCTGCTGACAACAGCAGGTGCAAAATACTTTGATAGCCTGTAGAGCTTCACTGTGAGAGGAAAGCAGAACATGAAATGCACGTACGTTTTCCTGTTTAACCATTCATCATTAAGCATGTCACTAGCAAAACAGCCAGAAAGGAACACCTTCTCTGACAAAATCAAACATGAATATAGCTGCAGTCACCTTAATTTCAGAAACTCTACCAAAAATAATAACCAATTTTTCAAAACTTGACAAATTCTGATTTACTACTATATCCAAATTGGTCTGCTTTGAGCAATTTTAACAGACATAAAGGTTTCTGGGAAGGAGGGTGCGTTTGTTTTATTTGGGTTTTTTGTGGGCTTGGTTTTGTTGAGATTAAAGGAATGTACTGGCTGATGGAAAGAACATGGTCAAGCTTTCTGTCATATTAAACCTTGCAGTTTGTGTTTTATTGCCTCACATTTCTCTGAAATAGCTTCACTCTCTTTTGAAGATGCTTGCTCTTACCTGCTGACCACATGCTCACAAGACTTAGGCTACCTATTAAAAATGGTGCAATACCGATGAAACTCAACCCCAAGAAATTAATGTAGCAATGTGTAGAGTTGTAATATTCCTTCACTTACTAGGAATGGATGCTAATAACCATTTAATAGTTTGCATTTTCACCTGTCAACATCTCTGACTCTTGTGTTACATCCTATATTATGGGAAGACTGCCTGTCGCCAGCTGAGATTCTCTGTTATTAAACCAGTATTGATTCACAGGAATAAGTGAGCTCGAGACCATGACAAGGGCATGAAGAATGAAGAACCCTTCACAGATAAGGCCAAGGAGTTCATTTAACATCCACCTAATGCCCTTACTGTGTAAGTATTGTTAGAGGAGTTTATATATCACACCTTTAACTTCAGTAACTGATTTTCAATTTGTGCCGTTTCCAGTTGCTTTTGCTTCTCTCTCAGCTTTTCCATGGATTGCTCGTGTGTATGCTTTAAATTCCTTATTTGTTCCCTTATGTCAGTGTTCTCCAGTGTAACATCCACCAGAGTTTTCTAGAAGAAAGAGGCAAATAACATATTAAAAAATCAGAAATAATTTGATGAATTAATACAGGCAAGAAATTATGAAACAGACAGCACATTTAAAGAGCTTCCTGACATATTAATGCAGTGTGAACAGTTTTGCAAGTTTTAACATTTAAAATTATGGCTTTTGTTGTTGCTAGAAGGTATTTCCATGAGGAGTATCTCAGTGCAATCAAGTCCTGGAACACTATTAAAAAAAACAGGAACATGGATACATTTCAGTATAAGTAATCTTCCCTTCTCTCCAAGGGCCTTGCCATACATACAAAATGCAGTGTACTGAAAACAAGAAAGCAATGTACAAGAATGTAACATTCTTGTTATGTACAAGAAAGCAGGGACGTTAAATTGTTCAGCTTAGATATATGGGAATTTAGTTTAAAAAAGAAAATTCATTCCCACCTTGTACCTCCCCCTGCATTTCACAGGTATGTAAAATCTCACAAATGTCTGGCATCCAAACATGCCACTTCATTTCTGTTACCAACTGAAGTCAGGAGATGCACCATTTTGCACTATACAGACCAAATCACATTTTCACCTTAGATCCTTCATAGAGACGTGACTTGTGGTATTAATCTGCTGCATAACAATATCTCTTTATATCTCTTTATTGTACACGACCTTTAATTTTTCCTGTGTTTTAAAAAAAAACAGGAACTTCTGGAACATTTTAATTTGTTTCCTAAATTAGGTGCCTTAGATATCCAAGACAGTACTTTATGGTGCTGCTTAGCGTTAGAATCTGTATCTGTCACCCATGTTTTCTGTATGCTTTGAAAGCCATCTTAGAAAAGGCAGCTGTGAGCTGGGAAGCAGCTATGAAGATGTACCTGCAAGTCTATTGATGCTGATGTCAAGGAGCTGTTCATTTCACTAAAGCTATCTAAGGCTGCAGCCTGCACTCGCACATGATTCTCTAAGGATTCCTGATGAGCATTTGTCACCTGAGCAGGGAAAAGAACAAAACAAAACAAAAAAGTTTTATATAGAATAATGATCAAGTTTACCTATTCTTCCCAAGAGAGCTACAGAAGAGAAAGACTCCAAGGTTGTTTTCACATTACTAGGATGCTTAAAATATACAGGTCTCAAAGTATATTCTCACAAGCAAACAAACAAACTTAAATCCAAATAATCTAACAAAAATAAGGCAAAAGTATCTAAGTTTACTGTTAGTCTGCAATCACTATATAAGCTGTTCTTTTGAAAGGACAAGAGGACAATTGGCAGCTGTCTATTTAGAATCATTATATACATAGAGTGAGCAGATTGTAAAAATTCAGAGCAAAAAGCAGAAGAATGCAAGAAATAAGGAAATCTACAACTGTGAATTGTAGAAAAGCCTTAATTAAGAAGGAACTGACTAATCAGGTAGTACATTAAGAAGCAACATCCAGAAGACGTAAGGATGAAACAGTACAAAGCAGGGAGAGAGGAAGCCAGAGGGCTTTGTTGTGTGAAAATTAGTAATTTTCTGATATGTACACACATACATGCTTAAAAACTGAAGGCAAGGGTAAAGACACAAAACGACATCATTCAAGAAGAGACCAAAACCCAAACAGTGTAAATAATTACGAATGATCCAATAATAAAGAGTAAAAGAGTGTCACTAATGGAAGCCAACCTAGCTCACATTCTTAGATGGACCAGATTTGTTTCTTGATAGAAACAGAAGAACACCAGGGAGTGATACAGGGGACAAGTGTGTAGTAACCAAGCCATATAGAGATTAGGTCAGCATAAAGAGTAGAGGACAAGTAGTCACTGTTAACCTTCTGTAAATGTGTGCTCATGAAAAACAAACAAAAGCAGAAATGCTTTAGATGGATTAAGAAAGTTACAAAGTAAGAACTTGTGTGAAGAAGCCCAGGGCAGGATATTGGAAGAGCAAATTTTAACCAAACATTATGAACAAAAAGTTGTCCTGGAAATTGGTAAGAAAAAAGCACAGGGATTGAAAGCTGAAGCAAAGAGTATAGAAAGGATTTTAAACAGGACTAGCAAATAGCACAAAAGACAACAGTCACATAAAACCAAAATCAGCTCCCAAATAACTAACCAAACAAAAAGCTCACGTTATTGGCAAGAACAACACTTGTGCTTCCTTTCAGGCAGTCTAGAGTTTTACAAAAACAGAAGGATGTCTCCTAATGCACCATTTATGTCAGAAGGAAGCTTCATAAACTGCTAATTTGCTGCAGAACTAGATATTCTGTCAGAGCTGGTCAGAAACCCTTAATTAAGGAAAAATTTCTGACTCATGCAGGATTTCTACTGGTCTGACAGAAGTTCTGGAAGTGCAGGATATCATCACTGCTATTCAGTAAAGATCAGCAGCAAAGACAACAAAGCTGCCCCTGAATCAGCATTTGCCATGTGCATGCTGGGGGGAGAGTGGGTCTTGTTGGCAGCATTATGACTATTTAACACAGTTTGCAGAAATTTAGTTTGCTCTCTCTCTTTCTTTCAGGTCAGGGGGATTTTTTTTTTCTCTTTTTTGAGACCAGTTGCACAGAATGAAAGTACCAGTTTACAGCAAGTTCTGATTTTTGTACCTAATACACCGTGTCAGGAACTGACAACCTCCAAATGAGGATGGCAGAAGGGCACAAGTCCCAGTCCCTTGAAGTGAGAATACTTTCAATTGCCAAAGCTTTCTCTGACCAGGGCTGTGAAAATCAATGCTGAACATAAATTCAAAACAATTTTTCAGATTTTTTTGTATCAAACAACTCAGCAGTTTAATATGAAGGCTATTTTTACAGGGTGCAACAGCTTTCATTGCTAAAGCAGCATGTCAGAAGAAAGATCATTGAATGACCATGAAATGTTCCATTAAAAAAAAGAGGTATGTCATTTTTAGCACTTTAATACTAATGAATATTGCTACTTCTTTTATTTAGTGTTTAAGCAATAGAGTCAATAAAACAGAGCAAAGTGTTGAAATGACTCCAAGTTATCAGTTTTGCCTAATTATCAGTGTTATTTAATTGATTCACCTGGAAGCTGTTACATCCATCTACGCTAATTACCAATATACACAGGCAATGTTAACAAGATGATTCTTTTCTTTCCAAGAATTTCCAGCCAATTGGATTTCATATGCAAAAGCAGCCCTGTCCTGCTTTACCTTCCTGGATGGAAAAATAAAGAAAGAAAGGAAACTACAGATGTCACATAAAACAGTGAACTGAAGTGATCTGGGAGATTAGTTCTGTTTTGCTAAAGCAAAAGAAAAGTTTCTAGATAACACTGGGTCAGTTATTCCCATATGCTTTCCCTGCAAATGAATGGATACTTACTTTCAGTTCATTTGTAAGCTGCTGTATTTTTCGTTTCATTTCATCATATTCACCATACATTTTCTTTCTTACTTTTTCCAGAGTTGCTCTCACCTGGTGTCAGAAAAATCAAAGGCCTTTGTCAAAATTTTGGATTATATTGTTTATATATAGTAGGACATGATTTTTTTCTCTATGTTCTTCATTGTTACTTTCCATAATTTCCATGGTTAAATTGTTAATCTACCACTGCATAACAGCAATTTAGGCAAGAAAAAAACAAAAATCGAAGTCTCAAGGGATGATGCAAATAACTGTCACTATGAGTAAACTTCTCTGTATGTGCTTAAACATTTGTAAATTAATAATTTAAATATATTAATATCAATTAAATATCCATAAATAATTTTTAATCTGATTACTATACGAATTCAAATTAATTTGATGATTTATTGTTTTATTTCTGAAAAAAAGGCATGAACTTAATATACCTCCATACTTTTAAAAGTGGTTGGTTTCCCCTGGGTATCCTTTGCAGAAAAACACTTGAAATTTCAGTCTTTTAGACTTGTATCTAACTAAACAACAAAGTAGCTTGTATTTACCAATGCAATTTCAAATCTGAAGAACAGAGAACTCAATTTGATTTCAAGAACTATGGATGTAAATTATTCCTTGCCTTTCTAGAAAGAACTCAAAACCCCCAAGCCAGCTTGCAGTTTGGCTTTACACACCACTGCAGTCATGTTTGCCTACAGTTTATGTAATTCAACCTTTTTTTCCCTTCCTCACCTCTACCAAACACAGGCTGGTTGCAGACTTTTTAGGGCAGTGAGTTTACTGTCTCTGCACAGTGGGGTGAGGTGAACTTCAGCAGGGATGTTTTTAGCAGCTCTGCATAGAATCCCAGAAAGAGGGGCACTGGCCACCAAACCTGTGCAAGGAGTGCTCCCTAGCCACGGGCTCCCTTTGGGATGAGGAAGAGAGAAAGGAGCTGGAAAGCACTGCTCAGCCTGTGCCTCCCCACACACAGGCACACACACACCCTCTTGCAAGATGCAAATTTAACTCAGGAAGCTGTCAGCAGATCTGACATGCCTATCATTTTTGGTCTATTTGAGTCAGCACATACAGGACAAGCTGAGGACTCTTGTTTAAGACTCTGCTTCTAAAGATGACACTGCTCTGGCAGACCAAAGATCACAAACTAGCAGAGCTGAACAGCTTCCAGAAGATGGAAGAACAAAAGCCAGCACATTTCTTCCCATGTCTTTCCCACTTTTTCCTGAAAGCATCAGTACCCTGAATGCACAAGCAAGACATGCAGTTCACCTGGTCTGCCATGTCCCTCCACAAGGGACAGATGGGCAGGGAGATGATTCCAGCCCAAGCAATCCCCAGGCAGCACAGACAGTGCAGTTTGGGGAGCTGGCCCTGCTGTGTGCCAATTCACCTGTCCCTCAACACCACCCCAGCAGGGCAGAGAAACTCCCCAGGTCGGAGAGGAGCAGCCGAGGCAGCTTGTGTGCCTCACCAGCACTGCAGCACTGACAGACCCTGCCAGTCCCCAACCTCAGCAGCCTGAGATGCTGAACACCAGCAGCTGACAAACTGGGAGCACCAAGGGAGAGAAGCAAGTGCTGATAGCCACAGACCAGGCAGATGTGAGGAACACACATGATTACAGTGCTTTACACTGCTCGCTTGACTCAGGGTTCCTCCCTTTTCTATAAACTCAATTTGCACTTGAGTCAGTGTAACATGACAAGCACTGACCAACAGCCTCCTGGGTGGTGAAGGTGGGTGGAAAGAGGTCAGATTATTTACCCTGAGGTAATTAGGGTATTACTGCCACAGTTTAAGAGCCAGACTCATGGGCAGAGATGCTGAGTTTCAAGAACAGTAAAATTTCAAGCAGGATCAGAAATGCATTTTTGTGTTTTTCAGGAGATCTTCTGCCAACTGTGATAAATGAGCAGGCACAGAGAAAGTAGTACAAAGACATCCTTATTAGGCTGACTATTTTAAGGCTGCCCCAAAATATACCCAAGTGATTTTACTGTCACCTAATTTAGAAACCTTTTCAAAGCCAAGGGGTTTGGGGACAGGGTAAGCAGAAGAGAGAGACTTCATTCTTTCAGGTGTCTGCTTACATAGTTTCTTCCATCAGCAAGCACAGTTCACAGGTACAGAGTATGCTGTTTTCCCAACTCAAATACTGCCAAGGCCAGCCTCCAGCTTCAGAGTAGGTTCCCAGTACAACCCGTGATTTGGGCTAGACATCAGTCCTCCCATTACACTCTCACAGCTCTACATGGATATGTGGAAAGGGTATTTAACACACTTTGAGGTGAAAGTGTAACTCACTTCTTTAATGTAATTCATCTCCTCTTTCAGCTGATCAGCTGACCAGCCATAAACCACCATTTCTCTCTTATGGTTGTTGTCAGTTCGGTGCACAACACCATACACCATCCCATGAGAGAGCTTCCCTGGAGAGATCCCGTTTGGTACGTGATAGAGATCCTAAAAATTAAAGAAATAAAAAATTAAAATAAAATAACTACTGCAATAAAAAATCCTGAATAAAACCACAGAACCTTAGGGCCAGGAGAGACACCAATTGTAGTGAAAGCACAACAGCACATATGAACCATATGACACTAACTCCCAAACATTTTGGGGGCAAACTGTCAGCCTTCATGTTTTTGGAAAGAACAATGACCAACTTATAATTAATAAAGAATACAGAGTATAATTACCACTGCCTTCAATGAAAGTCAGAGACAACAGGCAGGATTTGTACAAGGAGAGGTAGAGGCATATAAGAAAAGATTAACCTGGCTTATCTTCATTCACCAGGTGCTACTTTTCTGCAATCTTGCAGAACACTGTCAGGTCTCCACTTCTCTCTAAACTCTTGCAACAACAGAATTATTCCTCATTTCCCAAACTCCCCACTGCGTGAAACAAAAATTCAAAAGTTCATTTAAAAAACATAGTTCTAAGAAACTGAAATTAAAACCTTTTAGGCAGTGTTCCATAAAAGAGGAAACACCTGTTTCTCTTGAAGATAAACAAAGCAGAATTTCAGTCTGCATTTAAAGCTAAGTAAGAACATCCAAAGCAATCAAACTCATTTCAAGTCTCAATTTATTTTACAGATGTTGCAGAACTGATATTGGAAGAGCTAAAGCCAAGCTATGAAACAGCATTTATGTGGCTGTTCCAGTGTTATTGAGTACTGTAGAAGAATAAACCTTCTAAATCAAGTCTTGCTATGTAAACAGAGGTTGTTTAAAGAGCCGACATTTTTTATTTGAATTATCTGCAGAAATTTGTGAAACATACTCATAACAATGGCATGTCTTGCTTCAAGCCACCCTCTTGTTCATCTCATGAATATATTTAGTAAGAAAAATATTCGTGCAAACAGCAGGAATCATTTCCCTCAGCATGTAAATGAGTATCTGCAAGGTCAGATCACCACCTGACCTGGCTACTCATCCCTCCTCCCTCTTAATGGGCCCAGGGAAACATCCTTCTGTCACAAGCACCTGAAATTAGTCAGTCCTCAGAACTACTCATTTCTCTTCTTGATTGCAAGGAATTTAAACAACTACCTTAGATGAAGACATCCACATTATGACTATTTTAAAGGGGAAATATTATTACTGAATGTGAAATATTTGCAAACTGGGAACCTAAAAATACTCAGTGATTACTCAATGGAAAGTTAGAATGAAAAGTTTGGATACACAGCTGTTACCTATAAGCTTTGCATATGGTTTTTGAAAGGTCACTTCTGGAGAAAAATCAGTTATAGATGGTTTTAATGAACTTTCTTATTCTGGATACACTAGATGCAGGTACACTTGAGGACATTTACTACATTGACTTTAGAATATGTTTTGGTTTGTTTTTTTTTGTTCTAAGCATTGCCTAAATGCTCTCTTTGACAATATAAATAATAAATAAATAGAATAAATATTTCTTCAGATAAGGGGGAAATTAACAGGAAAATTTACTTGTATTAAGAAAAATTGATAGAGACAGACATATATTTTTATATTCTTTTATATTATTTATTATTTTATATTTTTTTATATTTTATGTTGTGTCCATCCCACATGGCACTGACAAATTTTCCAAACACTGTAAATCCTACACGCTCTTTATCCCATCATTAATAGTTTAACCATGTTAAACTGAAGCTCTGGGTGTGTGTGTGCAGGGCTGGGAAGGCAACAATCACAGAGCAGATACCTGATAAAGAACATTTGAAACACAGAAGAATGAAGCTGTAAACCTTCATTTGGAAAGAAAGCTTTAAAACACTTAATGAAGAAAATGTTGGGCAACCAGCCCTACTTTTACATGATATAATTTTGCACTTTGAAAACATTATATGCAAAGCTTCATATCCTCAAAATGAGATGTTTCATAATTATGTATTATTGGGGGTTTTGTTTTCCTATTTGGACGTGCACAAACAAAAGACCTACACCTCATACTTAGAAATAGAGAAATACAGAAACCAGATGGGGACATGACGCAAAATTATTTTGTGTTTGTTTGCTTCCAGGGTTGTAGAGTTTCTTTCATAGTTCATTGCAGCTCCTCCTCTGCATCTGGCAAAAAGGATTACACACAAGTTTCCATCTTCCTGATAACAGAATGAATAATCACTTTGATTGTTTAGAGGTTACCAAGGCACCAGACTGAATTCATAAATCCATACCCTTTGCTCATGATCACTCATTTTTAATGAAGTGAAAAGCTGAATGGCAATACCAAGGTCCTTTGTGCCTCTGAAACATTAGCAGAATTGTCTAAAGTGTCTAAAGCGCTGTTTTCAGAGTTCTGGCAAAAAATTCCGACCAAGTTCCTTATTTTTAGAATATTATGAGCACATTCTTCAGGAATGCTTTGAAGGATTCCCCCTCCACCAAGAAAGACCTACAAATTCAGATCAATGGGTTTGCAGCTGGATAATCACCCATGGCACTTACATATGTATTTCAGAGATGAACAGATTTAAATTTACATTATAATGGACAGTACATGCAGGATTAGGTACACACAAAGGCAGACTGGTTACATATCCCTTGCAACAATGCTAAACTTGCCTGTTATCTGTATTTGCACAAGCATCCTAAATGTCTTTGTTACTTCTCTTTCAGAAGATTAAAAGACTCTCCATCATCTGTTGACTGTTCCAGTTCTATGTGCTACTTAAAATACAGGATATTGTTTTTACCCTCTCCATATTCTTCCTTGGTATCATAATCCCCAGACAAGTGCCTGTTAACATTTCAGTTCTTGCTTGTTTTAAAGATGTGTGAGCCAACAGCTACACATGAAACTGTTCTCATGTTTCCTTAACCTTTTTCATTGCTATTCTATTCCAGCCATGCCTATCTTCTACTCACCCTTTTCTGTTTAGTAACTCTGAATTTCTTCTCAGTACCACTAGTTTCAGTGCTCTGTAAAAATAGCCAAAAAGGGGCTCGCTCACCTGATGCAGTCTCCTCTTAGGAGAAAGGTTACAATCGGAAAACTCCTCTGAATGCAGAGTTGCTTTGTTTGCTGACTACTTTTTCAATACAGCTTTGTCTCTAGACAAGGCCTTGCTCAGTACCTCATTTCTCAAGTATCTCCTCAGAAGTGCAGCACTAAGCATGCACAGTACACTTCTGCCAGTTTGCCTCCTCTCCAGCTACTTCCACCCAGCTCTTTTTCTCCCTTCATTGTTTTTTCCTTTTTTGCCTTCTACTCTGTTCTTCCTCTGACACATCCTCTCTCCCGTGCTTCTCCTTTCACTAATCCTGGATTTTCCACATCCTCAAGAACTACAGAACAGTTTTTAAAGTCAAATACTTCCCATTCTTTTCCTCCATATCCCATACATACTCATTCTCAGAACTCAGATATTTTTCCAAGCAGGTCCTCAACAGTCTCCACTTTTATCTAGTGAGGCATCTCAGTGAAGACATCAGCATAAGTAAATACATGCAAGTATTTAGGAGCAAGTAAAAACTCTAAAGCTGGAATAGAACTTTAAGATGGAAGGGTGAATTAGATTAATCAACCATTGCTGTTTAAAGTTAAAATATCAGCCAAATCCCTTCTAATGTAAGCTAATAATCTGAAAAGACAGAGTTGGCTTGATCAGATTGTTAATGTATCTTTGTACCTATATTCAGTTCTACACAGCCCAAGGTGACAGCAAGGACATCTCATGCAGATGCTCACACATCCTGGGAGCATCCAGGAACATGTTCTGTTTGTGCTGCAGCAACAGGCAGCTGTGCTTGGTGTGATCATACAGAATGTGCCAAAGAAACACAGACTGTGTTTACTTAACTACTAAATATTTAAAACAGAAGCCTACACCTCAAGGTTGCAAAAGTCTTGATAATTACCATGCATCCTGTTTATGTCTCTGTCCAAGGAGGCAGCACAAGTAGCATGAAACAGGTGAAGACATTATAAAACCAAACCTTAAATTTTAGTTTTTAGCTGGTTTTTTTCTATGGCCCATGGTTTTATTTGCATTACATAAATAACACTGAGGGATGATCTGCTTTCTAACCTACCAGTTTTGTAAATGAAAGTCAGGCTCATATTTTATACTTCTCCCTGCCCCAAAATTGAAAGCAAAAGCACAGAAGACGCTTTTTTTTTTGAGAAAAAAAGGACATCTAATGTAATGCTTAACATAATTCTGTGTTTAGTATCCCTGTGGCCTTAAAATATTACTGACTCATGATCTTCTGTTTACCTACACCATCAAAAACTTTTAACAAGAATTATATCAATTAAGGCTTTATCTTTTCCTTAACAGCCACATTCCAGATGTTTCTAAAAATACCCAGTTATCTTTTACCTGTTCACTCGTTACACAAGGAACAAGTTTATCCATGCTGTTACTGAGGTTACATATTTTCTCTCCATAAATAACACATTTATAACATTAAGCTCATCAAGAAAAGTTACTGTGCTCTGGCAAAAGGCAGCTCTGTTTTTATGTCTTTTCATATTCCTCTACAGCCGCGAAAATCATGGTACACTTGGGAATGCTTTACATTAAAGTAGTATTACAATAGGGAAAATATGCCACAACAGACATGAGTGTCCTTAAATTCATGAAGAATGCAAGAATATCACTGAATACATTCCAACTTTGCAACTCCTTGGGTGTAGAATTTAGGTGTCCATCTCAAAAGAGAGGTGCCAGACATTACACAAAGTGATATCTAACCCATGAAATCTGTACACAGAATGCCAGTGTTTACACATTGGGAAACTAAGATACAACAAAACAGCAGCAACCTCAGAATTCAGTGGCATTCTTTCTGCATTTTATATGTAGTGCCAGTTTTAACAAAGGTGCTGCTTAATTAGTACAGGTCAAAAATCAAGTGACCAGCACTGGAGAGACTGAGAAACAGCAACATCACCTGTAGCAGACGAACCACATTTTTTCAGGCACAAGGTCTGCTCTGCTGACAGGAGTGGGCTGGCAGTAGCAGAGAAAATAGGCACTGTCCTAGATTCCATGTGCACCACAGCCCCACATTCACTGCACCCATATTCTTGTACCAGGCCTGACACAAGTTTCTGCTTGATTCTCACTATGATGTACAGAAGCAAATTCCCCTTCTGGCTTCTTAACAGCCTACCTTTTTTTGCTTCTGTATTCTTGCTTAGGAAGGAAAAAAATTTCACTTCTTAGTAGTGATGTTTAAAAAAAAACAAGAAAATTAAAGTGTGTGAGGATACATGCAGTCAAAGTACCAAGTTGAGTTTAAGACTAAACACTGTTCAAATCTGGCTGAAAGCCACAGACAGTAAAGTGACACAAATTTCCAGAGTGCTAGCTCATTTTCATTTTCTTGTCTGGGTCTCCAAATGAAAAAGAAATGTATTCCTATACATGTCTTCACATTCTGCCCTCAAAAGCTTCGCTGCAGCTTCCAATGACACTTCCAAATTTAACCATGACAGTGAAGAAAGAGACTGATAGATAAAAATAAGCCCAATCCCAAACAGGGACAATACAATTGTCTGGTAGTCCTTTATTATGCAAGACAAGAGAGGCTTCAGGATATGCAGATTCTGCATACAATCTGCCAAGCACAATATTCCTTTGTACTTCATGGTGAAGTAAACAGCCTCACACTACTGTCACCCATTGTCTATCATGGACAGAAATAATAGAACAGAATCAGAATAGTTTGTGATTCTCTCTACCTAAAGTACTAACAATTCAAACAACCCAACCAACCAGCCTCTACCTGTGAATTAAGTTCTCATATGCTTCTTTCAGGGTATTATATCCTAAATATTAGTATACAAAATCCAACCTGACACAAACTCACTCTCCCTTCAGTTTTTGAGATCAGTCTCTAACTCTGCACCATCTGCCAGCCTTTCACAAAAAGCAGGGAGAGGCCAGCCTTGTACAGTATAGCCTGCAGCAATCCTTGCAACAAAACTACCCAGATCCATAATTTCATTTTAATCTCTTACACTGGTTCATTTTTATTCAATGGACGCATAGCAGTAAAAAGTTAATTTAGAAACTTGCTGTACTGATGCAGGTTGAACAAAATACAGCACAAATTTCCTGCAAAGTTTGGACTCCAATTATAAAGACTAAGGCAAGAGCTACCAACATAACTGATAATCACTTCTGGTCTGACATCGAGCAGCAAAACAAGTTATTGTGAGGATCAGCCCCAGGAAAAGCTGCTGTGCAGTTCACCAGCTGATTCTGCAACTGAAGCACCTCTGAATGGTACTAAGCCTGAGAGATGCAAAAAAAAAAACAAACACAGTGAGCCATCACCATGCCACATTAGGGCAGCTCAAAATCACCTCCTTCTAATGAAAGACTGGAAAGAGGAGATAACAACCAAATGTCACACCATGGTATTTATAGTTTTCTGGCACTCCCTCCAACAGTGAAAGGTCTTCCCTCTCCTCTCTCAGCAGCAGAGGCAGAGACTTGTCCTACCCAAGCAGGGGAGCACCTGCAGCCGGGCTCTGACTGCCTGACTTGGTTGAGCACTCCAGCAAAAACTGTGCAATCCCACAGATTACCCCTATAGTTCATTTCTGTAAGTCACACTAACGTATTTTAAATACCAAAAGCATTTTTCATGTTCTCATTTTCTTAGGAGTCAGCAATTAAAGACAGCACAGAACTCTAGATTCCAACAAGGGATCTGATATTTAATTTCATTCTTGCTGAAGCTGGATTTTTTGACCTTAAATTGTAAAGTGCAAGGTAGAGCAGTTCCCTAATTTCTATTATCCCTCTTTCCAAAAAGGGGCACATTTCTCACAGGACTGTGTGAGGATTATCTAATATTTGTAAAACTTGTTCTCAAAGTGCTTTAAGCAATTTCATTAATATGAAGTTACCTGAATAGAGGTGATACCTGATCACTGTTTGTAGGAGACTTTTTTAAAATTAAACTGTGTAGTAAAAGTATCACAGCATGACAACTCACGAGGCAGGTGTGCACTGGAAGTTACTGTACAACTAATTTGAATAAAGCAGTGGATTACACAGATAATAAAAATGTACAGGTAATATATTGCTGTCTGGCTTTAGAGATATGAGGAAAAACCAGTTCATGAGCAGTGATTTTTTTGTAGCTGCTTCCATACATTATGGCTATACTATCTGTGGGGTATTTTTCTTAATAGCACAGAAACTATAAAACATAAGTAATTGGCATAACTCCTCTGTGTTTTTTAATTGCTATGAAATTGTCTGAGTAAATCTCATCTGACTCTGAAGCCTGACTTTATAAGTCTTTCAATTGTCTAAAAGTACTGAACTTTAGACACTACTCAGAACATACAATATTTTAATTGCATATGTTTTTTTCTGGTTCAGCTAATAAGGACCCATCTCTTAAACATCACTGTTTTGCACATTGAGCCAAAGAAAGTATTTATTATTATATCGTCTCCTTAATATTCTCTGATATAAATCCCACTTGCCTTTACTTATATTATGAAGGAAAAAACAGCTCATTAAATACGAGGTCCCACAGAGAAAAACATGGGTTACATAAGAAAGTCACTACAAAGTGTCCAACCCTAATCCTTAACAATTCTTTCTCATTACCACATTACTCAGAACCATAAAGTGAGTAAGGCATGAGTAAATATCTATCCTCCTTAAAAGCAAACTCGGATTCCTCTCAGGACAAAGGGCCCATAAACTCAGGCCAGTCTGAGGGTTGCTGCAGTCAGATATAAGCTGACAGGACACTGACAGAGAAGCTATTCTAAGTGCTACAGATAAACACCTCTGTACAGAATGAAGTACTACTATTTAATGGTGGCCCAAATTTAACTGGCATTAAGGTCTACTTAAACTATTCTGTAAGTAACATTTCTAGATCCTGAAGAACCAATTACTCTGCTAGACCAGTGTGTGAAAATGATTCCAGGACAAAAAACCAATTGATAAGGAATCCTTATCTTGAGCATTTTACTTTGCTTTTTTTTTTTATTAGAATGTCTTTCTCAGTAATTTTAGTTATTTTTGCCTTATGTATCACTAATAAATTATTTCTAGTAAATCCTATTGTTATTTTTCTTCCTATTATCATACGTCCAATTGTCAGACATTGAGTCTGGCAAACTTCATCAACTTGTTTATTTTGGTTTGTCGAAGTATAATTGTGGTGAAGTTGTGAAGCTCATGCAGCTTCCCTTTTCAGTCTTCCTCCTTAAGACTAATTAAACATTATCTCTTACAGTGAACAGCTCTTATAGATGTTCTGCACCAAAGCAAATAATAAAATTTTTTTCTGTGCATACTACTCACTTCTGCAGAACAAATGCCCCTCTGAGCCCTTTTAAGCACATGATCTTCAAAATCCCTTTCACTTCAGAACAATCTTGAATTCTTTAATTTCTTATTTGTACATTACCCTAAACCAAAATTAGCTGACACACATAAACATCAAGGTCCTCAGGACACCAACTACATTAATGCCCAAATCTTGCACACCTTTAAGCCTACATGAATTATAAAACACTCTTTTAGGATCAAGAGGATCCTGATCAAGATCCTGTTTAATACAGGACCCTGTTCCTAGTAACGTTTTCCTGCTCTTTGATATATAAATATGAAATAATCAAGTTTTAAAGGTACCTCAGTCACAAATCACCTACAATCTGTTGTTCCTCTGCCACTGTTCTATTTTACATGCAGTTTTGCCATTCCTAACTCCAAGGCTTAGGCTCATAGCTCACACTTCGAGAATGACTGGACTTCGGGCTGCCAAAAAACAAGTATCAACATCTGTGGAAGGCACTGTTTACATTTATAGAGAATTTGACTTTGATTATTAAAACTTACACTTTTCTTTCTCTCAGTTTCCTTTGGTCCCTGTTCAGGCTGTGACACTTCATCAGGTGGCACTGTTAAGCGTAGCCTACACACATTCATCTGCAAGAACAAGAAGATTTAGGTGTTACAAAATTATTTTAATAATTTTCTTTACAGAATGAACTGTACTGAGATCCAGCTTTGAACTTACTATTTTTCTGTTTTCTACCACATAGTTGACAAAATATTTTTAAAGGTTAAAGAGGTTTTTAGTGGGCAAAAATTAATTCAAGGGCATCCCCATAATTACATACTGATCCATTTCAACCAGCAATTGTTTTTAGGTACCCATAAGTAACACTGAGAGCTGAGATAACAGAACAATTAAGATAATTTTCTACTTTCTGAGTTTTGTTTGCTGACTTGGCATACTTTTATTCTTCAAAAGGGATTATTTAGAAACATGAAGTGTATTTTAGAGTAAATGCTTCTTTTCTGCTCAGCATATAGCCAAGTACTTGATCCAAGGATATCTCAGTACTGCAACTCCACTAAATATGAAATAGGAATATTATTGAAATCTGATACCTACAAATGGTTTGTAAAACTTAAAAACACTTAAGAAAAAAGTTAAGAGGTGTTTCCTAAGTGATTTTAAAGCAACCATTCTCTTGCCAGCAGGTACAATACCTTTCTGTCCCCCTGCAGTTTGCTTTGCTTTGGACTGAGACATCTTTGGTTTAATGGTGTTTTCCAAGCAATATATTTTGTACAAGAAACTTGGCTAAAACATTCAGTCTTAGTCCTATTCATGAGACATTTTGTGGAAAACAACTCTAAGTCCTAAGCAGAGCATAGCAAATGATGAAATGAGAAATTTGGCTGTCCAAATTCAAAGCTGCACAATACCTTCCTGTAAAATCCCAGCTGTCTGCAGGCAACAAAGAGAGCTCTTAAAGCTCTTCCTCAAACCCTCAAGTATCTCTTTCATGATTACTGTGGGCCATTTCATCTGGTCTAGATCTCTCCAGTTTCTCCTGCAGTCATGCTGAATGTGTGTCTCTCTCACAGCCACCTCCCCCTGCACTTGTCCCAGCTAACAACTCACATCTTGGTCATTACAGCACCTTCTCTTGCCTTGAAAATGGCACTAACCTTCTGCTCACTGCATTCAGAGCTCTGAAGGAAAGCCCTTCCCATGCACCCCAAATGTTACCATTTTACAATTCATTTCTTCCAGCTCTTTCAAATCATTTGAGCTGCCTTGACTGCATTTTCAAGCCTCTCTACAATGCAACTTCATCAGAGACCACTATTCAGCATCACAACAAGGATCCCTATTTTCCATTTCCAGACAAAATACCTTTTTCAACTTTTCAAAGAGGATTTAACTTTTTCTTCTTCCAAAGCTAAAACAAATGGAAGAACTATCTACAACTTCACTATTTTTCTTCTGGCATTTCTTTCATTTAAATCTGTAGAGAGGAAAAACCAATAGCATTTAGACTACTGGTATGTTGTCAACTGTATTTTAGAAATGTTATGCACTGCCTTTCATCTTCCTCTCATTTTGGTCTTTCGGGTCTGCAAGGCCAGTAAGAAATAGTGTCCTGAGATAGATTAAGCTCTTCTAAAATATGTGAGATGTGTCCATATTATAAAGAATAAGAAGAGAAAAAAAGAAGACCAAGGTGAAATACAACTTATGCTGTGACATATCTGTGAAAGCAATTTTTTGTGCAGTGGCCTCCTCCCTGTTAATTTATCATTCATCCATATGCTAGAAAATCTAGAACAAGGAGCCACAAAGTGACATAAAGCCCCCAAAACTTAAAAGCAGTTTATGCTTTCATATTTGCTAACAAATACTGAAACAATGAAATTTATTTTAAAATTATGAAACTTGGTACACTGGCTTTTGATAGTGATTGGCTGCTATGTTTGTTCTAAGAACTGTCCCCATAATCTACAAAAGCTGGTGGTACTTCCTACTTACAGATTGGTTATCCAGATACAGCAATAATAAATTCCTCAGCTTTGGAACTCATTGATTCATAAAGTAATTAACATCACCTTTCCTCGTGCCCTTTCCTCCCACTAGCTTATTAAGGCTCTTTCCTCTTAAATCATTCCTGTTTACCGCTAGAAGGGAAACACAGACTGGCATTCCTCCATGTAGGCAAACAAAGACCAGGGCCACAAATAGGAAATAGAAATGAATTTGTGCTGTGCAGGAAGTGATAGATGAGGCCAACTTTTTCTTACAGTGATTTTGAACAAAGGAAAACTGAACAAAAAGGAATGAACATATTGCTAGGATAAACATTAAAAATGCCTGAAATAACTAGAAATAGATAATAATGACTGGCAATTCAGGAGAAATGAAGTTGTGTATGATTCTCTGAAGCAAATAACTTGCCTATTAATCAGTACGGGGCTAATTATAGCAAACAGAGGTTCACAGTGCAGTGATTGTAAATAAGTAATTATCTCTGTACCAGTGAGTGAATCACAACTGCCCTTCACATCACAGGTGTTACAGGGCTTCTATGAGGGAAATCACAGAAATCCAGCACAGATGGCAGTCAAGTCATCACAACTACACTGGAAATATAAATTAACAACAGTCATTTGCTGAGATGAAAACCACTGTACAATCAAAATTTGTCATAATTTAAGCTGTCTTTCTGTCCCTTTTCACTTTGCCTTATCTATTATCCCCAAATCCCTTACCCCACCCCAACTGGCAATCATAAGGATTCCAGCCTTGAAGTTGTGCCGAGCAAGGTTTGTACAGCAGTGCAAAACACCACCCAGTTCCTTGCTAGAACTAACTTACACAGGCTGTACCCTGCTATTGTTTACAGCAGCAGGACTTCCTCAGCATCCCTGGGGAAACAGCAGCGAAAATATAAAGCAGCCATGCAGTCCTGCTCCTCCTAGGCACCAGATGACGCATTCTACTTCAGGACAGCACTACAGACCCCCGTGCTAACATTCAGAAACACTACCAAGATCGGAAAGGAAAAACCAGAGGCACTGCTTTTTCCTCCAGAGCCCAGAAGCAGTTCTGAACACTGAACATGCACTGTTCTTGCTCTGCAGGGCTTCCTGAAGGAACAACACACTGTGCCATTTGTCGGTGAGTTGACTTGACCAAATCAATGAGCAGGCTCACATGGGAATCACTGCAAGCCCTCCTGCCACAGCAAGCACTGCTACAGTGATGCCTTAAAATGGAAATGAAATCCTAACAGGAAGAGACTCAACTCAGTGCCAAACAGTGGCAGGATAACATGCAGCTGAGGATGAAAAAGTAATTTCCAGAAACAAACTGGGTAATGCAGAGAGAAAATGGAGAGGAAAAGGAGAACTATTCTATCAGGGAAAGAGCTGCAATTCAATTTCCTTCATCTGCTTACTGACAGTAACAAGTGAGAAAAAACAGGGACAGACATGACTTCCACCTTACCTTTATGTCATTGACATTGTAACTTTGTGAGCGTAACTTTTAAAAAGAAATACTGGGTAGAAGAAGAAGAACCAGGTGTCTTTCTAGCAATCCTACAAGACTGTCTGATTTTGCTTAATTTGCAGCATCTGTAGTTTGGCAAGTCAACATTATAAGTAATCTTAATTGTGACAACAATTTATGCTTGCTCCTGGCTTTTTGACACCAACAAACCACGTGTGGTATTTCCAAAGCTCATCTGACATCATTTGTGAAACAAAGATACAGACAGGAAAAAAAAGACTGGACAGGTTCACCCCAACACAACACCAGACAGCAGAAGTTTCCTGATTGCAATGAAAAGTAAAAGGTGAAAATATGCTTTTCTACTGAATTTCTAAGGGGCTAGTGGGACAGCATAGAGGAAAGCTACTGCAATGTGGCAATTAAAGAAAAAAAAAAAAATCCAGTTTAGTTTTAAAATTTTGAGAATTCATGGCCCAGATCCACAATCCACATGTATGTTTACCATCCTGCTCAAATCACTAGGGTGCAACACAAAACAAATACAGATGACAGATTCAGTTTAAGTAATGTTCTTCAGCCTTTTCTTCCCCCTTTCCAAAAAACAAAGCACCCAGAAAAAACATTAATCAGAATTAACTATGGGCTGAAATAATTACAGATTTTTTCATTAAAATTAATTATTGAATTAGTGAGCAATGCTGTTATAAGAATAACCAAAATTATTAGTAGAACAACAGAAAAATACAGGCTGTTCTACTAGCAACCAGTCTCTAAGCATTTTACAGGACTCCCACAGGAAAAAAGATGTGGTTCAATATTGATCTAGCTTTAAACCAGCCCCGGAGCTCAACATCACCAGAATTTAATACTGTTGATACTGACAGAACAAATGCAGATAGCACGTTTGTAGAGTAACTATCTACTACCTATCAGCTTGGTGGCCAAAAATCACCAGCCTCGGGTGTAGTGTTGGCTTTAGACCATTGAAGGTGAAAGCAGAAAAACAGTGCATGTTTAATTTCAGTTCTAAGAAGCAAAGAAGAAAGTACTTTCTTTGGTCATTTATCTGTGGATTAGGCTGCTCCATCTATGAAATCTCTGCCATGAGATTCCACACACAATTAAAGGGCACTTTTCCTGTGACCACAGGCACACAGGGATGTGACACACATCTTCCATTTATTCAGCAGTTATTCTAACTGTCTCTCTCCCCTCTTCTGACAACTGATGATAAGGGAGCCACACTTCACTAAAAAAAGGACAACAGCTTCCCAGTAATTTGCAGCTATGAATTAAATTTTTACCAGTTTTCTTAAAAGAATGTATCAGATACAGCTCATAATTTCCAAGAGATCTATCAAGAGGATTAAAATAAAAAGCTTATAACCTGAACAGAAGCTCCCTTACTGTAACTTCTTTAAGAAATAGTAGAACAGAGAAATTCAGTGGGAACACGGAAGTCCTGTGAAGAACATAACTATGATTTTCAAGTCATCATAATTTTTCTTATGCATAAGGAATTTTATTTTTTAGGAAGACCAGGGATCGTTTTGTCAGGAAAACCATTCTGACCTTCTTGCTTTCCTGTAAAACCAGAGCAATAAAACATTTTTCAGTTTTTAAATTATAAAGCCATGTTTTTGAAACATCAAAACAGTAACTGCATAATTCAGGAAACATCATGGTCGCATGGACATATTTTTGGTAAGGATAAGATTATTTTGATTTCTTTCTTCACATGTGGAATCAACATTCACAATGACAGCAGTGTAGTTACAGCAGCAAGAAAAGGGCTATTTAAAGCTGTGTGGCTTCAGAGACATTCCTATCATATCTGCCGGAGTTTTATCAACTTTTTAGAAGCCAAACAGATTAATATATGGTTATTATTTGGTGCATCTATGATTTTTTTTTTTAAATCACCAAATTACATGTCTGCGTTTGAGGAACTGATTATACAATTAAATGACTATTGCTATCTCAATCATTACAGCGAGCTTTCTCGGGATAGGATAGGCAAGTTCGCAATTGTAAATATCCAGGCACATTTCAAGGATGCGGGGCAAGTCTCCAACACAAGTACACCTTCCTCGCAGGCTTACAGAACAGGCCAGGGTCTAGAACCACAAAAGCCTTGCAGGACTCCCCAAAAAACTCTTCCTTTCCCCACGGCTACAAAGAACGCACAAAAAGACGCTCTCGCACACACCGCAAGCTTCACATGAAAACACAGAAATACGGAAGGGGGTGGGGGAGAGGGGAAGGCGCTCCGCAGGTACCCACACGAGGGGCGATGTCAAACCTGCGATCCCCCCGCGATCCCCCCGCGGGACCTCCCGCCCCGCGCCTGCCCCGCGCACCTTCCGCCGGGAGCGGCCGCCGTCCCCGGGCGGCCTCCGGGGGGTGGTGGCGGTGACCGTGAGCCCCGAGCTGTAGCGCAGCATCCCCGCGGCCGCCGGGCCAGCGCTCTCTGCGGCTCCCGGGCCGCCCCGCCCCGCTCCTGGCCGCAGGGCCGGCGGGGGCGGGCCGGGCTCCGCTCCCTCCTCCGCCCGCCGAGCGCCCATTGCCTCCTGTGGGTGACGGCGGGCAAAGTCGCTGTGGGACGCTGAGGTGCCAGCGCAGGGCGGCATTCCCTCTGCTCACAGGAATATTCGGTGTCGGGGTGCAGCCGGGGGAGAGGAGCTTCGAGGGGAGACTCCGCAAGGTCCGTCTGTCCCACAGCCGCCTCCCGGCGCTGCAGAACGGGGCTCGCAGGAGCTGCTCAGTCCCGTTCTCCGGCACCCACCTCTGATCACTGTAATAGAGTGCTGCGTGAATGCTGGACTCTGTCCTCTCCTTCTTCCCACAGCAATTCGGGAGCCACCCGGGTCTGTCACTTGTCCGTGCTCCAGGAAGGGGCACCAGGCTCGTCAGAGAGCGCACAGATCCCGGTCAGTCCGGGGCTGACAGGCACAAGCCGGTGCAGCTCAGTGCATGAATGACAGATCGGCCTCAGTGCCAAAGGTCCTGCGAGGTGAGTGTGGTCTGCCCGAGCCGGCTGGCCCCGAGCCAGATTGCAGGTGTGGACTTCAGCATTTCAGATGCTCAGTTCTTCCGGATCTGAGCTGTGGGAACGCCGTAACCCTACACGGCCCAAGCACACAGCTTCGTCTGCAGCCTTGGGCATCTGTCACGAGCACTGCATTCCTCAGTAATCAAGGGAGTTGTAAGCAAAGGAGATGCTTTTGTTTGAAAGAAATGACAGAACAAATAACTTAAACAGCATTTTAAAAATAATTCCTCTCCTGTCTCCATGTAATTAAATTAAGACCACGAGAAAACAGAGTTATGGCTACACAATGTCCTTACCCGTTAAGATGTTAATGACCAGAGAGTTAAGAGAAGAAATCTGCATTAGAAAAATGGAAACTGCACTGAGCTATGGGTGCCTCACTCTCTCTGTGTACAATGCCTCTGTTCACTTCTGCCTCTCAGCTCTCTGTCTCCAGGGCAGGATATTGAGCTATCGACATGACAAGGACCTGAGGAAGAGAGCAAGAAATCATTGCCTAGCACAGAAGAATGAATGAAGGGTCTGCATTTAATACTTGGCATAGTTTTTGTTGTTTTCCCAATCACTCTTCTCCTCCCGGGGAAGGTAATATAGCCCAAGGCAAATGAATTAGAACATCCACTTGTATCTGGATTTCTCTCAAGGCAAGACAGTGTCACACAATTCTTTTTGTGGCAAGGTGTCTTGTTCCTACAAACAATTGTATTTCCCTATGAAACACCCCCTATCTTAAGTCCTGGTTGTAATGCTGCTTTTGTGGGTTGCAGGTGGATAATAGGTGTGTCATCATCGACAGGAACAAGTTCCTTCACATACATGTTGTCTACCCGTGGGGCTATCCCTTAGCACTTGTTCCTGGTCATTCTGATGAGTCTATTTAAATTCTGGTATGCAGACAGCTGGTGACCTCTGTGGCTTCAGCTGAGAAGGAGTTCACAGACCTGTGAGGTTGCCCTGATTAGTTATAAGTTGTATTTTCTGAACTGTATTTCCCTCTGGAAGAAGACGTGTATGTGGGGCTGCCCAGTCACTGCAAGATACAAACACAGCTGCTTTTCTAAGAACAGGCACAGGGACTGAACTTAGTACACTATGGAAAAGGAACTCCCTTCCTATATGATAAGAGTATGGCACAATCATCATTGGCATGACAGAGTAAGGCACAATAATCAGATCTCTGGGAAAATTTGCAAGGCCTGCATCACCTTGGAGAATATTGATAATTTTGATGGAAACCTTGTAAGTGCAGATGAGCAAAAGACTTGTCCATGGATAATAGACAGAAAATAAAAGCATGGTTTTCTCAGTTATGTCTATTTCAGTTGCAGCTCTCCCCAGTTCTTGGAAAATAGCAGAAAGACACATTTATTTGCTTTACCAATATTTTTTTCAAAAGGAGCATCTTCAAATTAATATCCTCCAAGAAAAAATAGCCTACATGCATGGTGAGTAGTCTTCCTATTTTGGATACTCTCAGCATCTCCTTCTCTTCCCCCACCAAGATGCACAAGTGTAGTAATGACAGTAATTTGTTTGCTGCCTTGCTACTTGACCATGAAACCATTTGCAGTCTCTTCACCCTATGTGTAGCCTGTGTGACCCCTCTTTGCATGAAAGCAACATTTGGAACAACTTTTTCTTCAACCCCGAAGCTCTGCCTACACTACAAGGATTATGGAGCCAACCAGTTGTATGGAGTGAACATCTGGTACTCCCCAGGTGGCAAAAAGAAAGCTGAAGAGAAGCTGTTGAATCAATATGAGATGTACACAGCAGAGCTGGGAAAAAGAAATCTAGAATTATTTTTTTAATTAAGAAAGGATAAACAAATTTGTGATCTTCAGCTTGGACAAAAGACAGTGGCAGGGAATGGGTGACAGAGGCATAGAAGATCATGACTGGTATGCAGAAAGTGAAGAGGGAGTAGCTGTTCATTATTTCCTCCTACCCTTGAGAAGAGTGAATTTGAAGAAAACCAGGCACCACATTTCTGTGTGAAATTATGTCAGAAGAATTGCTGATCATGAAGAGTATAAATGCTCCCAAAATGTGGCTGGGTAAGCTCATGGAAAACAAGCTACAAGGGCTATGAAACATGAAGACATGCCTCCAGCTACTGACTCAGGATTTCCCCAAAATGTGGATTTGCTTTGTGGATAGCTCCCCAGTAAAAGCACCTCTAACCACCCCCTTGTCCTCCTGGGCAGAACTGACTGCCCACCACCAGAACTAGTGGTGCTAGGCTTCTAGCAAGCAACAGGTCTCCTCTGCCCTAGAAAGGTGCTCCTGTGCCCAGCTGCTGCTTGCCTTGGGCACAGTCTGTGCTTGTGCACGGCTGCAGCTCATTATCCCACGTTTGCCATTCTCTCTCTCTCACCCCCTGTGGAAGTTAAACACAGTCACTCCCTCTTTCTCCGATCTCCCTCTTTCTCTCCCTGACACCTCAGGGAGAAGTCTCTGCTTTGCCGGGCCCCATGACCTTGGTTGTGATAATCTGAGGTAGATTTGGCACAGTTTACAGCTCTTTTTTCCTGCAAGAGTCACTGTACACTGCTGGGAGCATTTCATACTGTGCTTGGGACATGGCACTAGTTTACAGAAACAAGATGGAGGAATAGACAGTAAATCACTACTTGGGAATTAGTTTGACTAAAATAATCCTATTCTGCTGATTTTTATAGACTGGACAGACTGCCCAAAAGGTATACATAATCATACAGGCTGCTCATAGACAATACACAGTATGGTGGCAGAATATAATCAGACCAGGATGCTGGGCTTTCAGTTCAAAACCTGCCAGTGCTTTGTAACTACAATGGTCCAAAGTCACAGCAGGTTAATAACACGATGACACTATAGTATGAATATCTGAAGCAATAGTTATTGTGAAAAAGCTAATGTAATTAAATAGAAACAAGCAAGAAATTTAAACTGTAGGCACCTTCTTTGATTTTTTGTAACTACCCTGTTTCCTATCAACAGCATTACTGAAATATTTTTTTCCCTGGAGGCCCAAAAACCATTATGCTGTGAGAAAAATGAAATGGGATGGCACAGAATCAACAGGCCTTTCTATGAAAAGCCCTTGATCACAAGATGGACATAGAGCAAGCAGTACCTGGAGGAGGAAGATGGTCTGCCCTCCTAGAACAGCAAGAGTGGGTAGCCTGGTTTTACCATAACAAATTTCCTAAATTTAGACATGGTAAAAGGCTGATTATTTTTTTCTTTTCATCAAAATCTCCTGCCCATCTTCAGGCTAACTTCTGACACAGTCCAGAAGAAAAAGTTCCTGTAATACATGATCAACTGGAATATTAATCCTATGAGATTTGGGCATAATTGCAGTCACAAATTGTACAAGAACTCACACGTGTGGTCATTAAGGTTATAAAGTCCCATTCGTATTGCTACAAAAATGAGGTTATAATTAACTTCTAATAGCCTTCACTTTCCAGAGGGATAAAGATCTATTCTGCCTTCATCATCCCTAAGGCATGAAACCCATTTATAGCAGAGATTATGGAATGGACAGATGCATGTAAAATACTTCAGAACCAGACTTAGTAAGGACAGGATGTTTCCTGAAAGCTGGGGTTTTTCTGCCAGCTCTCACTGTTGTATTCTACAAACACACACTTAGCTCAGCACCATGTAATTATCAGGCCCTCTTTTTTGGGTATTACAGCTCATGTGAAAATTTTAGCCTGCTAATGGTCATTAAACAGCCTGACACATCTCAGAAATGAGCCTCCAAAGTCAGTTCCCATAGGTGCTCTTATATGCAATACAAAAACCAATATGTAACACTGTGCAGTTTTCCTCTTGAGTAATATTTTGTCTTTCACTGACAAATACATCTTTGCTGCATTTGCAGCCACTGCTACCCTTTTGATTTTACATAACACATACCTGAATTCAGGTGGCTACCTGAATGTCCAGCTTGGTTTAGCCACAAGTATCAAATCACTTCTCAAAGCTATTGATGTAACTGCTTGCTCTCACTCTTGGTACATGGCCAATACAAGATTACTGCAAAAACTCAGACCTTTCCTGCTGATCTCACAAACATAAATCTGCAATTAGGAATTCCCACATCAGGAGTTTGAAATGCAGAATACACATTTTATTTGTGCAAAGCCTTCAATATGTATTTTATGCAATTATTTCAGTTATGGTTGAATTGAATAAAAAAGAAAATCCTGGAGTTATCTGCAATAATACCTTGCTTCCATCTTTACTGATAATGTAGAGTGCCAGACCGCAATTGTAGAAAATGTTTCTTTTAATATCTTCTGCTTTTAATTGTTGTCCTATTTTCTACTCAAAGTCTATCTTCCTGTTGAGTTCTCAAAATAGTTTTTAACTATATAGCAACAAAGTAAGAAAATGATAAATAGGTCAATAAGTAATACAATGCCACATGCACAGTAATTTCCCCTGTAACAGACAGAAAGGACAAAAGGGAATGGGATAGTCAGGAAAAGCTGTATCTGGGCATAACCACAGAGCAAATCCATTGAAGCCAATCAGGTATTGACAAGAGTACCAGGATTCTGCCTTGTACCTTTATGCATCCATGTCAGTGCATTTCACACAGTTTGTAACCCAAGTAGTGGGAAAAATGAAAATTACACCTGGTAGATGTGATCTGTAGAGCCAGACTGTTAAAAGCAGTTTATAGAGAAACAAAAATGACCACTACTAATATTCTAAAGAAGGCTGTAAAGCCCTAGAAGGGCAGGTTTTTCAATAAAAAAATATTTTTACCTTTATTTGGGAGGAATTTTCATTAAGCATATCTATAAATCATAATTTTACATTTCTATAGTCATGACTTTTGTTTTATTATATAGAAAAAAAAGACAAATCTAAAATCAACTGAGAATATGAAATGTATTGAGACAAATGTAGGGTAGTTTAATTTATCATATGTATCTGTAGCTGAATGAAAGATAGCACTCTAGTTTCTCTGTCACAAATTCTTAGGAATCTAGATAGCATCACTTGAGATGTTGCTGAAGCGCATAGGGCATTAATATAGATTCAGCAGAAAAAGTACCACCCCCTGATTCATCTTCCCAGTTTCCTCAGCCATGCAGGTGTCCCATTCAGTTCACAACTGGGTCACAGCCCACGGCAGTGTGGCTCAAGATCCACGTGAAACGCTGGAAGCTGTCACTGATTCTCCAGCAGTAGGTTTGCTTTAGTCAGTCATGCAAGCAGGACTGTTCAGCATAGATGTCATATAAAAATATGCAGCAGCATTGTTCACACAGGGGTGTGGCTTGGCCAGGTCATGCAATGGAACCTGTTAAGGGAGGTAGGAGAGTAGAAAACAGGCGCACCCACCATTAGCACCACTGTTATATTGTCAGGTAGCTGCATTTAAAATCATGTTCCACTCCCTAGAGATAATTGCAAATGATAGATCTCTTCTGAATCCAGCATTGTCATTGTGGCAGGAAATAAGGAAATTTTTAGAGGCAGAAATAATTTGTGGAGTGCAAGTTTTTCCATAGCTATGAGGAATGTACATACTTCAGGGAGTGGGAGCACTAAGGACAGGAAATCACTACATGTATTGACTGACTTCTTTTGGTTTACAAGGGGAAGATGAGATATTTCATCTCTGTTCCTCCACAGGAAAGGAAACAGAAGAGTAAGAAGGACAAAACCAGTATTCTGCTTCAGCTCTATCTTATGATAGAAGACCAGAATAGTTGGTTGACTTCAGCCCTGCTTCAGGGCAGAACACGATGGAAACCAGGCACTTGTCTAGAACATCTGCATAGATGCTACAGAATTTTTTTTGGCTGTTGGCTTCTTCCTTCTTTCAGATGTGATTTAAGGCCTCCATGTTTTCTCATCTCAGAATGATATACATGGGAATTTGGCAGTTCTTAATGCACTTTTACAGCCCATTGCCTGTTCACACACATAGCTGGGACAAAAATAAAAGTTTAGTGTAAGTGAAAGATCTTCTGTTTGTTCTATTATTTATTTTCTTTCTACATATAAAAAAAAAGTTTTTAGAAGTCATATAAAAAGAAAGTCAGGTGGAAGAAGAAGTATTTTCATCAGGAAACTTTGGTCCCTCCAGCTCCAAAAACATTCTAGCAGACATCGCTTGTCTACAGTATAATGAAATTTACTTTTCCTGTCACAAAGAACTGTCTCATTTCCTCTGTGCCTAAGTCATCATAATAATATAAAAAAGTAAATCTATGATCAATACAGAAGATAATGTTGAGTCTAACTGGACTAAAGTTATTAGGAGGGAACATAGGAAGGACTAAATAGTTATGGTACTTAATAATAAATGAGCCACAATGACTAATTACTTAAGAGACTTCCCCCCTAACATTGTTCCTAGGAAGGAAATGGATTTACACACCTCACCACTTATACATTTGGTCACACACTGTATCTGTGAATCTGCATGGCCACTCCCCAGATTTCCCGTGTGTCATTCTTCAGGATGCTGCAGCCCAAAAGGAGACAAAGACTTCTGTCATTAGCATTACCTTGAAAATTGCATTTCCCTCAACAATTAGCTGCTATTCTTCTTCTCATAACCTCATCCTGCTTAGGCACTTTGCTGCACTTCTGACCTACCCAGGTTACTTCTTTGAGAAGTTTATTGTGGGATAATAGAGTACCATTCCCACCTCAGGAAATCTTTGAGGGGAGTTACTGAAGGAATGAAAAGCTACCTGAGTGGCTGGACTGACTAACACATGGAATCCTATCAAGCCTCCTTGAGCTGGCCTATAGGACACATTTTCCTATATTTCTTGCTGGGGCAGAATTCTATCACCTTGCAGGGGTACACAGAAGTGGCATATCAAGAGGTATGTTTAAATTCTTCTCTGTTGCATCTTTGCATGGAAAGCAAACAGTATAGGGCTGCTGTATGTATTTCCAAATGCAGCTTCTGCAAGTGGTATTCTTTTCCTGTTAGCATTGTCTAAGAAGAACTCACAAAGCTTTTTAAAATTCACACAGACATAGTCTGCGTGACAATTTGGATGTAAGCAGAGAAAACAGATACAAGAGGGGTACGGATAGCAATGAGTGCTTAGAACAGACCTGTCTGAAACACCAATTCTCCCTGGTGCAGAACAAGAACAGAAAGACACCAAAAATCATGACAAGAAAATTTCCCTATTTGTGCTCTCATTTCTCACTAGCATCTATCTGATAATAATTGAGAAGTAAATGGAGATGCTCTGGATATGAATGTGGGTTAATAGAATTAAAGTAGCACAAAGGAAATATCATATTGCCTTTTATAATTAACCTGGAGATCCATTGCTGCCACAGGTCACAGAGTGAAGAAGCCCTGAAGGAAGACGTTGATATACACATGGTTGTGGGTGGATTTACAGGCTCAGCTTTAGGTCAGGCAGAGTGGTGAGCTGGCTGGCATGAAATCAGGCTGAGTTATCAGCCAGATTTACCTGAGAGAGACTGACAGTGGTCTCTGACACAAGTGACACAGGGGGAAGGAAAGGAGGGGATCTGCCTTCCTATGGGACTGTGGGAATTGGCTGCTATTGAAAACAGGATGTCAGACCATCAGTCTGCCCCTGGAAATTTCTATATTCCTATCTTTTAGAGAAACATTTACACAATGATAAATATAGTAACACAAGATCCAATCCTCCTCCCTCTACAATCAGTAGCCAAATTCCCAGTAATTTCTACTTCTGTAGAACAGAGGTTAAAATATATTAATAGCATGCACTGGATACATTGAAAACACCTGATGGTTGTTCATTTTCTAGCTTGTTTTTAGTAAATTTGAAGCAGTAACAAACACTTTTGAAATCTTAATCCATTGTCCTATGATAGTGTACTTTTGCTAAAGGATTAGAATGAAAATGACACCAAAATATTCTGACAGCAGACTGGTTAGCAAGGTCTTATTGAGACATTTTGGTACATTTCCCACTTCTCATATGACTGGAGTTACAGAGTCCATGAATTCTGGGGTTTTCCTCTGTTAATACCCACATTTAGTACTTTGATGGATTAACAAGAGAGGAGAAAACAGAAAAAAGATCCTATAGAATTTAACACTGGACAAAAATGCTAAAATGCCCTCCATAATTGTATTTCTTCTGAACATTTCTGTAGATTTCTCAATAGAATATTGTTTTCCTCTCCTTGGCTTGTGCAAAGGACAGTGCCTAACGTGGGCGTAAATTGCAAAGGAAGATGAGTATAACTAGAACACTAGAACACATCCTACCCATACAAACAAATCTTCCTGTTTAATAGGATGCCTTTTTTGCACAAATCTGCTGTAACCATAAGCAGGATTTCATCATTATCATTTGGAATCATTTCAGTTTAAAGGCGATTTTCTGCCAACAATGGAAGCATCTAGAAAAATGATGACTTGAAACATATTTGGCTGAAGTTTTGACCCTAATGGGAACCTGATCTTAACTTCCTCATCTCTAGGCTGGATGTCAGCAGTGCAGGAAAGGCACACAAGCACACATACAGATGGTATGGTTAGACTGATCTTTGGCATAACTCCAGCCATCATATTTTCATAAATAATGGGTGTTCTTGCCAGCTGTGAACTTCTGTTTTTTGATAAATTATCACCATCAATACCAGTGTGCCCAATTTTTATTATCCTTGCTCTATTCTGGAGATTATCACCTTGTTACGGTGTCACTGAACAGTCAAGACTAGATACCCTGAGCTTTTTCTGTCCTTCATAAATTAATTCCTTCAGACTCAGAACCACTCAATTTTCTGTCATCTTACAGAGTCATGCACCAGTATCTGAGTGCTTACACAACATTTTTATAGGAAAGCACCATCCTGCTTCTCAGGATGTGTCATCAGTCACTTCATGCACCTTAACACCTTGAACTCTACTTTGACGGTGGTTCTACACTGAAAAGGACTTTTGTGGAGCAGTATGCCACTTTCTGAACTGACTTCCTGAAGGGAAACCTGTCTGTTGTGTCTTGCTTTTCCACAGAGGATTAGTTTCCGAGGAGGAGGCACCGGAGATGAAGCGAGCCCATCCGGGCCGGAGCCGCCCCGCTCTGCAGCCCCCTGCGGACCCCGTGCTCCTCTGCACTTCCCAAGTTTAACTTGCCGAACCTCCTCTGTCTAAAACCACTATTTTTCCCTCAAGAGCCAGAAATGCCAAGCTCTGCTATTACAGAATAGCTTCAGAGGAGCAGCAAAGTTACTGGATGTTAATGCCTCATTTTCTCTCTACATTACTTCTAATTTGTAAAAATGGTAATGGTGATCAGAAAAATTGCACTGACAAATTAAAGTGCCAGTCGAAGTTCAAAAGTGTTGCTTGTATCTAACTCTATGTCCACTCAGCTCATCCACAGAGCTCATCCTCCCAGGGCTCACAGCTGGCAGCTGGGCACCCTCACAACTGCAGTAAAAAGCACAGTTCCTCTGTGCCTGGTTAGTATTTTTATATACTTGAAAAGAAAAGCTAAAATGATATTACAGAAGTTTGTGGAATCAAAGCTCAATTACCTGATATCTAGTGTCGAAGGCTCAGCAGGCATAGGAGGTGACTCTTTAATCCCGCAGTATGGAGACCTATTCAATGCAGCAGTTACCTGTGGTCTGGTGCTGACACCCCACAGGACAGACCTGAGCCGACTGCACCACCCAGTGACCTTCCCGTACTCAGTTTCCTCCCTCCACCTGCACTGCCCTTCAGCTGCAGCTGCAAATGTCATTTAATGGCTTATTGACATGGATGGATGCTGCAGTTTAGACCCAGCTTCCTGAGGCTTGGGTAATCCAGCTCTGAGCCATAAGCACCTGCATTGCCTGGAAAAGCACTGTGAGGCTTTACAGTAAGAGCCCCCAGGTGAATACAAACATTCACCAGGAGGTGAGGTAAGCAGATATTGCACAAGTTTAAAAAGCTCTTTATTTTGCACAAATAAAGCTGAAAACAGGTGTTGAATGTCATGGCCACAGTGCATGCTGACATTTCCTGTGCTACCTGGCTTTCCTGGCAATGTCACCAGAGCAGATTGCAGATACTGCCTGCCTCTCACTGTACTTGCAGACATGGTCAGCAGAAAGTCAAATAAAATCCCAGACATGTAGTATAGATTTCATCCACAGGAAAGAAAAGACCCAGAAGACCCTTGGAGAGTACAACCAGGACAGGGGTGTTTTTTGAGTTTTTTCTTTCATATCCTCTGAGCAAAATACCCTAAAACTCTAAACTTGCCAAAAAAGCAGAATGTCCCAACAGTCACCATCAAACAGCCTCACCTTTCTGTCAGCACCTGGGAATTGCTGTGAATAAACTAATGTTAACTCTGTTTTCCAGACATCTGGTAGTCAGGTCTCTTCACTTCCTCTCGGGCCCGATGTATCTAAGCCACACACTGGGTCTTCCAACATAATGTGCACTTGTCACTGATGAAGAACCACAACTGGGAAGGGCAAGAGACACCATCAGCCAGGTACTGTGTTAGAAAGCAGAGCAGAGCACAGCACAGCACAGCAGTCCTGAGACACCCACCTGCACCTTTATAAGGCTGCTGTGTTGCAAGCACCTGGCCCAGCAGGGTCTCTAAATGGAACCCATTTCATTTAGAAAACTCAATTTCCAAGTTTGTGAGCATCTTGAGCTGGTTTGTTACATCCACACAGACCATAGTTTTCCATTGTGACTTGGTAATGCTGAGTTCACATTTGGGAGGGACATTTTGATCTAAATTATGAATTTGATCTTATCTCTAAAATAGCTGGACACCAGACACAATATGCATTGAAATAGCAAGGCACAGTGGGCTTTGTTTAAAGTACACATAGCCTAAGTCAGGAAACTTCCTTTCTTTGGTTGGTTGATTTTACTGCTTGTATTGGACTCACTTTATTCTTTTTTCCTTTCCATTTTTCATAGCCATTCTACTTGTTACACAAGAAATCATTTTCTTGTTTGAAGAAAGCCAGATTTGAAACTCCCCATAAAGCAAGGAAATCTATACTTAAGGCTGTTCTGCAGAAAAGACACTCCACAGGGCCTGCTGGTTACTGCAGAACCAGGCCTTCAATCTCAGATGTGTGCCAGGCTCTGTAAGAGTGAAGGGAAGGTCAAAATCAAATTAATCAGAACTGGATCCTGAGTTGAATCTTTCCTGCTGTCTGTATTTCTTCCTTACTTCCCATTATGTCTTTTGGTAGGGTCCATCCTAGCCCGCCTGCATGCAACAAAGATGAAAGGAGTACTATAACTAGTGAAAATAGCTTTGTAACCTAACACATGAAGCATTGTTCAGACAACCCATTCTACTGAAGAAGCAGAAGTATACAGAAGGCAAAGCAAAACTCAGGTTACCTGTAATGAGTTCCTCCTCTGCACTCACACAGACGTGTTCCTACAGTTTTCCTGCTGACAACTTGGAGAGCTTAAACTCTCATCCCTCCACCTGTGCTCTGAATTTAAGTAATTTTTTTATTGCCTGTTCTTCTGCTAATGGCATGAAGCTTCAGGATCTAAATAAAGCAGTAAATTGTTATCAGAAGTGGAAAAAAGATCAAATGTTCCAGCTTACATAAAATAGTCCCTGCTGACTTCATGTGAGATTCACTGGTACCAACCATTAAAGGGCTGTCATGCTGCTACTGAGGTAGGTGAGACAAACTAAGTACTGCACTTGGCCTTGTCTGCTGAACTGCAGCCCCCTTCTTCTTAAGTCTTTCCTTTCTTACATGTTAAAAGCAAAACCTGTAATACAAAACACCCTTTCTATTAATTTCTATACCTTTTTCTCAATAGCCCAGTGCTCATTAGTAAATTTTGAGATGAGAGTGAAATTTCCCTCAGTATAACATAGTAGGGTCAGGGGGTTAAACATGTGACATAGTCATAACATTCTGCAAAAAAGAAGAAATTAGATGTGTTAGGAACCCTGGCAATTTCTAAAGAATGTTGCTCTTTCAGCAAAGTCTTTGAACATTTTGCAATGTTACTTGATAAGTGCAGTTGGTAGAAATTAGGCAGCTGAAATGTGTAGCTCTACTCACAGGATAGGAAGCTTCAGTAAGCTAAAAGAATCAACATTTAATTACTAAAATATGCTGTGTGATCCAGAAAAGGCTTAAAAGCTGAAGCTATTGCACTTGTGTAGCTCACTCAGCAAAGCACACAGCTGGTCTGTAAAAAATAAGGAAAACACATGGCTTCTGGAACAGTTTAGAAAATAATTTATAAATCAGAACAGATTATTTAATCAGGAAAAGGGAAGAATTAGGTTGAGAAGAAAGAGGATAAATCAGAGGAATACACAGATTAATCAACAAGTTACAGTCTCATCAACAAGAGTTGTTGGGGGAAAAGGTGCCTGGTGATTGAACAGCAAAAAGCACAGTGATGAATTAAAGTATTTGCATAGTACAGGAGTTTCCTTAAATATAGTGCAGTGCAGGGAAACAGGTACAGGGGACAGCAAGAAGATGACAACTTTTCCATTTTATTTCTTCAGGCCTAGCAAGAGATATGATGTTCAAAAGATCTTAATGCTTTTATGAAAAGGGATGCCTTCCAAACTCAAGGGCATTAAAATTAATTATTGTGACAGCTATTTTTAATTTCTTTACTTATTGAGTGAGGAATCTATGGAGGACAGAAGAATTTTCTTCACTTGTTTAACATTTACTTATTTTGCACAGTATAGAAGCTGCCATGTAAAGATCTTGGAGCACTTGCCAAATGTTGGTGATTTATAACATAAAAAAAACTCGTATCAAGCCATATGCACAAAGTAGAACTGAGAGCACTGACTATTTATTTTAAGTATTTTTTTTTTTACAGTTTAGTGTAACTGGAGGTAGATGCAATATTAAGTGATTTTTTTCCAGTGGTTTGAAATAAGCCATCTATGAACATTGTAGGATAGAGTACTGGGTATTCGAATCAGTTGCCTGAAGTTAAATCTACACAAACGTGCAAATAAAGCAACAAATCACAGCAGCTTCCATGATGATTGTCAGTACAGTGTAGCACAGATCTTAGATGAGAGGCTGTTTCTGTGATGTCAAAACAGTAATGCCAATACTGCAAAAAATTCCATGTGTAAGCTACTGGAAAAGATACAAGATTCAGAAACAAAGTATTACAACTATGCTGTTCCTATTATTTCCATATAACTCAAATGATCAAAAGCAAGTTGAAGGGAATTACATGGCAAAGAGTCTGTTTTCTGCTATGCAGGAATATATTTCTGACCTTGCAGGCAGGAGTTTCATTTCATGTAACTGTATGAAAATGGATACTGCCATTGTCAGAACTTTTGCCTTAATCACATCTGCCAGCCTCACTGTCAGAGCTGCTAAATTTGTGTCTGCAGCAGATTACTTTGTGGGAATAATGGAAGCTCTCTGCAAATTCAGTTCAAAGTATTGTTTACAATTCCATGATTACTTGATCAAATCAATGAACAAGTGCCAGCTAACCTGTAACTGAGGACAAATACTGATAAATACACAAGACCTAATTATAGTTTATTAACAAAATTTTGTAGTAATGCCCATTCCTTAGAATTCCAGATGTGCAAAGGAGTAAAACCAGTCTGGTGTAATACAAACAGAAAAAATATTTTTAGCAACAAAACAGAGAAAGCCTTTAAAATAAAATCTTCAATGCTCTCTCTTTTAAATTTCCCACAACATTTGTTGAATAGATGGATAAGCCAAAATACAGATAATTCTGTAAACTGAAATACAAATATACACTGGCAGATATGACCATGCACGGCAGTATATCATAAGTAGATGGTCAAGAAGAACTTAGAAAGAAAAATCAGATTACATACTTTCTGTTTCCTTGGTGCAATTGCTTGTCAGCAGCATCAAATTTTTGTAACAATTAACAGATTTAAGCATGTACTTAATTCAAAGACTACATGTAATTTTACTGGAACAAGTGGGACTCTTGAGCAATTTGCAAGATAAGACAGTCCCAATCAGCAGGCCTGTAACATTCTGCCTCTGGCAGAATGGAATTCCTTTCAGGAAATGAAAGATACCAAGTAATAACTGACATCACTTTCAACCTTCCCTACTAAGAACAGAAACCTTCCCAAATGAAGTTTACAGGGAAGTTGAAGCCAAGCCTCTCTCATCATGCAGGTATGATGGTCCTTTTTAAAGTCAACAGGCAGGAATAATATTTGACCTCTAACATACAGAACACATACAATAAAACTTAGAGTGGTTTTAAAATGTACTTCCTGGCCCAGGAACTAAGAATCTACTCTGTAATACATGAAATGTATTCATTTCCATTTGTTTTCCTTTGTGAAAATCCAAACATAGCATTCAATATAAACTTAAAGATTTTACATATCAAACTGATTTATATAATATTTTAAACTTTACAAAATAGTACTAAAGTAGTCAATAAAAAGATCAAATTTAAAATATTTACATTTTATACATAATTTCTCCTTACTTACAATTATTAAATAATCTTCAATAGTTTCCCTAATTTTAGGAAAGTTTTTAATAACTAAAAACTAATTTTGAATTAATATCAGATGGCTTTTTACTTGAAGAGAATTTTAGCAAAATCCCATTTGCAAAATGAAACATAAACCCCTCATTTTCAGTAGCAGTTTTATATCTATATATATAGTTTTATAATGCATTCTGTTTTTTATAATAAACCATGGAGATCTAAATATGAACATGGCACAGTATGGATGGAAACATTATATTCCCAACTCTTAAATCCCTTTATGTCATTTGGCTTCTAGAATATTCAGTTTTTATTTATGGTATTCTTCCAGTATTTTCAAGGAATTGCATCCATACTTATTTAGACTTTTGTGTCATCATCTTTTGAGAAATTATTTCCTGAAGGTACATCACAGAGACTATCTCCATCCGTGCTGAAATCATCGTCGTCGTCGTCATCATCATCAGAATCAGCCAACACTTTACTTGGTGTCTTCTTCAGTCTACTAAAACAAAAATACACATATTTGCTATTAGAGAAGCACATCTCCACACAGAACACTTACACAAAACTTAAACATTGACAGGCAGGATTTACATTTTTGAAGGATGTCTAAGTACTCTGGCAGGGTAGTTTATCATAGTTTATCATGTCTTACATGAAGGAAACATGCACAAGATCAAGCAATCACATTTTCAAGCACCTCTAATTAAAGTGACAGAGAGAGGAAACTAAACTTTGCACACTGGGATGTTCACAGATGGCCAAGGAAAACTAAGACAGGATGACGGTACCTCTCAGCCATTAGGGAAATTTTTACTGCTACAAATGGTAAGAGTGTCAAGTCCCACCATTTTTTTCAATTTTATATTCCCTGCCTCAATGACTTTATTCAGTAGGCACATCTTGGGAAGAAGGCTGGGACACCTACAGAGTTTCACAGGTCTGTGTCACACTGTGTGTGCTGATGACAAACTTGTAGAGGAAACCCTCAGTTTATGGACTTCAGGAGCAAGTGGTCAAATGTGTGAGAAGTGGAGTGATATAGAACGGGAAGGTCTGACAACTCATCCTACCTTAATTCTTTTTTTGCAGTGTTAAGCTGTCCTTGCAATTGTTCATTTATGTCTAGTTGCTCTTCAAGTTCTCTCTGAAGTTTCTTTTTAGCATTTTCCAGTCTGTCTATTTCTTCTTCAGCTTCTTCAACTTGACGTTTCATTGCTTTCAAACGCAAACTCAACTGCAATATTTACATGTCATCTGATTAGAGGACTATTTTAACAAAGGAATTTTATTCTTCCAGCATCTATGAGAGGGAGAATAAAGACAAAACTTTGCCAGTGCAGTGACACTGTAATCCTCTGCTTCAGAAATATTTGAAAGTCAGCATTAGACTTTAAGAAAAATATTGTGATATGGTTTATTTACAAAGAAAAACCAGCAACAAGCGAAGAGAGCTCTGGTAGAGTAAGACAGTGTTATGTGAGAGCAAGAGCTGGTTATCAATTACAACAGAGCAGAGTTATAAGTGTGTCTAAGTTATTAATCAACTTTATCGGACGGATGCTATAAAACACATTCCAAAAACTCAGAGGATTTTTAAAGATCATTCCTGTAATGGATGTCTGCAATTTGAAACACACTTCATTTTCCAGGCAGAATACTAAATGCTGGTTCATATGCTGAAATAAACCATGTTTTTAATCAACAAATGGTAGAACACATTGCTATTAGAACATGAGTGTGTGTTTAGACTTACAGCCTATACTTAACAGTAAACATCTTTTTCCTTTAAAGAAAATTTTATAGTAGCAAAACAGAATATATTACTTGTTGGTGTATTTATAGGATCAATTACTGCCTGTTATTTGCTTTATTTCTTAAATTAGCATTGCTTCTGTAGCTGCTTTCTTTTCATGATCTTCAAAATTAATAACAATTTAGCGCTAGACAAAAGCACATGATGCAATGGCAGCTGTAAATATCACTAAATAGAAGTTTATAAACAACAGAGTAATCAGAATCTACCTCCATTTGTCTTGTATCTTTTATACATGGTGGTCTATGCTAGTGGGATTAATATCAGATATTTGCATATTAGTCTTTCCCTCTACCTGGTCCTTCTGATCAGTCAATGACAGATGTTCATCATCTACTTGCAGCATTAACTCCTTCACTTTTCTCTCAAGTCTGCGGTTACTTAGTTGGAAATTGACTCTATCCCTAGGAAAAAAACAAAACCAACAAGAGACAAATTTGTAAAAAAAGAAGTGAAATACTCACAATCCTGATAATTTAATTCCTTATCAACCTTCTAAGAATTAAATAAGTACTTAGACTTCTTGCCTGGATTTATTAATTCCATGCAACATATTGAGACATTTGTTCATAAGCAGAAATTACTAAGGAGAATTTCTTCTGTTACCACAACTTCAGCAACAAAAATACACTCCTCCAAGAGTAAACAAAAAGTGAACATGAAAGTGGATGTCTCATAGTATAGTTAATATTTCTAAGCCTGTTCCCGATATTAGACTTTTATAAAGTAAGGAGCTATGGAACCATGTTACACTGTGACCAGTTTTACATTTTAAGACAAACTTCTACTGTACTTGCAGTCAAAAAGAAAATCTGCAACAGTTTTATGAAACAATAAGCATTTTAATTTGGTGAAAAAAAGCCCAAGCTAATTCTAACAGATTTAATATTAGCAAGATGCCATAATAACAAAAACAAATGTGCATGTTTTGATCTTAACATAACTGGTTTTACCTTTCTTCATTTGCAAGTCGTTCTTCCAGCTCTGTGATCCTTGCCTCCATCTGAGCAACAAGTCCCTCTTTACTGGACCGGTAAGAACCCTCCAGGTGAAGGATTCTGCTCTTCAAGTCCTTGTTCTGTAGTTGGAACACACTTAGTTAATACACACTTACTCAGACTGACCAATATCACTTTAACATCAAACTCATGTCTCCAGGAAAACGTGTATCAGTATGTACAGTGATCAGTGTACTATTTGTGAACATGGAACGTCACTGAGATTTTATAGTATATTACAAACAAATTTTCTACTACTGTGGCTTATTGAAAAGAATTTACTGTTCAGCTTCAGTTAAAGTTTTAGGATTAAATGAACCCTTAAACCTCAGATAGTTGCAAGCCCCTTCCAGCAGTACTTTATAATATGCCATTTTTTTTCCAGATACTCTGTCAGATCCGTCTTATGGTCCACCCAATTCTTTTGCAAAATTCTGTGTTCTTGCCATACGGTTTATGGCTACAAGTAGATAAAGAAATTATTTACATCCAATACCACATTACTTCATCAAAGCTATTGCTGAGGTGTCCCTCTACCTTTCTTAACTCTCTGATGCTACTCCTACTACAAAAAGAGCTTGAAAAAGATTTGTGAAAGGAGACTTTTTGCTAAGTTTTACAGTTACATTTTTCTGAGGCTAGGTAATACAGGTTTTCAATGGGGACCTAGTCAAAGAGTTGACAGGAAAAAAAAACTCAACAAATAAAGAGTTACATGATGAACAGAAAAATAAAGATCTTTTTTTACAGAAATCCAAAGCATGATTTCAGGCCTCAAACACAGAAAAAAGGACAATGACAGGAAGATCAGAACTGAAGTATAAGAATATACATAGTAAGTACCAGTAGGCATTCTTTTTTCTCAAACAATTAAGAAGAGATGAATGTCACATAATTGAAGGCACTAATTAGGTGTGTTGCATTAACATGTTTTCTACATTCCAGTTACAATCTGTTTGATGATCTTGAGTTTTTAAATAATACTATAACTTGTTGAGATCTCTGGATCTCACCTAAGGGCTGTAAGTAATCTTGCTGTCAAAGACCGATGAACTGCAGAATTGTTTACTGCTACAGAAGAAAACACTCAATTAAAATCACAATTACTTGAAATATATTCAACAGTGTTCCTGAAGTACTGTTAAGCCTTGGCAGAACAGCTCCTCTGTGGTCATTCATAACCAGACATAATTACCTGTCTTTCCAATGAAATCTTGTCACACTCCAAGTCTTGCTTTATAGCTCTTTCCTGAAGTAGCTCTGTCCTCATTTGTTCAATCTATTAGAGAAAGAAGACAGGAATTTTAATAAGAGACTTCAATAACATTTATCTATACAATACCATGTCTATGTGTATATATAAACTACATATACCTATGCAGTAAGCAATAAATTCTTTCTCAGAACTCAAGACATATACATGACTTCAAATGAGCTTTAGAGATACAATCTTGGACAAAAATTTGTGCTTCAGGAAGTCCATGTTATTCCCCGTACTCATTCTAGGCATTTCACACCCACATTGGATATTGCTGATGTTTACCATATACATTCTGTAGCAAGGAACTGAACTCTAAGCTGTTGTATGAGAGACACAACATGTGGCAGGACACTGAGTTCTGGAACATCACATTCATGTTCAAACATCTTTTCCAGTTGTTTTCTTCATACTTAAGTCTGAACCTCTGAAACAGTACCTTACTTTTAAGCTGCTGACTAGTCTAAATAAAGTTTCTCTTTATTAAACACAAGCTGCTACCTGCAGACAAGTGCCTAGAACTCAGTGAAAACTCCACAGAGAATTGCAGTTTTCTGTATGCACAGGAGTAGTAAACCCCCTTTTTCAACAGACTCTGCTGCATGATGGATACAAACACTGCTCCCCTCCCTCCCGTCAATTATATGTCTGTTGTACTGGAGGGGACCAACTGCTAGATTTGGAGAGGGGGTGGGTTTTGCTTGTTTTGTTGAAAGAACAATTTCTACAGTTTCTATTAATATTTCCACTCCATATTCAATAACCACAAGGAAGGTATATTCTCCATGTGTAAATATGTTAAAAAGCTACCTAATCAATACAAACTCAAGATAAGAATGCAGAATTAGTCTATTTTATCTCACAATTGGACTTGATTGGAAAAAAAAATTAGCTCAAAGAAAAATTCTAAACTGCCTAACAGCTGCTACTGAAACTTTGGTGCTAAACAACAAAGTTTGTAGGGCTATTGAAATACTTACCTTACTTCCAATTTTTGAGATTTTCCACAAATCTCTAAAAATGCTTTTACATGCACAGCAAATGTTACCACAGCATTTGTGGTTTACACTGCACAGGGCTTATTATGATAGATATCATCTGGGGGAAACACTGACTATCTGTACCAATTACTGCAAAAAAAACCAAACTGATAAAGATTTCAGTGGCCACAGCATTCCTCCCTGCTTTACATCAGTTACATATGGACTTACAAACACATCACTCCAGTTATGCAACTCTCAGTTACAGATTTATCTCAGTAAAGGTCTTTCAAAAATAGTTGGGAATTCTTGCATAAAAAAGTCCAAAAGAAATGTTAAGAATGTGAAGGTTAAACAAGTACAGCAGAAGAAAATTAACCCTAGGCCTTTTTTAATCACATCACAATATGAATTTTTAGTTAATCACGGTTAAAGGAAGAAATTTGCACTGTTTCTGGAGCTTGGAAATTGATATATGAATACAAATAATAGGAGCAATGTATGCACTTGCATATGTTATGTCACGGGATGGGGACAGAAGAGTAAAAGGCATTCCTGAAAACTAAGGTCATAACAGCTCCTAGAATACCAATGGCAGCACATGGCTGTGTTCTCAACAGCTGGGTAATTTCTTAAAAGCTCTCATTGTCACATGAAAGCCTAATAATAACAATGTTTTATACATTATATAATAAAATACTATATAGTAAAGTATTATTTTATAGACACAAATTAGAATCACATGTGTACAATAGCTGCATTTATTAATGAAATATACAAAAAAAGTTATAATATTAAGGATTACATAGAATTTACTCTGCTGTAATTGCTTTAGCAAGACAGACACAGGAAAAATACAGCTAAATTTGTGGTAAAATGAATGACTAATTAAAATTGTAGCTGCAAACTAAAGAAAGGGGTTTTGTTTTATGTAGGAACTGGCTCAATGGACCACTTTGTGGTTCTACTGTGCTCTTACTGTGCTCAGAGGCTGTAACAAATTTGTGCTGTCTTCCCAAGATTCAAACTAAGGAATTATTTACAGGACAATTATTATATTTCCAAGATGACTGCTGCTGTTGTTGGACACCTTTTGGTAAAAGCACCTCACAGAAAGGCACTGGGAGAGAGGAAAAAGCTGCATCTAATTAGGATCAGAAAGCTATGTGCAAATATATGCAAGAGCTTGTTAAAAGAAAAGGGCAGCAGACACAATTCTTGCAGGAGGACATATAAATTGCTTCATCTTCTTACATTTTTCAACAGTAAACACAAAATTAATATGCATAAAAGAGAAAAGCAGTTGTTTGCCAAAAGATGCTTGAAGTTCCACTTATTTCACAGCAGTAAGGTGCACCAGTTTCATGGCCATACTCTGTGTATCTGCCCCATGGGACTTCATGTTCCATGTTCTACCTTTCCTATATGTAATATATTATAATTTCCTTAAAAGAATAAACTATTTCTGCTGCTTAAGACAACAATTATCACAGCTGGATTTGAAGAATGCTAACAACAAAGAATTGAGAAAAGCAACTGTATCAGATTTTGCAAAGCTTTATCATTTTGTGCCAGCTTTAGGATTAAGACAGCTGTTGAGTTCATTGCAGTGAAAGCAATTTGATTTCTAATAACAATTTAGATGCCCTTAGTATTATTCTCCATCTCACAGGTTTGCAGCCCATGTTTCTTGTTAATTCCTAAGTAGTGTATATATATATATATATATACATACACATACACACACACATATATATGCCTTGGGCAATTTCCAAGTATGGGACCAAAAAACCCAATGATTAATCAAGAAGAAAGCTAAAGCTAAACAAATCCCTTTGATGCTTCAAAATTGAAAACCAATCTTCATTTCTTTGCTTCCCACAGCCAGCGCCAGCTAAAGCGCTCTCCACTGGGAGCACTTTACCAAAAGGAAGTGAATAATGCAGGCCAGTGCAATTTTATCCTTATCTATTTATTCTAAAATTGTCATGAAAACGAATAAGTCCATTTCTCACACTTATTGGAAATAACAAGTCAATAGACTCTTGCTTGCATTTTCACAGAACACAAGAATTGGTGAGGGTATCATGAGGATTTTTCAATTACGTTTGCAAAGTCAATATGGCAGGAAATACTTCATTTCACTTGCTCATAGAAAAAAAACCCACTCATTAAAATATATCCTGTCCTTGCTCACTTTAGACTCAAAGAGCAGCTGAGTGCTCTAGCTCTCCATGTGTGTCTGTGTTAGTGTGGTTTGAGCATTTTGGTCTTTCTAGAGTTACTGATATATTATCATTTAAAAACTAATAGGATATGACCCACTTTTCCCCAAAATTGTTTTCTGTTTCCACTCTGCCGTGGGACTTCTTAAGAACAAGGCAAGAGGAGATGAGAACAGTATGTCACGCAGGCATTCAGATTCAAAAGGGGGTTTAAATCAAAAAAGAAAAACATTTCACGGCAAGTAAAATGTGAACTATTAGTCTTGCCAATATTTAGTCAAACATTCAACTTTATGTAAAATAGAACCAGTTGTTTAAATGTGTTTTTACTGGAAATTTCAGTATTATAGTTCATTATCAGTATGTTAAAATAACATATTTATAATAATAGTTTTTAAAATGTAGAGGAATACAGATATTACCAAAATAAATCCATTATAATTTCTCATGTCATTATAAATGCTTAGCAGACCCTGAAATACTCTTCAGTAATTTGACTATTTAGTCATTCTGGCATAAAATCAAAACAAAGCAACCTTTATAACTCATGTGTGAAATGAGAAATTCCAGACTTCAAAATAAACACGTCCTTTACCCATTATGCAATATTTTAGTCACCAAACTGTATTTTAGGTTTCCATTCAGTTAGCAAATTAACTTTCATAGCAGCTATGACTAAAGTACTTTTATCCCAGGTTTACAACACAAGCACAGACTTCACTATTAAAGGCTTCCTGATTTAACAACAGCATGACTCCAGATTATTATTGGTCCTTTACATTCTATTTCACCCACTGACTGGGAGTCTGTACAACATCAGTGCAACAATAGCAGAAAGTCTTTCTTACAATCAAATAAAACCTCAGTAACCTGAGTTCAAACAATGTCATAATGGTGCCTTGGTGCTTCAAGGATGTATGAGAGAAATCTGAGCTCCACCTCACTTTAAAATCTCCAGCTGTCTCAGTGAAACACACAATTTCATTGAAAAGATACAGAAACTAAAACTAACTTCTACTTTCTGTTCTCCCTCTGAAGCTACAGATACTCAAAAGAATGTCAATAGGTTTCTTTTCTTGAGAAAAAGAAATGAGAACAGAACAGATTATTGTGGTACCTCAATGCTAATTGTCCCCTGAGCTTCTAGGAATTTACTATGAGCTGTAGTACTTCATGCAGAGTTACAGCAGCAGATGTGCTGCAATGAGTTATGCATCAGTTTCATATCTTTCAGAAAGCAAATATAAAGCAAAGAACATTCTCTAGGCTATGATATTCCAAGACAGCCACACCACTGTATTTCTTTCCATGAACTATTACATTTATACTATTTTATACTATATTACTATTTGTACTATTACATTTGCATGATCCTGACTACTCAGCCATGAATGTCTGGCTACTTTTGCAGTAATCATGCCCTATACTCTACCAGCTTATTATAAATCTTTGTTATAGGACCTATAATTTCTTATGTCAGTTCTTTCAGAAAGCTTGAATAATATTTTAAGCCCTCTGTCTTCAAACCAATCAACTCCTAATTCTCCTATGACTCAATAATTTCCAACTCACATGGTCTCATTTCCAAGAGAAAATTCACTCCAATTCCCCCCACCTGCATAATCACATTACTTAAGTCAGAGGTAAAATGTTCCTTTTTTTGAGAGGGCATAAAAGGATTCCTTTTTATCTTGACTGAGGCCTTATCATACAGTCTCCACAACCTCCTCTCTCTACTTATACAGACAAAAATCTTTTCATTACTTGTTTTGAGTTACTGTGATAGGGCTCACTCAGCTTGGCAAATATTACTTTATCTTTACATTTTTTGGCCCATGAGACATAACCTCATTAACAAATCGTTCTTCCCCTCTTTCTGGGCTATCAACTTACATTACACTTCTGGAACAAAAGACTGATGTTTTTATGTGGAAAATACTTTCCAATTGTCTTGCTTTTGATAAACCTTAATCAGTTTTTACACTTGTAATGAAAATAAAGCTTCCTCTCTGTGGAAACTGGCTAGCATCCTTGGTTCAGCTGATTTCATTAAATAATTCCATGATTTCCTAAAGCTCTTTCTCTTCCTTCTTTGAAATAAAGAGTCTATTATGCTGAATTACTTATCAGTATGATTAAAATTGTGAACTTTCAATACAAAAAACTCTTCACAACAGGCTTACTGGTCTTCAGTCTTTATATATATGCTGTGTCTGTTTTCCAGTTAGAACAACAGGAAAAAATGGTCTGTGATGTGGAGGGAGCAGACTTAATCACGTTTGTGAACCTTAGGTTTCTTGGATTTACATGCTCTGCTCAAGTATAGCAGATAAATCCTATTGCTAATCATTATTTAGTTGATCAATATTGACTGTGATCCTAATAACACTTTTTCATAGTATCATTAAACAAAAGCTGGGAAACTTTCTCAAGTACCTGTTCTCTGCACCTGCTGATCCTCTCAGACAACAAATCCGAATTATTCTTTTCTTCATCAAGCTCAAGTTCCAGGTGAGACAACTTGTCCTAAATGGAACAAAGAAAAGCAACCTCAACATACCACTTTCCATCCTCTTCAGATTGCTATCAGGGCATTCTTCTTTAAACTTCAAGGACCCAAAGTGTCTGAAAGACTAAGCTTGGAAACTGAAATGCCTCTTAAAGCACACAGCAAAAGAGATGGCAGGTAGATACGCCTCTAGAGTGAATTTGTTTGACAGAAGTAAAATAAACGTTTTGTTTCATTTTTTTAATCACCCCCAACAATATCAAGAATGTAAGAGAAATTTTGTAGTGTTTCTAGAGACTTTGAGTGTCTGCATTACATTATACATTTGGAAGACAAATTTCTTTTTATCTGAATACAATGACATACAGATGTTTGTTTATGAAAGTCGAATGACAGCCTAGCTGAACTGAACAGTTATGAAGCCCTGTAACAAGTTAGTCACAATGTTATTCAGAATCCTGAAATGAACTGGTATCAAAGGCTAAACAGAACTTACACTTCTAAATACTTTTGAAGTTCTGAATGATATGCCTAGAAATGAAAACCATGCAAATTTGCATAAGCTCTAGATAAAATTAGTTTTAAAGAAATTAATTAAAATTATGAGAGAAAATTCTAATTTAGGACACATCATGTTACAATAGAAATGCTAACAAATCACCTTTAAAACATACCACATTAATTCCTGCAGTAATACCACAAGGATTCTCAACAACACGAAGCTATTTTGATTCCATCCAAGCAGAATCTATGCAAAACACTAAAATTATTTTCATCTCTTCAAAAAAGGAACAAACCCTTAAGAATGTTTTTTACCTCCATTAGTTTGATTTGTCTTGCCCGATCGTCCTTTAAGTGGTTTTTGGCTTCCAGTTCATACTCCAAGCTTTTCACAGTCTGTTCCAGTAACTGGGTTTTTGTTATTGCCTCATCCTGAGCTCTCTGGTGGTCCCTCAGGTTTTCTTCCATCAGCCGCATCTGAAGCAATAAGATCACGGGAATACACTTCACACTGTAATTTCTATAAACAAGGGATGGCAGCGAAGATGGAAGCATGACAGGAATTCCATTGAGTCACTGGCTTTTCACAGTAATTTTTCTTTTATCCACAAGATGGCACCAAGAAAATAAACTTGGATTATGACCTATAATGAGATGCTTCATGCTACATGTTTTACACTGACAATTATCCATGGTGCAGTTTGTAAAATGTATTTCCTTCTAAGACCTAATTTTGATAATTTTCTAAATGGTTTTATCTTTGGAACTTTTCCTTTCCTTTTCAGACTCTCAATACTTCAGCTTTTAAATAACTGTATAGTTTATATGTGTGATGCACTTTGATGACAGCATTTTACCAACATGATTGCAGATTTTTATATGCATATGTATGTATGTATATATGAGAGTATTAGATACCATGGGGCTACCTGCTGAGGACAAAACAACTGAATGTCCTCAATACTAATATCCAGAAAACTTTCATGGTACTTTAAATATATAAATATATTTAAAAAATAAAAATAAAAATTATATGTGGGAGGGGTTTTAGGTGCAATCATGACCATTCCTTGTGTGCGCAACTTAACTTGTAACACATATATAATATAGGATGAGAGGTTTTTTCTTAAACAGCTTCCACAAACTTCCTGTTTCAAGTGCTTTTGAGTAATGAAGCTTAAATAATGTATTAGTGAATATTTACAGAGTTTGCTACCTACTGCTAAGTCCTGACACCTGCATGACTTGGTGAACAGCTAGTAAAGTGGAGGGATCTGTACATCTATATCCTTTTATATGCATTTAATGTTTCAGAATGATATTGAATTGTCAGCTTTCAAGATGGGTATCTTCTGTGAATCCACACAGAACCCAGAAGAGATGCAGCAGTGAAGAACTCCCATAGTGCCTCACAAAACTGTTTCATTGTTTAACTACTAGACCAAGATGATACTCGTGTTGCCATGATCATTACAATCCTTGGCTTTTGATGAGACTCTCAAAAAGGAAGCTTTGTGCAGAGTGACACCTAGCCAGGAAAATTCTGATAGACAACAGCCATGTTAAATGGAAAAACTATTTATACCTCTTCTTAAACACAAAAGGAGGAAGTGGCAATAAAGACTTTCAATTGTCCTGAATATTTAGTCTCCCAGGAAGTCAGCTGTTTAAATAGCCTTTCCTATATTTTGTTTCCTCTTTTCCAGCTAGTTGCCATACTACATTTTAAAGCCCTAGCATATTGCCTCATGCAGATATTGAATTCCACAACACTACTATTTTGTCCTTTATATACTGTTTGGATTATCTTTTTCTCAAATAATGGTTTGTTTTTTCATTTTTTCCTCTGTATTTGTTTTGTAATTGTAATAGATGACACTAGAAGTATTTTTCATAACTGCAAACACAGTGTGTTTACACTGTGTAAACATACATTTACATATTTGATATATGTATTAGTGTAGGTATCTACATACAACCTGATTCAGCTCAAGAGCTATGTGCTCCAAACCACCCTTTTATCTTTCATTTTCCATCATGAATATTTATCCCTTGATTTGGGATCTCTGAATGGAAAAAATATAGAAGGAAGATACAACAATATGCAGGAACTATCTTCATTCTATTGCTGTACTTTAAAATTTAATTTAAAACAAGTTTTCTAGGGGGAGAAGTGAATGTAAGAGTTCTAAACTGGAAAAATCCTACTACTAAAATATTCCACACACAGAAAACATGTGACCCAATGTATTCTCATAGTTTTTCCAACTGGAGAGCAGGTATATGCAGATTTTTAAAAGACTGGATTGTCTTTATGGCAAAATTTACATACTGTGAGGCACACTCAAGACTGGTTGATTCTTTATTGCACAGAAACTTTTGTCATTTAAAGCTACACCTTGGCTCATGTGAAACAAGGCTGTATGTTTGTATGTTTGCTTGTTTTTGCTAAATAACTGGTGAGTTCTTCCTAATGAAAATGTTTCTAAATTCTCAATTCCTTCAGTAGCAGGCATTAAAGAGCAGCAGATCACCAATGAAATTTTTCTAATATCACTTAAGGTACTTGTAATATGCACTTAAGATGCATTCATTTATCAAACAGTGCTTTTATCTGTCCTAAACAGGAACCCCCATCACCCAGCTGAAATAACATGCTGATCACCACCATGAAAAATCAAACTCAAAAGCAAGCTGAGATCAGCCTCTCATTATGTACATGAGGATACACAAAAGCATGATAGCAAACATTCATTATCTTGAAAACTACCTGAACTGAATTCTGGGTCAAAGCTGAGAACTTCTCATTAAACTTTTGAGTTATTACCTCATCTTGCATTCTTATGTTCATCAGGCGTGATTTTTCTACTTCAATGTTTTTCTCCTTTAATTGCCTCTGCAGATCTACAAATTCCCTGCGATTTTTCTCCTTGTATTCATCAAGCTGGTTCTGAAGCTCCAGAGTTGATGTTCTTGAGATCTCCATCATTTCAGACATCTGGGCAAAAAAGTTCTATTGTGCTTAATACAACAAACTATCTTTCCCCCAGCTTCAGTATTGAGCTCAGTATTTTCAAAAAGAAAATTTATCAAACATTCCCAAATAAATTAATTTCTATGCAGAAGTGGGAAAACACAAAACAGTAGAGTTAATTTCTAATAGCATGTGTGGCAAGACTATTCTCTTTTTGTCTGTCAGCAGTTCTTCCAGCTGAGTGATACAATGAACTGCACAGTCAGTATTAGCTGAAAAGTTTACACAGATGGCACAATAAATCTGATGCAGAAATTTTGAGAATCAGCTGTGAAACTCTGAAATATTGTTGTACTACTGTACATGAGAACTGAACTGGGATCTGTTTTATACAGAACTGTTTTACAATGCCTTTTTGTCATAGTGGTGTTCCAATCATCATTCCAGCCCTGAAAACTTTTTATAAGAGCATCTAGATTTAAGAAACTATACTAAACTTTGCATTTTACTTTCTTTTACACATTTAAAAAGATATAATTCTTTACAATTTGCCAGTTAATTTACTTCTACTGCTAAATATTCAGATCCCTGCAGCCAAGATCTTGGGGGTGAACTCATACCTCCTCCTGTAACTTCTCAACAGTCTTGTTCAGTTGCAATCGCTCATTCTCCATTTCATTCTTTATCTGCTTTAACTGCTCCTTCTGCTGAGTTTCATCTTTTAATTGCTGACTTAACAGCTGCCTCTCCTGTGAAATGCAACGTATGTTCTCCTGCAGTAGATTAAAAAATACATATAATGAAATGTAGACCATCCTTTCTAATGCCTTAAAGGTACATTACTTAACGCAGCTGCTGTAAAACTGAGACAAATTTCACTTTTACAGTTTGCTAGCTAGTATACGACAAACATTGATATGTCATGCTAGAAACAACTAAATGTCCATTTATACCTCTTAACTCAAGTATTAAAATCGTGATGGAATAGGAAAGTTGCTACCGACTACCCAAATGCTGCAGTTCCCTCAATGTTTGCCTGTTCAGTACACTAAAGTTAATTTCAGTATTTGAAATCTGGATGCCCTATAGGACAGCTTCAATGGACAATTTGAGTATAATCCCTAATTTGAGTGCTTTTCATATACAAAAATCCTTGAGCCTTTGCAGTGGAATTGGCTGGCCTGTCACAGTGTAACTGCAAGTCAGGCAAGCAACCTGTCAGCTGCCAATTTAAAGCCAATCGTTAGTGGCAATTAATTACTTTGTGAAGAAGCTAAAGTGTTATTATAGGAAAAGAGAACAAAATAGGGGAAATGGAAAGGAGTAATTTGTTTTCACATTAACCTAAAAGATTATTCTGATATTTCTCTATTTTTTTCAAACAATACTAGTTGAGTGTTCTTTACAAAATTAGTAATTCATCTCAGCTGATAACTGAAAGTTAAGAATGTATTTCAACTTACAATGCTAATTCTAAATGCTCACCATTATCTACCACAATGAAAAGATAAACTTCCTATTTTTCCAACCATTGAAAGGATCCCATGTTCTGATTGTTTAATTTAAAACTCACAGATTACTTGATGCTGCCATTCATAATATTGATATAATTATTAGTTTTTAAGATACCACAGTAGAATATATGCTATGGTGAAAGGGTATAATAATTAGGTAATTTCCTTTCCCAACGGTACAAAAATGTTGAGATGAATTTCATTTCCTGAAACACTGCCCCACATAGAGGCCGCTACCTTAAAAGAGAGGTTAGAACACAACACAAAATGTTACAAAAATACTCCTCACTTGAGCATCCATGAACAAAACTTTAAGATAGAGGATGATTTTAGATGAAAACACTAATGCAAACTGTCTATTACAATTAAGTGCATACCAGCTTTAACATTTATGACTAGAAATCCAGAATGGATGAGGAATAGACTTGGCTGTTTCCAGTAACTGTTACAGTTCTGCTGGTATTGTGATTGTGTTTCTTATACTAGACCACCATTACGAGTAACTTGTTATGTAAATAAGCAAGATGGGACAGTCAGGAATTACATTTCCACTGGGATACACATTATTACAGTGCCAGAGTTTGTTGTCTAAATTGCCGATGATAACACAAGGCCAAATCAACCTACTGCACAGCATTATTCATTAGAACAACTCTAAAGACAGAAAGGCTGAATTGTTCTAAACAAAAGGCCTGCTGATTACATCCTGAGGTCTGTTAGTGCTCATATCCGGTGGACAAGAGCGTAGAATTGGAAAGAGGATTAAATTTAGTGTGCCAGAATTTCGACGTAAGTTGTGAATAAAATGTCAAGACAGACTCTTCAGTCACCTTCCCTAGAATTCTTTCATTTGGAGATCCCGCTTGGAAGCAGCATTATTTGGCATGATGCCCTGAAGGATGCATAAACAGAAAAAAAAAGAACACACTTTTCAAACATCTTGACCCAAAGCTAATCAAGATGCAGGAGATGTGTATGGTGCATTGATCCATGTTACACAGCAAGGTCAAGTCAGACTGTGACAGAAGGCAGCTCTTAGGGGAGTGTGCTAAATGCAAGCCAGTGATTGTGCGTACTATCCAGACTATCAGTGACACAGACAAGCAAACGAGGAGAATCAGTGAGGGAGAGCAGATAAACAGATTTAAAGTTTAAAAAACCAAAACCAAAACAAAACAAAAACCCCCAAGCCTGACCAAAAGCCTCAGATGAAACACTTCTTCATGAAGTTACAAGAAACATCAGCTTAAAAGCATCATTTTGTGGAAACAAAATTCATATATAAAACCTTATATTCATGAAGCACAATCAGTTTTAAAGACATAAAAGTATTTATTGCTGTAGTTATTTTTTATTTTTTCCATAATTAACTGAACCATGAGAACATGCCAGTTAACACAGTCTTTCCTTGGCTTTTAACCCTCTTAGAGGCAAGTTTTATTTTTAGATTTTCAGAACAGAAATGTAAAATTTGTTGTTGAAAGCAACAGGCGGAAACATCTATTCAATTAAAAAAAGTGGCACCAGCAATTTACATGTACTTCACTTTTGATTCTGATGTGCTTGATAGAATCCTTTGAAACTTTAGCTTCTAGAAGCAAAACCAAGAGAATTCTAAACTGATACTGTTGAAATCAGTCCTTCTTTGGCTCATGTAAAAGGTGAATCACAGAGAAAAAAGATCAGTTTCGTAGCTTTTGTGGACGCAAAATATGAGGTCAATAAGAACAGTTTCAAGATTTATACACATTCCCCTTGTTACTAAATAGATTGGAATTTTCATGCCATCTCAATCACCCAATCTTGACTCATACACAACACTGCCAACATCCCTCTCCACAGTTCTGAAGCAGATGGATTCTCCACAGGCTTAATTTCTGGCTAACCTGAGTGAAATCATAACCTTCCCTGGACACTGGATGGACTAAAGAGCAAGGTGGAAAGAGGATATAATTCAGAATTTAAGAGGCTGCAAATCCTGGTAATACATGTTAAACTTTTCTGGCTTAGTGATTAAATATTCCAGTTCCATACAACATCTGCAAATAAGACAGGCTTATAAAAACAGAGAAGCAAATGTCCTGATATTTGTCCATTAACAATATTTTTGTTTATAGTCAAGTACAACTTTTTATTCTTTTACATGTAAATATCTTCAGGAGTTACATGATCATTGAAAAGAATAGATTTATTAAACCTTACGAAGTTTATTTCGCAATTTTGCTAGATCCATGGAAATAGGAAAAGAAAATTCAGCAAGAAAACTATTTTAATTTGATGATGCTATGGTTTCAGTACATATTTGAACATTGAAGTGAGTCTAAACTTTAAAACAAAGTGTACTTCAAAAGGAATGAGATGTAACTCTACAGAAAGCAACAGAGACTCAGGTAAACAGAAAATTTAAAATTTAAATTATCCAAATTCTTCTTGTTCTTACCTGCATATCTTCTAGCTGGCTTTCCAAAGCTGCTTTCAACACTAACAATTCTTTTCCCTCCTTTTCAGCGTGTTTCAAAGCTTCTTCTAATCGTTGCTTCTCTTCCTACAATGATGCAATTTGATACATTCAGAAACAGTGGCCAGGCCTTTAATCTGACAAGTAAACTGAGCTGTAAAGTCTTTTCTGTAAAGTCTAGCCTGTCATTGATTTCTCCAGTCCCAAGGTGTGACTTGGTTCTACTCTGGTTTTCAATGGGAAAATCTCTCCTACACCTGCCAGCAAACTGAATCCTGCTTCTTGACAACCTGCTGGTTTTCCTTCTCCTTTCCTATGGCATTGTCCATCCTCCTCTTGGTCAGTTTTTATTCTACAATGAATCCATTGCAAAGACGAAGACTACTTAAGTGGCTTGTTTCCTTAACTTACCTCATATGTCTTTAATGTTTCCTTCACTGAATTTTCTTCTCCTTTCATATCATCAATTTGTTTGTGCAGCTCCTCAATCTTCTTCTCTAGCTCAGTAAGTGTTCTCTTTAGTCGCTCATTTTCCTCAATCAGCTCTTTGACTTGATTTTCTATACTATTTCGCTCTTCTTGTGCAGCATTTTTTTCACTTGCAAGGACAGCAGCACTCTAGTGAAAACAAATTATGTCATGCTTAAAAAGATAAAGAATTGGTGCTGTTTTCCAATAGGAGTTCCATAAGGCATCACAGCAAATACAGCTAGGATGTAACACTAAAATATCAACAGAGACTTTTAACATTTAGCAATTTTCTCCTCGGGCATATCAACAGATAAAGTAATATATGACACCTGAACAGTCTTATACTTGTCATCTCATATTTTCACCTTGACATCTTCCTCTTTATTCCCCTAAAACATTTCATTACCTAATCACATTGTTGGATAATTCCAAGTAAACTAAAAAAATCAACAAATAGGCAAAGCCATACGGATCTTCAAGGAAGAAAGTATTAGCCATACGGATCTTCAAGGAAGAAAGTATTTATGAAGAGTATCTTCCACAGCAGTACAAAATTTAGGCAGCCTCACCCCACTGATGATTCCAAGCACTAACATGAAACACACTACATCCACACAACTATTGATGGGGCTGCAGAATAAATGACAGATAAATATAAAGAGATCTTGGCACTAAATAAACAGTGGTGGTCCAGCTTGCATTCAATACTGAGTTCAACTTGTATTCAAACGGATACACTTTTTTTTTCAGAAGCTTAAATTAATATATCGCACAAACAAATTATTATATGAACAACACATCACAACTTGTGGCATTGAATTTTTTACTTTTTTTTCAGGGCAGCTGCTCGCAGCACTTTACTTTTCAGAGCTAGTAATCACCTTACCATTTACCCCCTAAAATACCTTACCATTTACTGTGGAAACCATAAGTGGAAATATCTGGCTATGTTGTTATACTATCTATACTCTTGTAATACAGACCAGATATGTACATTTAATTCTGTAAAGAGCAGGAAGGATTTAATCTTTGCTCTTCACTGACTTCTCATTCAGAATACCCTGCAAAGAATATAAAAGAACCCAGGATATAATGGGTAGTTCTTGCTTCTGGACATTCAGGGGCTGATACAAAACAATAGCCTGTACAAAGACCTGGTTCTCAAGGGCCCCACTATCTTCTACACCAAGGCCTTAAACAATAGCAAGAACATCAGAACAAACATAGGAAGAAATCTAGACCAGGATTCTCTCTCATGACCATGGCTAATGCTTACAGACAAAAGGAGGAACAACTACGGGGCAAGCTCTTCATCATCATACACTCCTAGCACTCACTGGTTTTCCTCCATGAATGTATCATCCATTAAATTCTCTAAACCTTCTCAAATCCATTTAAAACATTATCTGGTAACAATAAGCAATTACACATTCATTACTGAAGCAAACATTTTTTGCATGTGAAATTACATTTATCTAGGTGAAAACAAAAGAAATCCTGTCATCAAACTACTCAGAAAGTATTTAGTGCAATATTCTATGAAAGCATGAAAATCACTTTTCATCTATGCTATTTTTGATTGTTGCTCCTGATCTTCCCCTCTCCTTATCCAAAATGAATAAGCAAAGTTATATAAAAGGCTTTTTACAAAGCGTGCCCTCACTAGACTGTTTTCTAGCAAGCAACAGCTTTAAAATCATGCAAATTAGATAAAGCGGTAACTCAGAAAATGCTCAGACTGTCTACAGGGTCAATGAACTTATTATACAAAAACTGGCAGCATAAGCAGGCTGACAAGTTCTGGTCTTTTGAAAATCCTGAAAAAACTTGTTCTTCTATGCACATAACTAGCTAAAAGCTCTGAAATAAATCTCTGTCAACGCTTTAAGTTTTCACATACTGAAATTTCAAGAGCATTTATATATTCCTTTAATTTTTGCTTTCTGCACAGAGTAAAGTTTTACTAATTAGCAAGCACTCCACCAGTGGCTCCTTTTAGTCTCATTTCTCCTTTCTGGAGCTGAGTGAAAGCAGCTGAGGCATGCTGGGGAGTTCAGGCAAAGGAATGTTGATTTGTCTGTTCTTTTTCGTCCAACTGCCTACATGGGGCTGCACAGTAAGAGGTCTGCAGTGCACCCACACCAGAGCTGGAGATTCCACTACATCAACCATGGTTTGTTCTATTTTGCCAACACAGGAAGCAGTATTTACTTATTAGTGGATGCACACATGCACAAAAGCAAACAACTCAACAGCCCCCTTCCCCAGAGAGCCATATACGTAAATAAACAGGGAAGTAATATCTATCTGTATATATGATTTAATCTAAGAGGTTCAAAATTAAGTTCAGATTACACTGATGCCATCACATCTAGAGATTTGCTCCAGACTGCTTTTTGTTGTAAGTATCTTAGGATACAGACGCTAGCATTAAACTAAACTATTATTTGCTCTCCTTTTTCACTACGTATTTCAGTAAGTTAGCAAGAATTTAGATAAATAGATGTAAAATGTAGAAAATCGTAAAGGGCAAGTTGCAAGTATTATCTTTATTAACCTAATTTAAAATCTTTAAAATAAATTAGATATATAAATAAAATCTTCCAGCTGATTGAGTGACCAGCACTTAGCCAGCAGATCTTCACAGGTCTCTAACGACTTCATCATTACAAGGGTTACACCTGCACAAACAAATTCTCTAACATGTTAAGGACAAAATTCCTTTCCTTCACACACACGTACTTTTTCAAGATGGTAGAAAACTCTCTTGGTATATATGGGGAGCTGCACTGTATTGTAGTTGGAGAGTAAACACTTCTCTTACTTATATTCTGGGGAGAGTACAAGAAATTTTCTTCATAATATGGTTTCACCATACACATTGTTTAAACTTGTTTCAGACAAGACTGAAAAGAAACACAGGAGTATCTATCTTATCAGTTTCCCTTACACAATTTTACTACACACATAAGGCGTGGAAGATGACCCTGGGGATATAATTCAGGAGGATACCAGACAAAACAATTCAAAATATCTTCAATTTGATAGCGAAGTTTAAACAAAGTCAAGCCATACAAATACAGTTTACATGTTCCTTGTTTAAGAAAAAGCACACATAGCATCACTTCTCCAAGAGTCAAATTACACAGCTGGGTGTAGGCAGAAAAAAGCTTATATTATTTTTTCCCTAGAGTACTGAGAATTTCAATCAGAGCTTCACAGGCAAAAATGAAGTTTCTGGATTATAAGAGCTTTTGGCAACATATGACATATTCTACACCATATTACCACAGAAAGCTAAGGTATCAAAAGTCTTCACAGCTCTTGCCTTGTATTCTCCACTGTTAGTCTTCTCTGGCACCTCACATTACCTTTTACCTGCCCTCCAGGCCTGCTCTTGGGAAGACAGGTGGACAGCAAAAAGGCCAGCAATGGCCAGGACAGCAAAAGGCCTAGGGATGGATCACTGGAGAGCACACACAAAGCATACAAGCACTAAAAATGCAGTTCTGACAGACCTTGTAGCAACACCATTAGGGGAGAACCTGGTGGAGAGAGATCCCTGTCCATATATTGAACACTTACATAAGGTTCAGGCCAGCAGCTGAACCACACACGTCCACTGCTGACGCACACAAGGACTGCTGTGTCCTTTGCCCATGGAACTCCTGCACACAGGCAGTGTGCCCCAGCTGTCCCACACTGCTGGCAGGCTGATCACCCACACACAAACCATAGGTACAATTCAACACTGTCATTACACATGGCTCACTATATTCTGCATAGAGTTTCCCTAACAAAACACGGAAGTAGAAGATATGAAAAACACAGCATTGAAATGATAGTGAAATTACTGTGTATGTTGATAAAGTCTGAATGGCAATTCTGTGCTTCATAGGCAACAACAAGGACAGTTTAAACGGTCCAGCAGTATTTGCCAACAGCCAGCGGTAATCTCTGGGGTTCTGCCTGAATGAGCAGGGACGCAAGTTCTCACTGAAAATTCACAGACTGGCTAGCACACTCAAAAAAAAGGAGATGAAGGCTGTTTGCAAAAGCATTCAGATAGTCGGTTAGAGTGATGAGGATGAAAGAAGGAAAACTGAACACTAAAGGGGTAGTAAGTATAAATGAGGAAAAGGCCAGACAGGGAGAGTATGTGCTGTGGAGCCATTTCCTTCAGTCCACATGTGACTTGTTTGTAATGGTGCTGCACATAAACAGTGTGAGTTAACTAATGGTCCTCAAGGCTTAATAACAAGGTATCAGTTAATTACTCTGGTTGGTGCCCATTCATAAATTCTGTACATTTATTTATTTATTTGCAGATGTTGGAAAAGTTTTGGCATTTATTTTAACTAAATTTATATAATTTAACTCATGGTAACAGAACCACGTGAAGGTCACAAAGTAACGATTCAAGTTGAATATAAAACATTAACAGACATTGTTAATATAAGAACTTTAGTTCAAAGAATTGTGGATCAGTCTTTTAAGAAAGTTTAAAGGAGATTATCCACATAAACATACAGAGCACTAAACAGACAAAACTGGTTAAACAAGATTCTTGTCAACAAAACCTGGAATGAAATACTGTATATTCAGACATATTTGCCATACAAAGGGAAAAAAAAACCACCAAAACACCTCTGCAAAAATTCAAGCCCCTCATAAAACAGGAGGAGAGGGGGGCAATTTATAAAAAACTGAAGTGGGCTCTTTTGGATTTTAAAGTAACATATGTGAATTCCAATTTTGCCGTTTCTTCCCTATGATATAGAAAATGCGTATTTCTTTTTAGTCGCACTTACTAGTTGTGGCAGTATGTTTTAGTAAACCAATTTCTTACTGTTACTATTTACTGCATTGTATCACAGAATTATATTTATATAAGTAAATACCCTAGAGAATTTTGTTTATTATGCTTATTTACTTGTATTGTCTTCCCTTTCAGTCTGCCTGTCTTCGCACTGTCTTCCAGGGCATTCAGTGCCTTCTAGTCCCTACATATGGACTGTTCTACATTCAGACACTCATCTCCTCAATCTCTGAAGGAACAATACCTTTCCCTTAATAACCACATCATTTGAAGACTTCTTAACCACACTCAGGTCACTTTCTTATTTATTACCTTTGAATCCGCTGAATATTTCATTATACTTTCTCAAATTTGATCATGTTTAAACTCCTGATTAAGACTGTGTAAGCCTTATAAGCAAAATTAAACTACAGAGATTAGGGAAAAGGAGCTGGAAATGGGTTATAAATTTCTGGAAAAAGCTAGGAATAAAAAAAAAAGATGCTTGTCTAAAAGAAAGAAAACACAGTTAGTTGTACAGAGAAATTCCCACAATACAAAGTCCTCTGTGACTGACTGAAGATAAGCTTGTGAATGCTGCTGTTGTCACTGTGCCAAGTACACATGCAATAACTATTTATTATTCCAGCAGCAGACTCAAACCAAATAAAACAAGTTATCAAATCTTGAAAGAAAGATACTCTGAAAAAAAAAATCAGTTTCTGATCACAAAAATAGATCATACATGGCAGAAAATAATCCATGGTGTTCAATAACCACTGACTTTTTAATAGCTCTCATACATTTTAATACTAAAGCTTAAAGGATTAGTCAAATAGCTTGAGAAGTTAAGAGTTTACAGCAGAAATGAGTGAGACATTAAAGAGAAAGGACACTTTTACAGCTAAGGTACCCAAAACCAGCCCCAGAGAATCTGGAGTCTGTTGTCTCTGCCAAAGACCTCCCGAGGCAAGTCACTCATCCAAACTCATCCAAATCTTTCCAGAGGATCAACAACTACATACTCCTTAACTTCCCTGGTGTTTGAGGCACTGGGGTTTGCTTTCCATAGATTTGAATTCAGTCACAACTAAAGTCAGCAAAAATTGTACCCTGAAGTGAACCTAGGTACTTTAGTTTGGACATGCACAACCAAAGGATCCTCTCAGCAGTGATCTCTTTACCTCTTACTGCATTTCACACAGGGAATTACTCAGATGGCAGCTATGTTAAGAAAAGGAATTAAAAATTTGTGAAAAAATGTCTGTAGTTCTTTCTCCAGATGTTTTTAATAGTATGAACAAGGTCCATTTAACTCCTACCAGATGAGAAGAAAGTGAGGGAATGCCTACACACACATATATATAGTTCTATATATATATGTGTGTAGTGTTTGGTTTGGTAAGTGCACCTGATCTATAAAGTTTTACCTAGCATAGGTCTGCTTATCTGAGCCACACGGTCACAGCTGCTGGAGTTATTATGCATGTGGCATTTGGTTTTCAGCTCTAAGCCTAAGGAACGTAAGGGAACATCAGCAATAAAATACATTTCCCTCACGTCCCAGCCTGCTCCTTTCAGGTATGTGGCGTAACAAGAAATTGATCAAATAAAGCTTGGGTTTCTGTCCTTGTATATAGTTATTGTGTCCAGAAATAGTTTTCAACATATTAAATTTAGTCAAGACCAAGTTAAAATAAAACAATAAGTATTGTTCCAACTCCTTTGATGCAGAAATCTCAGAAATCTCTGAAATTAGTTGCAAGCCGTGAGCAGATAGTATGAAAGGCACGAAAATCTTTCCCACCACTCATTACTGTGTAAACCTAAAGAAACTGCACAGAACATCCATCAAGGTCCTCAAGATGCAAATGCAATATTTAGTTTCAACCTGAAGACAGAAAAAATACTTTTGGATAGGAATGCAGAAATTATTCTGTGGTTCCACGCCTTTTTTTTTTTTTAACCACACCCTCAGCACTGGCAAAGACATGAGAGAGGTTGTGTAACTGATCATTAAAAAATAGTTTTGGCTGACTTCAGTGTTTTAGCTGGTGAAACTCGCCTTTGGCAGTGACTACACACTATGGGATCCTTACAGTCCTTTTACAAAATAAAGGAAAGTGTATGGAAGTTAAGTATTTAGTCTGCCATGTATTAGAATCACTAAAATTTGGTTAAATACAATGTTTTCAGACAAAAGTAGCAAATACGTCTAAAAACCTTTACATTTCTTTTCAGAATCCAGTTCAACTGAATATCAGGAATTGCATGTCCAGTTCTAGGCTCCGCAGTGCAGCAAGGTCATTGAGGAACTGAAGCAAGTGCAGAGAAGGGCAGAGCTGGGGAAAGGTCTGGACCATAATTCTGATGAGGAGTGGCTGAGGGAGCTGGGGGGCTCAGCCTGGAGAAGAGCAGGCTCAGGGGTGACCTTATCTCTCTACAGCTCCCTGACAGGAGCGTGTAGCTGGGCAGGAGTCGGTGTCTTCTCCCAGGGAACAGCGACAGGACAGGAGGACGTGGCCTCAAGCTGCGGTAGAGGAGGTTTAGGTTTGACATCAGGAAGAATTTATTCTCAGCCATCATGATCAGACACTGGAACTGGCTGCCCAGGGAGGTGGTGGAGTCACCGTCCCTGAAGGTGTTTAATGAAAGACTGGACGTGGCACTTGGTGCCATGATCAAGGTGACATTGTGGTGTTTGCCCATAGGGGGGACTCAATAATCTCAGAGTCCTTTTCGTGCCTAATTTATTCTGTTTTTCTGTGAAAACTATTTCAACCAGTTAACTGTTTGTTCTTTAACAGCCATACTTGCAGAACAAATCTCTATTCCAAAATAAGCTGAGGCACAAACTGGAGCTTTTTAATGGAAGTAACAGATTATCAATTTTTTTTTTCATGTTCATAATTGTGCAATCTAAGTAAATGACAGGATAATCTTCCAAAATCTTCTGAAAAATGGAAATGGTGTTGCTGCTCACTTCATTCTATTCCTGGTGTAGAACACTTCAGGTATCAAGGTACTGGCTGTTGAAACCAGCTCTGAAAACTCATGGGACACCTTTTAAAGCTGATTTTGGACTAGTTTAACTACTTGAACTACATGTAAGAAGTTTCACATGACTTCAGGCATTCATATCTGCCCAGCTCCCTCAGATGATCCAGAGGGCATAGCAGTGACAAAGATACCAAATATCTTTCTTTTGTTTTTTCCTCTTCTTTTTGAATATAAACAAAATAGTTTAAATAAAACTAGACATTGATTTCCTTAGGTAACATACAGGTGATTTCCAAAAAAAAGAAAAAAGCCCCAAACCATTCTACACCTAAAGATTGACAACAAGGAAAAACAAACATAGTGAGTCTCCACAGAGGGACAATTCTTTAATTGCAATCATTATTAGCTCTTCTGTAAAGGGAGCTTCTGAAATCAGTATTATTCAGCTACAGTCGTCTAGTTTTCAAAGTTCATGAATGCAAATAGCAGGTTTTTATTTCTCCTTCGGCCTCTGATTGTAGTTCCAGCATTTTTACCCACTGTTTACCTTTAGGCAATTCTTCTAACCCCAGTTAAAGCAGTTGGAAGCCTTGGGATGAATTATAGAGTAACCACAGGATAGCATGGATAATTAAATCTTATCTCTCTACAAAAGGAGCATAAAAATTCCTTAAAAATGGAATGTTAGGCTACCAACTCACCCAACCCATCCTACCTACTCCCCCAAAAAAAGCAACAATAAAAACAACAAAACTTCTGGAAAAAAAGCATAAATGGCTACACTTACTGTTTTTCTACTTGACACTAATTATATTAATTCTTCCCATCATCTCAAACTGAGGCCTAGCCAACTTGAACACATGGCTATGCCTTTGGAAGTTAACTATTATTAGTTACCTATTAAAAGGGTCAGTGTTTCTTTCTTCTCTTAGCAAGGTACACTGCAACTAGTTTAAATTCTCTGCTGTACTTGAAGAGATTATTCAGTAAGCAAGTGCCAAAATTTACAAGTGAGTCAGACTGGTCTCTCATTTCATTTCAGCTAGAGCCACTCTACTAACTCGTTTAAAATTCACTGGTGACACTTTAGAGAAAAGATCTGTTTTCTTACAAGGTCATTTTCACTGCTTCAAATGGTACCATGTCCTTAATTTTATTTCTAAAGCTATTTAGGTTTTAATTTATGAGATGTAATGAAAGATTTAAATACCTACATTTGAAGACTAGGAATGCAACCCTCTTTTACACAGAGCATGTTAAACAAAATTTTCCAATTTAAGCATGACCTAACGTTTATATAAGTTATAAAATCCAGGGCCAGGAAAGTATTAACCTCTTAACCGGTACCTGCATCAATGTCATATTATCCCCCTGGCTATGTATGACACACTCAGATTGGCTTATACTAACAGTCTTTTGAAGGTCAGAAGTTTTTGGATAGACTGGGAGTAAAATATTAACTAACTCTGTGTTCACATTGCTCCCTCCTGTTTGACAGAGTCAAACACTTCCTACACATACACAAACACACATACACTGTCACGAGACAAACCACCTGAATACATAAACTGGCTTCTGCTAACAAGGATTAGAGATCCTCCTGATGGCATTAAACAATTACCTGGCTGTAAAATCTCTTGCAAAGCTTCAGAAACAAAGACAATGAAAAAAAATCACACAAACAACCCCCCCTCCCAACCCAGACTTACTGAAATAGTCCTAGCAGAGGAAGGTATACAGTAGTTGAATTACTATTACAGATAAACAGCATTATTTTTAAATTATCCTATACATGTGGTCCAATCCAACTCAAAGAGAACTTTGCAGGACAGTTTTACTCAGAGGCTTTCTTGACTCTACATACAGTATAAAACCCACTCAGCTGTAGTTTCATGTCCCTGTCTGCACCCATCCCACACACCTAGCTACCAAATAAACGGAGGAGTAAACTGCACGGAAAGAAAGGATTAGAGGAGGTGGAACTTAAAGCCACAGTCGCTAAATTACATATTCAGAGTGCTTCAGAGGCATTTTACATTCTTGTCGACAACACTAATATTATATAATTTGTTTGGTACTTTATTAAATGGGTCCTTAAAACATGCATGACACTATTACCAACTTCCTTTCCACACATAGAACAGACATGTCAGGCAAAACAAATCAAATCTGTCTCCGAAATTTTTCATATACAGTTTTAAAATAGGTGTTTCCAATTTAAGGAGTGCCTGCAACTTTCCTTCCACCATCACGCTTCTGTCTGTGTACCTCCCTCTCTTTTACCCACTCCATCTGGGTTTGTACCACACTGAAAATCAATCAGAATCTTAACGGCTGTTTAGAAGGCTGGTAAAAGAGGGCATAAAATGAAAGGGGGTGAGGAGTTAGGTCATGAAAGATGAAACATTGCCTTGGACCAGTCTCTCCACCATTTGACTTTGTACACAGTTTAGATCCATTACCGACCAGCTTCTGGAACTAATGAAAGACTTATTTCAACATGGCAAAAGCTGCCTCAGGAGGGCAAGAAAACACCCACTAGGGACATTTCAAATCCTAGATCACCTTCTCTAAATCTTTTTCAGTTGTTGTGTATCTTGCTTGAGGTGAACATAGCAGCCTCGTGCAGCATTCGGAATGCAGAGTCAGATGAATTATGGATGTATGGACAGGAGCACATAACAATGCTCCCATGCCCAATTCTTGTTGTATCATTTGTTTCTTTTACCGCTATGAAGACCATGGGTTTTTAGCAGGATTCATTTTAACCCTGAGATTTCACCTTACAGAAGAACAAGGTAGCAGGATCCTATTGGGTTTTTTCTGGATATATATATATAATTTTACAGTTACATACATTAAATCACTGAAAGCACCAAAGCAGCTTTGCAATGCTCCACACATATATCTTCACTTTTCCCTGAGTAACTTGGGTAACCACTGTTCACTGTACAGTATTATTCCAAAATACATTCTCAGAATATACTAGATGTAGTTATGTTTCATTTTACATTTCTACAATGCATTCCAAGCCATTTCCATTAAAAAAGCATACAGAGTATATCTCAGTATCATTTGGAATGCTTAAGCCAGTTTTTAAGTTTCTGCTGTATATGGGAGATTTTTATTAGCTTTTATGAAGACACATCACATTATCAGGTTAAGTAGAACAAGATTCAATAGTTACTTTTAATTTCAAAGCTCTCTACAGTTTGTGCTAGATTCACCTAAATTAACAAGATGGGAAAAAAACAAAACCAAATGGATAATACCCAGAGATTTTAATTTTTTTTATCTTAAAAGAGGACCATTTTAGTTCATAATATGTGCAGAAGGTAACCATTGTCTTTTGCTGTTTCTACATTTGCTCTGGTAAAATTAATTCTCTTTAATCATAACAATCATATGTAACACATACAGGTGTTAATAGTAATGTGATCCAGCTTCACTGCATTCCTAAATGTGTTGATAAATTAATCAGCTCTGAGTGTCTGTTTCATCATTCTGAGAACAAGGTCAGACATATGATATGCCAAATAAATCAGTCAAGGTCAGGCTTAGATAAGCCTTTTCCTAACATGATGATTACAGCTTTTTCTGAACAGCATCATTTGTTCAGACAGCTTCTCTAAATACAGATGTAAATTTGAAGTGCTGTGCAGCTTGCAACTCCTGAGCTGCTACAATTTCAGTGGAATTTGAACAGTGCTAGTTGCAATATGCCACAACCTTTTACCTGCATCATTACATTCCAAAAGCTATTTCCAAATTTTACTCAAACAGTGACACTTCCTCTACAGTGACAGAGCACCCACGTTTAAAGTAGTACAATTCTGGATGGCTGCACTATAGAGTCAGATTAAATAATAGATATTTTCTATGACATTAAAAACTGGAGTAGAATTCATATTAAGCTGTTCTAGCACTTACAATTATGGAGAAATCTATTCTTAATCAGAAAGACATTATTTTTTTTTTAATTTACTATTAAAGTAAAGGCAATTATTATCCCACAGCGGTATGTTACGGCACAGCAAAACTTTTCCTGTTGTTAAATGGAAATAGTCTGGTCTCAGTCTCAATAAACAAGCAATGAAGTCAAGAATAGTCACAGCCATCTCAAGACCACCACAGGCATAACACAAAAATAAGTTTAAAAGGTAAATTGTAGCAATGAAAAATAATATCTTAGTATCTGTGACTTTATTTAAAATTCTCTATTAAAAAAATCAGAAACCAGATAATGACAACAATCAAAATCCAGCAAAAAACCTCCAAACTAGCACCACATTAATGAGCATGAGAACAGAATCACAATGACAAACAATCCTGCTCTATTCTTCTATTGGATAACCTTGAATATGTTTCTAACATTATTTGCAAACAGATCTATATGGCATTTTAATTACACTGACTAAATGCACTGCACATTACTTGCCAACCTGTCTGATGCCTCCAACAGATGAAAATTCTGTTGATTTAAACTGGCATAAAAACTACTTCCTTTCTCCACGCAAAAACTTCTTTAACAGCCTATCACAAAACACCTTTATTCATTGTACTACCCTGGATGATTTAGAAGCAAAACAAGTACACTCTTGTACATAGAGGTCCTGAAACATCTGTATCCACATTTTTTGTATGACAAATCACTATTACAGCATTTACACTCTTGTTTTGTCATCAAATACAACAGAATGGCCTTTTCCCACTTCTCTTTAACATAGGTTTCTTGTGTCCTGCCATCAGGTATAAATTTTTCTGACTTGGAGTAAGGAAAAAAAACAAAACAAAAAACCAACAAACAGACCAAGTAGCTTCAATTGTATATGTCTCCTGGGTATTTCAGATTAATTATAAACCAAATAATTAGCAATATATATAAGATCACAGCAGATCAGTCAGGAAATTTCCTGCAGAGAATGGTTATACTTTCCTGATAAATGATATATCAAACTTGACAACTAATCTCAGCCAGCAGGCACAAAGATAATGCTGTGCTTCAAGAAATCATGAGTACAAATACTAATAAGATTCAAAAAAGAAACAAAAACTAAAGAAAAAACCACCTTCCAATTAAACATATTTAAAATTTTACATGAAATAAATACAAAAATTTTAACTCAAATGGGAAGAGAACTGGCACTTAGACCAACATTCATCAAATAAATTTCACTTTTGAACATCTTATTAAATTTACCATTAGATAGACTACGTCATGCAAGTAAATAAATGTTATTTATAAATATCTCTAAGCCACAGCAACGCAGTCATAGAGCCATTTCCCAGACTGCGTTATTGTTATGCCAAACAGACTACTCTTTCATTTCTTGTCAGTCGTAATTACAGTTCCATAATTGAAATACAGTAAATTACTATGCACTAACTTTGAAAGATGGTTCATTGAGGTTAAGCTGTCACTACAATTACTGTGTAATAAAAAATGATAATTTAAATGTTCTACTTTTCTCTCAAAGAAAAAAAATTAATTCAGTTCATGCAGCTCAGACAAATCAAATATCTTCATGATGATGTAAAATGAAGAGAAGCAACACATTTAAGCAAAGCTGAACAATGTCAAATCTTAGGCTGCTAAAACAAACCAGCACTTATAAAATTTTCTAACCTCTGAAGAAAATTGCACATTTAAACCTTTAAAAGGATAATCTTTTGTCAGGATTCAATCATACAATACCTATCCAGCATCTTCCACACGAGCTCCTACTTTGCTCATAGAGCATATAAAGCTTTGGAAACTTCTTTCCAGCTTCAAGGTTAATTTTCCTTCAGTTTAGGTTACAACCAGCAGGGTAACTACGATCCACGTAACGCTAGTGTAGGTAACAGACATTAATTTGCATGGATATTTCTAAGCATAAAACTGAGTCTACAGCTGACATATTGGTCAAACATGGTTTGCCTGTGGAAATTTCCTCAAACATTTGAGAAATAAAATGAGGGAATACAGAAAAGACACAAAAAAACTGTCACTGTAAAAAGAATGCTCAAAACTTTAAGAGAACTGTCCCCATACCAAAAGAGTCATTCAATATGCTTCTACATGCTGTCTCTACACAGAAAAATTCACCGAGGACATATTTTGGAAAACAATAACAAATACACGCCTCTGAAACGTGTTCCTATTCTCCCTCTCACAAAGACTTCCTGCTGATGCTGGAAGAGGCAATTCCTTCAGTTCTGTTTTCTTCCTGTGTGATTCAAAACACCCAAACCCCTGCTGTTTCCTTGTGCTCACACTCCTTTGAGGATTCAGCAAACAAGCTTAAGTTCAAGAAAAGGACACAAAATAAAACAGAAAAACGCACACTGATATTGAGAAGTTGAATGGACAAGGTGGAACAATGTAACCAGGGAACAGGATATGACACAAGAAGTTGAATGTAGGAACAGTGGGCTGCAAGGACTGCAGAGAGCTGCTAGAAGTTATTGCAACAGTACAACTGGCAAAGCATACTAGTGCTCTTCAAGGGCATACTCAAGATTTTGGTGGTTTTGTTTAATCCAGGACAAGCAAATGGTTCTCTCCAATATACAGCCATCTATTCTCCCTCAATGTTTGCAATTAAGCAAATGCAGTAAATAAGTGCTTGAAGAAAGGACCACTTCAGCTATAACAAAAAATCAAAACATTAGTTGTGCATTAAACAATACTTATTCTCAGCAGCCAAGAATCTTCAGGCTTAAATCTTTTGCCTGTTTTGCTAAGAAAATAGTAGTATCAGAAAGCACCTGGTATACAGCATCTGAGAGAGGTAGTATCTTTCCCTGTGAAGCTAATTGTTAGCATGCATGTACCTCTGCTGCTTTCTCCAGGCTCTGTCGAAGATCCAGCAACTCTTTATCGTGCTGCTCTTTTAGTTTATCCATCTCTGTGTCATGGCTGGATACTTCTTCCTTAAGTGCTCCTTTCAAAGCTGTGAGCTCTCTCTCTCTCTTTCTCAAAATCTCTTCTTGTTGATCTTTTGCTATTAATACTTCTTGCAGATCCTGCTTCATTTGCATCAGCTCCTAAAGCCCAAAATTAAACACAGCTGTGTGTCAAACAGTCCCTGTGAATGTTCTGTTTATGTTCAAAAAGAAAGCATATAAGCTTCCCAAGGACAACTTTGTTTCATACGACTGACATATTTTTTACAGCTTTTATAGTAAGCTAAAAATTTGTTAAATCTTAATATTATTAGAAGTGTAACATATAGCTGATGTTTTATATAATAGGTCAGCATAGGATGCTGCAAAACTATCAAAAGATTTTAATGATGTATGTTATCCTGCAAATAATGCAGGAGTCAGTCCTATGTTGTGCTTTCAGTAGCAATGAGGTAGATAAGAACAAAGACAAAGCATTTTTCCCCCATTTGCAAGAGAATCAAACTCACAGATAAGTCTTCGCTTTCTTTTCTGCTGGAAAGAATAAATAAAGTTGCTTCTTCAAGTGCTGAAGACAAAACAAGTGCTTCACAACCAAGCCCATGATCACACCCTTCCTCCTCCCACCAGGGTAACCCTAGAAGTCATTTCCCCTCTCCAAATCGCTGGGAAGGAACTGGAGAGTCAGTGAATCTCTAGACTGAAGATGCATACAAAAACACAGAATAACAGAAACAATAAAAAATGTACTGCTTCAAGAATTCTCTAATTGTACTTCCAAAGAGAATGCAGACTTCCCCTGCACTGAAGGAGGATCAGTACATCTAAACCACTCCCGACACACATCACCTACTCTGCCATTAAAAGCCTACAATGGAAGGGATCACACCGCCATCTCAGACAGCATCTTCCTCTGTTTAATTATCAGTATTAACAGAAACTTTTTCTAACACTTTCTTTAAATCTCTGGAGCTAAGTCTCTCATTTCTTACTCTATCTCCACACGACACAGAAAAATTGATCACTATCACCTTTACAGCAACATTCTGTAAGATGTGTTTTTGACTCTGCCCTTACTTTTCCATTCAGATTGAAGTCCTTCTTCAAAGGTACTGTTTTTCAGTACTATTGTCATCATTTGTGATATTCCCCTGCTTATGTTCAACTTTCAATTACAGTGCCTGAGATTTAAGACAGTCATTTAAGAGTAATTGAATGTCATTTGTGCAAAACAAGGTAGTTATTCAACTCAGCAGATCTTGCGTGCAGTCAACTTTAATATTTCTGCACTGATACTCTTATACATCGTTATCAGCAAATTTAATAAGCTGTGTTCTCTATTTCATCATCAGTATATCAGTATAACCAAGACTACAGCCAATTCCTCTTTCATCCCAAAGTGAGAGAAACTCTGTAACTCTTTTGTTCCTCTCCAGACTCATCCTTACTCTCCCTGGTCCCACCAACAAAAGGCCAACAATTCAGAGACTGCTTTGTTTAGTTCTTTTAAGTTTCTTAGCTGAATCTCATCTGGCTTTGATAACATATACATCTTCTTTGAACTGATCTTCCCTGCTCTGACCCCAACTCCTAATTGCTAAAAGTGAGATTATTATCTGATAATAGTGGATAACTCATCTATATGTCAACCATTAAGGTATCTGTTCTCCTGCTCCATAAAACAATGGTACTTACAATCTGTATTCCTTTTAGGGTTAATGTTGCTATCATAACATGCTTTCTTAGGTCACCTAATAATGACACATTGTTTTGGATTAAAAGCAGAGGAAAAGCAAAGGCATGTATTTCCTCTATCAGTATCTCAGTGTACTCTTTCATGCAATTTTTCTGATCCTCCATCTGATATATCATAACTAACCTCAATCAGAATCTCTTTCTCCCCTTCATCGGTGTGTTTTGCATTATCCAGTTCATCGTGCATCTCAGAGAGCTGGTCTTGAAGGTCTCTGATCTCAGTCTGATGTTTTTCCTGCTCCATCTTCACTTGAAATAGCCTAATCAGCAAAAATCAGACAGGGTATTTTAATTTATAGAAATACTAATTTGTTCATTCATGTACTAAAAAGACACACATTCCCATGTTGCCCACAGGAGAACGAGATATAATAAGGCAGAAAAATTAAATGTTAGAGGGGTAAAAATGAGAAATCTTCTAAGTAAGTATTTAAGTGGGGAGGTATATTTTGTTTCAGACCTGGTACTCTAGTCATTCAAGTGTTTCCACATTTCAAAGATTTGAACTATATATTATAACTGTGAAATACTAGAAGCAATTTGCAATAGGAAGACGATTATAAATTCAGCAATCTTTCTCTTCCTTCCAGATATTCTAAAGACACAACTCTTTTAAATGGTAGAAACATTTCCTACAGTAACAAATGTCACTTGTCTGGTTCCATCAACATATTCTGGAGACACAGGTACTTTTAATCTAAAAGGTTTAAGAAAAGGTACAAATTTCAATAACAACTTTGCTAGAATTAACTCACTCCTCCAGGTTTTGCCTGAGCTCCTTCTCGTTTTCTTCCAGCTGCTTTTTTAAGGTTTCCTTTTCACATATACTTTGATCAAGCTGCAACTGAAGATCTTTCAGACTTGCTCGTGTAGCATCTCTCTCTTCTTTGGAATTTTGCTGATTCTGAATTTTGTACATCAAAAGTTAAGCAAAATAATAGACAGCAGCTACACGATTAACAGTCTGTCTCACTGCAATGAACAGATTAACATGAACCTTAGCAGATACCTAAGAAGTGCTTTGTGCATGTGCTTAACACTTCTATTCACGGCTCCCAACTCCTCAAATACTAAGAGCAGATTTGTTACAAAGCGTAACAATGCTGTGACAGACCACCCAGTAAATAAAAAGTCTTCTGAAAAAGCACAGGTATGTCTGGATTGAGAAGAATATGAAGCAAAAGGGATCCAGCTGGAAGATCAGTTGTCACTTATTTTAAAAAGTGTATTTGAAATAATCAGCTTTATAAAATTAGAATGCTGTACCCTAATTTCCAGATCCAGTTTTTTCTCTAACTCTTCCACTTTCTTTTCAAGTTCTGCTTTTTGTTCCACCAATGCTTTTACTTCAGCCGAAGAATCTGAAACCTACAATTAAATAGAGACATTTATTCCCACAAAGCCAAGATGTTCTTTGAGAATAGTTTCTCTTTTTTTAATCTAAAGCAAAGTTACAAGCAAGACTAACAAAGAGTAGCATCAACTGCCTGAGCTCACCAGGCATTTTTCACATGGATCAGGCCAAGCTAAGATTTTCAAAGGAACCATGATTTGGTTTTCATAAAACTTCTTGGTAATTGCTCAAAGCAAGTTGACAATAAAACAGAAAATATACAAATGTAAAGAACAATTCAAATTAGGCAACATATGAATCAAATCATGTCTACTTTGGGCCAATTTTACTGAGACATCACTAATTATGCAAAATGGACATCAAAGGAAAGTATGCCCATATGTTAAGACAGGTTTTCAAATACCTTTTTTAGGTAATTTCCTAGGATGTGTTTTGCAAATAAATAATGCTGTCATTAATAACAAAAGCCACATGAGTCTCTCATGCTATGTCTGTCTCACTGCAATCAAAACATCAACATTTATCTCTGAAGATGAATGTTATCTTTACCCAAGAAATTTTATGTGAATATGCCTAACATTTTTCTTCATTGGTCCAAACTCTTTTTCAAATACTAAGAGATTTCTTAAAAAGGTTAACTGTGCCGTGAGCAATTACATTAAAAATCTTCTCAAAAACCACAGGTATATCTAGATTAAGAAGAATATGAAGAAAAAAAATTCCTTTTTATTATACCACAGGATAAAATAATAAACAATAAGCATTTAATCCTTCTCATGCCATCAAAATCAAGCTATATCCCTGAGGGACTACATGAATGAAACTAAAATCGGAATCTCCTTACTGACTTTTACTAATCAGTGAGGAGATTCAGATTCTTAAAACCCTGCCTGAATACTGCATCACTTTGAAACAAGCCAAAGTGAGTTAAAAATTCTTTACCTGCGTCTTTCCAGCAGCTCTTGACTTTAATGTCTGAATTTTCTCAAAAACCAAATTAACTTTCCTCTTTGTTGCATCATCGTTATCAGGACTTCTAAAATAGACAGGACAAATAAAAAAATGACAGGATCAAAGTTACTATTTTGTTAACATCAAACCAAATTCAGACCGTACTAACTAATAAAAATCTAGATAACCCTCCCCCCCAAATAATGCAAACAAATCAGAAATTATCTTAACTATGATTTACTAAAATATTTAAAGAGAGGAGTTAAAAATTTGTATTCCAAATGTTTTCTAAAAGGCCAACCAAACAAAAAAGACTATTGAACTCTTGAAGTGCAAATCTCTTCTGTAACATTGTGGCTGTGGAAAGACAGATATTCAGCATGTATATTACTCAGACATAATAAAATAAGAAGTAGTTGTTCTAGGTTTTAGAAGTCCTGACTAGCACCATAAAACAACACTTGAACAGGTCCCAGAACCTGCTGCATCAGAAATGATAAGAAATTTAAATGAATCATATATTTTTAATTAATTTAACCTTCCTTTACCTTTCAGCAAGTCATTAGTAGAAAATACCAAGAGTTACAGGTGCAAAAATTATTAAAACCTCAGCAACAAGAGGGCTTATGTCAAACCTTAGGAAATAACCCTTCATTGTTGTTTAAAAATCTCGAAGGCTTAAACTTCCATGAGGTACTATTTAATATCTCCAATAAGCTCTATATGATACCAAGTTTAATTCCAGATGTATTTAAAAGACAAACCATATTCTGTTACAAGTTTCAAGTGCATTTGTACCTATCCTGCACAATACCTTATGTAAGTCCTGACAGCCTGGGTATTTTGAGATAAGATAATGTCTCAGAGGACACAGCTGAGATACAGAATTGTGAAAGAGATGTTTCATTTAATTATAGCTTTCACTTTGCTGTTTCATATTTCAAATGTAACAGAAGACAAATATTGAGAAAATGCAGTCTCCCATCCAAAAGTTAAGTATGTTTACTGACCCTTCCTTAAGGTAATTGTAAAGTATCTGCTTAGCAGTCTCTTCATTTGTTTGCTGTGCAAGATCTTGCTGGCCTTTTAAGAGATCAGGAGTTGCCTACAAGATAAAGAAAAAATGTAAAAAGGTAACAATCCTGTGAGACTTGTAAATACAAACAGTACATTTGGACTTCTCCATTCTATCCTATTAATGAAAAATTTCATGTTCTAAGGACCTGAACTTCTGAAAGATCCACTAGAGTTTTGGCTTACTGCAATAAGAAACCACACTCCACACCAAAAGAAAAAAGAAAACAACTTTATTTTGCATACATATCTTTTCATATTCTATTTTAGTGCATCTATGCTTCAGAATCTTTATAACATCATTTGCAAGAATTTGTTTGGCCTCACCATGTTCCTTTTCCCATGAAAAAGTCAGTCGTTTTACAAATCAGGTTTTCTATACTTATAACAATAAAAATAAATTATATTTACATTTCTCCAGAACAAGCCCATTTGGAAGTATTGTACGATGGGAACTCGTTCTAATGAAGATCAGAAAAATACAGAATTAACAATATGTCAGCTTTCATATGCTAGAGTGCAAAGAACAGTTTATAGAATAAATTCAAAATTACCTGTATATTAGGGACAGATGAACATGTTTTTACAGAAATCTTCTTGGCTCCTGATTCAGGTGTAACAGTAATTCGGTTTGGCAACAACAAAGTAGAAGTTACTGTTTTAACTTCCTCTCTCTTACTCTGCCCTGGGAGTGTAGCTGACCTACCCATCAAGCTCTCTGTATCTGTTCCATTCTGTTTATGGTGTTGCAAAGAGCTGAAACTGCTGCTCTGGGTGTCTTTACTGGGCATTTGCAGTTTTCCAATACTTCGAGCAGAAATCTTCGTCTCTTTGGAAAGTGAATTTTGATCTCTGGAAAACTGCTTGTGAAGGCAAACTTTAGATGGTCTCAGCAAGTGCTCAGTTGACTTACCCAAGCTTTTACTGAATTCACCTAAATAATCTGAATTTACATCAAGTCCTAATGACAAGGCACTATCAACACTTCTTGATCTTTTACGATCATCTGGATGAATCCTGCTCCTTTTTCCTGACCTGCCTCTTCTGTGAGCATCAACTTTCTTATCAAACTTTTCAATTAGCTGATCTACTCCTGGAAGTGAACCAGTGTCAATATCACGACCAGTTCCTGGCAAGAACGGAATGTATCTCCTGTTCTCATGCCGGTTAACATTGTCCGCGTAGATGGCGTACTCTTGGTCATCCAGTAAAAATCTGTACAGGGAATTTGCAGAAGTGGGAGTAGCTGATGAGGACGAGGATCTTCGGGAGTCATTCAATACTGGCCCAGTTGAATCTTGCCTGCGGAAGGGAAGAACATCTGGTCTAGGTTTCTTCGTCTCAGGGTAAGCAGTGGGACTAACAGAGGGGGATCCTCCTGCAGGTGAAAGTGACTCTGAAACACACATATCACTGGGGCTGATGGTGCTGCTGGGACAATCCTGCAGCTGCTTATTTGGATCTTCTACTGACCTGTTTGGATGTATTTTTTTTGAATTTGCTTTGGTTTGCTCTGCAATATACGTATTTGTTTTCTGCAGAGACACTGTTTTAGATGAGGAAATCCAAGGATTTGCTTCAGTTTTTTCATCTGCAAAAGACTTAGATTTACTGCATACAGAAGTCTGGTAATTATCCAAGTTCAAGTTATTTTTTTCAGGATCATAAGGCTGCAAAAGTTCAGGATGCCTTTGAAAATTCAACAAATTTGAAGATTTCATAGCTTCATCTTTAAAATCTGGCATTCCACTTTCCTTTTCATGCACATTGGTTATCTTCAGTTTTTTAGGCATAGAGGGTTGCACATGCTGTGTTCCAGCAAATTTTGTATGTTCACTGATTTTGTCTTCCAACTTAAAAGCAGGATTGGAGTCTGTGGCTGGCTTGTTTACAGTCTGAGGAATGACCTGCTGTTCTTTTCCAGGAGGAAGATTTTCTGGCAAACACCCTTCTGTATTGTTCAGAACTATGTAAGGATGTCCATCGATTCCTTGGACTCTAATGCTGACACCGTAAGATCCCGTCCTAGAATTTTGCGCATTTTTAGTTTTTTGAGTCTCTTCACTTGCGAGTTCAAGAGTGACTTCATAGTTCTGCTGCATGTGCTTAAAACCAGCAAAATATGGCTCCATATCTATCAGAGGATTTTATCTGAACAGGAGAAAAAAAATCACAAAATTATCATTGTTTAAAGTTGGATTATTTAATTAACTACTTTATTCCATTTTAACGTTACTACAAAGACTAATGGCAATACGCAGGGAAATCAATATCCAAGCTCCATCAAGCCCAAAGCAAATACATTGGGATACAAAGACAAATGCCAGACTAACACATTCTGAATCAATGTAATGTTATTTTATGGATGTTACCTTCACAGAGTTGGTTCTCATTGCTTTAGAATCAAGTCACTTCAGATACAAGCAACTCTGGTACAATTTTCTGAATAAAAGCAAGACTTCTGGGTATTTACATTTTATTTACTGAAGACTGTACCCTTCACAAACCAATGATCATTTTAAAGCCAGTATTTAGAACCAGCCATATTAATATTTAAGCCTAGGAGAGCAAAACACAACCAGGCAGTTTTAGGTTTTATGAGTTACAGGTAACTAAAGCACTGCAAGGAAGGTCAATATCCTCATTCCTTTGAGTTGTGGTATTTATGTACTTGGGTTATAACATTTGTTTCTAATGGCGGCTGAGAATATTTTTCATTTATTATCTCATTGTTACCCCTAAGAATAAACTTTCCAACAGATTCATTTAACAGTCTCCAAAATGCAAGCTTGTTCCAAAATACTCCAGTTGCTATTTTAAAACAAGATACTTTGCTGAGCAACAAAAACGGAAAAACACTGCTTGTATTTCCAAGGCTGACAGTGCCTTTTTCAGATCCAACAGGAATGCTAACTCCAGTCTGTATGTGGCAAAACTGTTTCAATCTAGAAAACAATAAATTCAACCCTACCTGTGTTTTTAATGCTAAATGCCATTCTTTCTTTCTCTAACAGCTAACAGGGTTTGCAGGCAGATTCACTTTACTGTCTGTTGCAGATTATGAGCCAACTGTCTAAAGGCAGAGGCAGTGCAGTGACAGCTCGAGCTGTGTCTACAAAAGAATGGACCACAACTGTGAGACTGGTACAAAACATGGAGGGAATAAACTTTTGAACTGAGCTGGGGAGTTTAATCATCACTGAGGCCTGACAAACTCAAGATCACTAAGCGATGGTAATCAGCAAGAAGAAACCAAAACAACAGGATGTCTCATGGAAAAACAATCCTCTGCAGCCAGTTTCACTCTTTTGTCTATCTCAGCATGAACCACCTCCCTCAGATCCTCGTCAAGAGCAGAGCTCTAATTTTTTCCTGACAGCGAATGAAGAAGTTTGGCTCAATATTCACAGTACACTAATTCCCATGCAGTTCTTCCTCCTAGCAGGAAAGCTCCCCTCAAAAACCTCTTGCTCTCTAAAAACCAACTCCAGCTCCTCCTCAGCAGCAGGTTTATAAACTGAAGTCCTCACATGGTGCATTTGCATGTGAGTATTTGAGAGAGACCCCTGATTTACACATAGTTGGTAGCACTCATCCGTAATGGATGAGTATGTGAACACCTTTACAACAAGCTCTCCACTCAGCAATCCCAGCCAGATTAGAAATGCCACTATGACAAACTAACGAGTATATGAAACTTGACATTACACCTTCACGCTGTATTAGCAGACCTACAAAAAGGTAAAGTTTATCTGAATTTGTCAATAATGGTAACAACTAAAAAGCATAAAAAAGGAGTCCACAAAAATAAACCTAAAAGCCAAAAAATAAAAAGGATTTACATCAATCAGCACAAGGAAGAGATACGCAATACATTACATCTGTTTGGGGTGACTGCAAAAGCAGTGCTTTCAAACTTGTTGCAAAGCTGCTAAAAATATTAAATAAATACCAAAAACCCCAAACAACCCACATCCCCTCAAAAATAACCACAAAACACTAACCTCCCTACTATATAGGGGAATAACATCTAGGTCAATAATCTACCTTAAATTCATATGTTTAATTTGTCTTGAAAACCATAAAGAAGTATGTGTATTTGTCTTCACATGCATTGTACTAATAAAACACTTAATTTCACTGCACAAAAGAATACAGACTTACAGAAATAAAAGAGCTAAACAAAAAATTTTTTAAAATAACACATTTTATCTTTCTGGAACTGTGAAAAAAAGATTATAAATATAAATTCCCATGACATCAACAAGAAAACATGACTATTCAAATATTTGAAGGTTTTGCATAGAATTTCTATTTTACAGGGTGTCGAGTTGCATTGGGTAATACTCACATAGACTACATATCAAACAGTTGTTTTACAATACGTAATAAAGTGGTTTTGCAAGTTTGTAAGCATTTTTAAATTAAAGAAAAAGCATTGCTGGCTTTCGTCACACACAGCCTTTCTGAGGAAATCCTGAAACTATGTTAATTGATTAATTACAGTTACAGTCATTCTCCTGCACACACATTGTACAGTCACATCTCAGGCTCTGGCAGGGTTACAGCAACAGAGGAAGATGAGAGGACTGAGGCTGTTCCTCTCCCATCTGTCTGCTCCACTCCTCTGACAGATGTCACGTCAAAAATGAGAACATCTGAAAACTCTGCTGACTGAGCACACACCTCAGCCATGAAAAACTGCAGATTGGCATACTGGGGTAAATGAAATCAGCCTTGTGCTCCATGCTGTGACCGACTGAAATCCTGACATCTGATCCAGTGCAGGAGCTGACAGCTGGGGGCCCTGACAGCTACAACTGCCCGGTTTTAATCTTCTGTAAGACTGTTGAAGCCCTCAAATGTTATGACAAAACAGTCTGTTTACCCTTCAGCTTATGAAAAGAGGTTAGACATTTAAATGGCAGCTGGGAAGGCAATTTCCCTGTTTGTGCAGCTCCTTGTTACATACTTGCAGCTACTCATAAAAATAAAAATAAAAATGCTTTTTTTTTTTAAATAGAGAATTATAGAAATCCTAATTCCAGGTTTTCTACTAAAGTAATTATTTGAATTTTAAACAATACAGTCTTGCTAGTAATTTTATTAGCTATCTCAGAGTTCAAACATACAATTTTCATAAAGTAGAAGCAATCACTCTATTAAAGTTTTAATTAAGTGAAAGATTACCATTCTATTATAAAACCAGTTCCTATCTCCTATCTTGAAGCAAGTGTCATTACAACATCACATACAAATACAAATAAAAAAAAGACTACTTCAATAAATTATTTCCTTTTGAAAATATTCTGCTTGCTAAAAAAGATAATACAGTCAAGGACACACAGTAATCAGCATCTTGCTATCAGGTCAGCAAGTAAGGTACCACAGAATGATGGCATCACCTATTTTGTCCACAACATGGCCTTGGACTGCTTGAGGTGAGCAGAAAATTTCAAACTGAATTTGTGTTTTAACTTCATTGTCAGGGATAGTAACTTTTAAAAACTTCTGTGAACAAACAGACAAAACTGGCACTCAAAGCTGCTCAGGCCTTCCAGTTTTGAGATTTCTTCCTAAAATAAGACTTCATAAAGATGTTTAAATACTCATTTTAAATACTGAATTCAGTGAGTATGGAAGTCCCACATTTTATCATTACTTAGCAATGGTTTCATTTTTCTGAACAACTTCTTTTTGCCAAAAATAGAAACTATTACATTTTTGTTTATAAAGAGAACTTGTCAGCAGAGGTTTTCCTATCTGAAAATCCAATACTCTGCATGTTCTTCTGTGGCAGTTTGTTGTTCTGTGGTGATATGATACTCTACAAAGAACCACAGGAGACAAACACTGAAAGTTTAACAGCTCAAAAACTTTTTTTTTTTTTCCAATTCCTTAAAAACATTTCCTTTCACAGTTATTTTATAGCTAGCTAACAGGAGCTATGTGAGACCTGCCTTACAAAAAAGAAAACCTCAGTCATGAGGAACCCTGGCAGCTCTCCCTGACAACATGAGCAGAAAAGAGTGCCTTTGAGAAACATATTCCTGTGCCAGACATGTCTCTTCCCTTCTTAGCATTACAGCATCAAAAAGGCATGGAATTGTCTCCACCACCCATTTCAGTTCTTCTGTAGCCAAATCTACAAGACAGATTTATTCAGAAAAACTGCTTTCCCAATCCTGTTAAATGCCAAGCTCTGCATGAAAAGCTTGCTCTGCTGTATCCTACCACACCCCCTCATTACAAAGCATGTCCCACCTTGTGCTCCAGCCTGTGAGCCAGGCACCTACCCTGGACAGACAGACAGACAGACAGACAGGGCTGCCAGGACACACAGTCCAGGGTGGGAGAACACACTATCCCACCAATGAATGTGCTCCCTGGCCTCCTGAAGGAGCCACACATCCTTCAAAGGTATTGCCTCACATTGCACGCATGCTCCTTTTGCATACATCCAGTCAGGGATTATGGAGGAATAAGAGAGATCTGATTTTTCTTATGGCACTAGGACTCCTCCCTGGCTCCCTCTACGTCAAAAAAACTAGGAACTCCCCCACATCCAATATCACAATCCCGAGTCTCCTAAAACTGGATTACCTGAAGATTTTTCATTAAAGGAAGATGAGGGCATACCCTCATTTCCTCTTTGGAGGAGAGAACTTTAAGAATTCTGAAAATTTTAAACTAATTCAGGCTAAATTACAAATGATATTTGGTTCCATGTAATTTATTTCCGAATTTTATTATAAGAAAAAAAAATCCTCATGTTATTTAACAGTGTCTTTCTTGAAAAAGTGGACTGTAACAGTTTATGAGTGTTTACTTCAGATATTTCATGTGCACAGCAAAATGCCAGAAAGAAACTATAAAATTTGTTCTCCAGTCTCACATAACACTGAGCTTGCTCTCCAAGCTAAATAATGGATTCTCTGTGCAGCTGGCTATTCAGAAAATATCAGCAACATCACACAAAGTGAGTGCTAAGTCAATAATAAATGATAGTGTTGTGGAAAAAGGACAGGACATAACTGTATGAGAGAAGAGGAAGGAAAACTTACATATTGTGTGAGGGTAAAGAAAAGGAAGCAGACAGGATAATTCATGGAAAGAACAAAACAGTAATGTTTTCACACTTGATGGAAAACATTCTCACAAATATGCCCTGCAAGTAGGAGGGGAAACTTCATCTTTGTCAATCCTACTTATAATTTGCTTCTGCCAAAGAAAAATGGGCCTGGGCTGCTGTCCCTTTTAGTCCATGTGGAAGATAGCTCTGGAGTAGAATAAATTTATTTGATCTGCTGCTTACAGAGAGCAGAAGGGAGAAAAGTGCAGTTTTAAAATTCTATATATGGGGCTGTAAACAAAAAAAACCAAAACCAGCTAAACTCATTTAAGAGCAAACTGGCAATATACAGCAACAGAAAGACATCTGAAACAAGTCTGCCTTCTTTCCAACAGATTCCTTATTCCCATTTAAGATTTTTTCCTACTTGAGTTTTTTTTGTCTATATAAAATTATATTTATAGCACATGAGGCAGTTACTCCCTCCAATTATTAGAAAGAAAATTATGACAGTTGCAGTATGCAATGAAACTGTCACCATTTGTTTTTCCCCAGCACTGGCTGTGAACTGCCACTCCTGTCTAGTGGTCAAATGTCAAAACTTTCAAAAGGCCTATAACAAAGGATTTTCTACAGTATATCATGATATTCTATATCTGCAGGCATCAGTGAGGAAAAAAACCCAACCTATTCAGATTTATGTTGTTATTGCTGTCGACATTTCTGATGTCAGCATCAAAGACCTACCTAAAATTTCTGCAAATGAAATAAAAAACAAACTCACTGTCTTCAAATATTCATTCCCTTCTAAACCAGCCCAAAAGCTTTATGTCCCATCTCTTCTTCCTACTTGCTGGAAGGAAAGATACTGTGACAAATTCTACCCTTGAAAACAATTTTCCAAACTCCATATACTGGTGTTAGACTTATCACAGACACAAGACCAAATCAAAGCATCTCTTCAACATCCAAGACAGGGCAAACCTATCACTGTAGGCAGAATTAGCCTTACATATATCATAAAAAGCTAGCAAATTACATTCTTCCAAAAACACTTCACCTACACGCACTTAGCACTAGATGCCATGCCCCACGTTAGCTGCAGCTCCCCATGCAGCTGCATTAGGAACGGGTGCAGAGCACAGGGGAAAGGAGCAGGTCCAGGTGCTGCAGCCCACTGTGGTTCCTGGGCTGTCTATCCAACCCTGCACTGACACTCACACCCACGGCCAGCCCAAGCTGTGCACAGTGCCCATGGAGAAAAGCAAGTGCTGGAGGACCACACACCCACACTGCAGTGGACCCTGCAGGCCTCCCTCTAAGAGCAGGAATTCCAACCCACAGCCAGAAGCCAGGTAGGTCTGTGCTTTCCATAAACACGAGCTGGATTTTTTTTCTCCTTTGACTAAACTGTGATTAAACATGGGAGTCATACAGCTTTGAGTTATAATGAAAAATGGAGTCCAGCCAGGAACACTGACCCAGAGAAATACCTTTGTATAGGAAGTATTTAAACACTTCTGAATTAATTGATTTCATTTTTATTCTGTGAAAAATACCACTCTCTTTTCTGATTCCAGATGGCAGTCTACAGATGAAAAGTTACAACTTCCCGCAGGATGAAAATTCTGAATAATACCTTTCTTCAATAGGTGCTAGTGAAAGCCAACAGCCATGCTTTGGTTAATATGCATTACAGATACTATTTTATCAATTTCTCTCAAAATGCAGTAGAGCTAAGTGGGTGATCTTTGGGTTTGCTACCTTAGAATGGAGAATTCCAATTTCAGTTCCACCGAAGTATTAAACAACCTTATTCAGATAGTCAGTCAACAAAACAGAATATTAATAGTCACCTTTCCAATGAGAGGAAGAGGCTGCATGTAATAAAAACTGTCAGTAGAAGGAACAATTAAAAGCACTCAGAGCAAAAGACACTGTTCACTTGCTTACAACTGGGTTCATATTCCCTCTGGCTGAAAAACCTTATGTATGAGGAAGTCTCAAGTGTTTGAAATGTAAAACATCCTGTTAGTCCTATGAAAGTATGTGACAGATCAGCCAAATGCTTGAGCTGTGTGACCACTAGCAGGTTTTGTTGGCTGTCTGTTTCTTTTTCCAAATGAAAATCTGCTTCAATGGCTGTAAGTCAACAGCACTGCATTTTGGCAGATACTCAGGTCTTGAAAATTCTCAGAGTTTTATTGAAAACAAGGACATAATACATACATCCAATTTTCTTTCTCTGCTATGAGTGAATTCATATAGTCATAATTATAGATGATTTATCCCCAGAGGAAATAACACATGACCTGCTAACTTCACTTACTGAGTGAAAAGTAAAGTTTCAGTTTTGTTTATGGTGAAAATGGTAAGAAACCTCCACATTTCTCAAGTAATATTCTAAATTATTACCACCACATCATTATATACTTTGTATCATTATTTAAAAGCTCTCTTTTTCTTTACTGAAGTCATGTTTCCAGATTCTCCTGAATCATAAACAAAAAAAAGTCAGAAATAAAATCAAACACATTAAAAGTACATAAAAGAGAAGTCAACTTGTATCTGAAGTACAATTCCAAGAAAGGAATTCATGTGATCTCTAGTGAACAGCCCCAGTTGCAGCAGACTGTGACAGAGGTTGTCACTGGAGGGAGATGGGAGCTGCACTTGTTTATTAATGGTTACGTGGTACAAGCTCCGTGTGGACACAAACACGTGCCTGAGTGTACTTGTGCCACGCTACTCTTCCATCTCCCATACACGCTCAGATAAAGCTCCTGAACAAGTTGAGTTTTGCCACTAACAGAATACAATTACTGGGGTTATCTTGTGAGTATCTGACACTACTGCACTACAATTAATATTTACAAACTTCAAATACAAAAAAGCAAGCAAACAACAAAACTTTATTAATACTTACTTCAGAGCTGATTATATAAACACAACGCTCAATTTTCCCTCATTTTTCTTAAAAACTTGCAAAATAGGTTAAAAACAAGGAAAAGACTAATAAAGTCACTGAGAGGAATGCTATTTTATTTACTCTCATCTACTTTATCATATTCTTAATGCTCATATCTGCAATATATGGACAGAAAAGACAACTGAGAGACACAAGGATTCTAAAAGAGGTTTGTTATTTCAAATACAATAGTTGGTTTGCATCCAAACATCTGAAATGATTACACTTATTCCACAAGAGATTCTGTGTTGTTTCATTACATTTTCCTTCAATTGTCAGTGTTAGAAACTGTATTTTGTTCCAAAGGAAATAATATTAGTACATCCCAATGACATCATTATTGTTTAAATAGAAGAGAGTATCCTGTTCATATACTTAGAGACTTGAGCAAAAATCTCAGGTCTGTTAAGAGTCTCTCAGAAATGGACACAGCTAGGGCAAACGTTGTTAAGAAGTTTTATAAGTGCTTCAGGAACATGTTTATAAATAAAGTTATCTAACAAAATTAAATAATAAAAGGTTCCTATGCTCCAAACATTTTTCCTCCATTTGAAATGTGACATTTTACTGGACCTTTTCATTATTCCCATGCAAAAACTATAATCTTGTCTAGAGGAACTACCTTTACAGCAACAGATGCAACTTGCATGACCTTGATTATATATGCATAACTTATTCCTGAACAAAATTCATGATGAACTATGAGTACAGCCACCTGCAAGGACCAAGGTCTCACCTATATTAAGACATACAGGGTTAATCTCTATGAAGATGCAAGTATTTAAGTACAAAAACTACATGTAAAATAGGCTGTAGGAGTCATATTTACACAGCCAACGTAAGGTCACAGCTTCACGTGTATTCAAGCTAGTTATGCTCCCAGTTTTCTACTGTTAAACTTTGTCTTAATTACACCGTATTCTCTGAACACTTGGCTTCACACACATTTAGTTTCTTTCAACTAACTCAGTCATGCGTTGTCAAATTTAAATATGCAGTCAGAACTGCAGGCCCTGAGTCCAGGCCCCACCAGACAACAAGATGATATCATCATACTCTGTCTGAGAGACAAGCTGGGTACAGAAGAGAGAGCTTAGAAAACTCCACAGTGGAAAGGAGCTTCATGGTGAGCTGGACTGAATCACTTCGAAGGGCTTACAAAGCCCATGCAGCCAAAGTGATCTGGTGTGGTCTCTGCAAGCACAGGTTTAACCAGCTCCCATAAGCTGCCACACTTCTCACCTTCACACTGGAATAGCTTAATTACTGGGGAAATGAGAGAGGTAGGGCTGCTTCTTTATGAAGCTAGAAGTGTTTGTGGAATTATAATGTAACACTACATGCCAATTGTTCTTGCAAATAAAGGCTGCTACTGCTGAACATTTGCTCCCTGCATATAATAGCTGATGTGTGTGTAGTGTGCGAAGAAATGTATGAAGGCATACCCCAACCAGTTTCAACAAGGCCAACAAAATACATTGAGCTTGATTTACTCACTGGAAACACTCGCCCATCTCTACATAAAAGCTTAAATTTTACCCTTCTTTTGCACTATGCCTATGTTGAAGTAGAATGCAAGTAATTGTCCCCTTTTGCACATCTTTACGTAGATGAATACATCTCCCATTCTAATAAACTCCAACAGTTCTTACAGAAATCTTTCAACAGAATTCAAAATACAGTTAAAGGCTGGCAATTACTCACTAGGCTTCTGCAAGTGTGTATGAGAGTTTACATATACACTTACAGACACAAACACATGTGGTATGACTATGTAAGCATGGGCAACCTAGACAGTACATCTCCTTCTCACACTGTATTCAGTTTCTGTGTCCACATTTTAGCTACTTTTAAATGGTGCATGCAATGCACATGCAACAAAAGCATTATGAACTGCTGCACATGCCTGGAGTCAAATCATAATATGGTAATGCTCACACTGCTGAGAGTCACATCTGAATGCTCATGAGTCCTGGCATGCCTAGGGACCCTCAAAGAAAGGGGCCACTGTGCTAATCACTGAAGCATCTTCCAATCTTACCAATCTCCCCAGTTGTTTTTTGCAGTCAAGAGCTTTCTGAGACATTTCTCCAATCACATTGATTCCTCATTGCTCTCTGTTTCTACCAAAGTCAAGAAGAATGTGAAAAGTTATTACAGAATATTAATTTTAAATCTCATACTGATCAATGTATGCCTGGTTAATGAAACTCATACACACAAAAGATGGACCAACAGAATTTAAAACATTTCATTTGGCTAAAAAGTTAGGGGTATTCTTGGAGAAATGAAGCTATTCACCTAAAATGTCTGGTTATGAATTTTGTAAGCCATTTTATGTCCCATAAAATGAAAGGTTATAAGCCTACATTTGGATAAACTCCTCCAAGGAGTTTGCCAGCTCTGTTGGCAGAGATGGTACAAGATCAGAAAAAACACAGTGAGCTCTAATCCCAAACAGTGGCAACTCCATGACTACAGTTCCACTAAATCTTTAGCACATGCATTCTTAACGTGTTAATTTTTTGGGTTTAAGTTTAAATTTTCATACTTGGTTATACTGAAAAATATTACCATCTTGATTTAACACCATTCAGAGTCAAGGTCAAAGTAGCTTCTGAAGTGTTCATGTTTCTAGATAAACTTGCCTGCAATAAACACTCTATAGACACATGAAACGCCTTTCCTTATACAATAACCTGGTAATGTAGCATTGTCAGAGAGTGGATTCTCCATTCTTCTGCCAATTAAGAACAGAAATAGCAAAAAAAACCTATTTATTGTGCTTTTGCACAGCCTTCAAACACATCATTCAAGATGCATAAAAATCAGAATTACCAAACTTAAGTTCAGATCAGTTCATCAAGTCTGTATCACCATCCTCTGTTACACAGTTTGTTAAGACATGGCAACAAAACCAGAGAAATTCTAACATCTTCATCTCATCCTGGGCATTCAAAACATTTTTAATCTCAGAATTGTAAGGATGTAATTCTTAGCAAAGCCTGCCTCTGAAAGGCATAGAACAGATCAGGTAGAACATAACTTCTTCCTACCTCTAAAAAAAAAAAAAAAAAAAAAAAAAAGTGAGTGGGACAGACAGAAGAAACACAAATATTTTAAGCCTGCATTATCTGAACACACGGGCAATAGGTAGCTGCAACATTTCTGATGCCATTCAGAGTTGCAGAGAGGGCGCAGAAGTGAAAAAATGCCCCATTATTTTAGTGTTCATTGCCATTCCTCAGAAATCCATTAGTGATCCTGACCAGATTCTTACCAGTTCCTTTCTATCAACATAGGTAGACGTTGCCACGGGTTGAATGTTGTTTTGCATAATCAGGCTTGTGTGCTTGCTATTAATATACAGATTTCAGGTTACCTCCATAGTAAAAAGGCTCTAATAGTAATGACATCATCACTATGACTTCAAAAAGAAGAAATGGTAAAACAGCAGACTATAGAATGAAACTGTGATGGTCTACTTCTATTTAAATTTTTACATCTGCAGAATTATTTGGCCGCAAAGTACTTCAGTAGCCATTTTTAAATAACAACCTGGCCCTTACGATCCAGGCTGAATAAACTCATAGCACACATGTTCATCATGACAAAAGATTCAAAAACTCACATTTGAGGTAATGTTGTTTCACCTGCACATTTCAGATGACACTGCAGAACCCAGACAAACCAGTTTCACCAATACTCCCAGAAAGATCAACTTCCTATTACACAACTACACCAAGAGAAGGAAACGTTACCCATTCTTTTCTGCAACTTTGTCATCCTTCTGTTGAGGTAAAATTCCTTATACAGGACATAGTGTAGACTATTTCAGCAGAAAATTAAACTGCACATCTCCCATAAAAACCCTGCCAGGGGAACCTAACTGCGTTCTCAGACATTTTAGTAATGACAGAGAGGTCTAATAATGCAATTAACAGAAATTAAAATAAGCTGGTTTGCTTGGAGGCAATTCAGGCAGCCTAAGCAGTCTAGATTAATTAGATTTAAAGGCAAAATGTAACTAAGGCTGATAATGGCAATACATTTTTTAAAAACCCAAACAGTTGTGTGATACACTCATGGAGTAGACAGGAAATATCACCACAAATTCAGTAATCAAGGGGTTTAGCAATATAAGGCTTTTTTAGTACTGTCACAACATTAGTTACCTTTGTAGTGTGTATTTGCATTTAGGCGGAATTTAGAAACAGTTAATGTCAGTAGCAATTCAAGGTGTATGTAAGCCAACTAGGAATACTTGTCCTATGATTTTAGAAACACCTCTAAGTTGTAAACACAAGCATGTAAAAATACCAGTCCCTTTATAAGATACTTCATTTGAAGCACTGCATTTTTATCACAGATTATTTTAAAAAAACATGAATATTAAACCATCATCTTCTCTTATATGAAAGATTATCTTAATATCATAAGAGAATTTTAACAAAAACTAGAACCATTGCTTTCCTATTTTAGTTTTCTGTTTTAAAAATGTAGCTGTATCTCAAAATTAATTACATAAAATAAAAAACAATTTAATTGCCTTCCATAGCGTGACAAACTTCTAAAACATAATGCTTACTGCACTGTTAATCACAGGCTCCAATACTGTAAAGTTTTCATTTAAATTAATTATCTTTTTCCAAAAGAAAACACACGAGTTCAAACCAATTATAAAAAAGAAAACCAAATAAAAACAAAAAAACAAACCCCACAAAAATACTTTGAAACCCAAAAAATCAAAACAAACAAACTTACAGCAACTTGTTACACTTTTACAATAATCATCAGTAACCACATCTGGCTTAGAACACAGTGAGTATAAGCAGATTTCTCCTGGGTCTAACACAAGAAAAGAAGCCAAGACAATTCAACAATTATGACACTTCTAGAAAACACAACTGCTAGTCAAACAAGTTCTCACAAAGCACCTTTAAAAAGTAAACAGTAGCTTGGTTTTGCCATATTAATTCTATTTTTATAGAAGTTTTAAAGGTCTGTTAAAACAAGCTCTATAAAGAGATTCATAACTAGAAGACATGTGACAGTTGTCAGCATAGGCGTCAGACACTGAATCTACCAAGTTCCCATGGGAATAGCAGAAGTCAGGATACACATGGGGGATTTCTGACTCACCTACAGGATTCACTTCTAGGAGTCCATACAAGATAAACACATTGAAGACGTTCAGAAAAACAGAACAACTTTCAACAAGTTTTCAGGTTTTCACTATTTCTATTCTGATAATCATTCAACTCGCACTGCAATAGTTTTTAAAAAACATCTGCATGCTAAAACGAGGGAAAGACAAACGTTGCAGCAACTGTTCCATCAAGTGCAAATCTAACGCAAACTCACCACAGAGGCTTTATCGCAGCACTGATCTCCCCATAAAGTTGTCATCAAATTGAAAGGATATAAATTATATCAGATGCAAAGTTAATTGGAAGAAGAACAAATGGCAGAACTGCCGCTCTAAACTTTTCCCATGAAAAAGAACACACACAACGCGAACACACCCTTTCGCAAAAATTACGCTAATTCCTGGAATAAAAGGCAGACGAAGAAGTGAAGAGTGCCCTCCGCCCAGGAATGCCAGGAATCCCCGGAGGAATGCGTGCGAGCAGGCGGTATCAGCGCCCCGCGGAGGCTCCGGGCCCCGCCCGCCCACCTGGAGCCCAAGGCCAGCAGCAGCACCTCCAGCTGTGGCACCGCAGCCCCTCGGGGGGCAGACCCCCGCTCCCGACAGCTGCAGAGAACACGAAGGACTCCAGTCTTATCGGAGTCTGTTCTCCCGCCAGCTCCCTCTCGGCTCGGCCGCTGAGCTCGCTCGCTCCGGGGCTGCCCCGCTCCGCTCAGCGCAGCCCCGAGGAGCGCCCGGGGGAGGAAGGGCTGCCCCGGCACAGCCGGCGCTCCGCCAGCTCCGCTCCCCGCGCGTCACCCGCCGGTCGCGCGGGGAGAGCCGCCGTGCCCCTGCCTCACGCCCGGGAGGGCCCGGCGCCGTCGGCCTTTGGAAATGCGTGTGTTTAACGGAGCTGAGGAAAGCAGCGACCCAGGGCGCCTCGGCGCCGGGAGCCACCCCCACAGCCGCGGGGGCAGCGCCTACGGCACCGCACGGCGACGGCTCCCGTGGCCGCCGCGCTCTGGTCGCGCCACAGTCCTGTGCCCCGGCCATCGCGGCAGGGAAAAGCGTGCGACGCCCCCCTCAGCTCCCGCCGCCGCTCTCCTCACCCGTCCCAAGCCGCCT
>VRYO01000100.1:13472290-13589078 GCA_009812075.1 Sialia sialis | reverse complement strand
CAACAGGGATGGCCTCAACAGTCCTCTGAAGAAGAGACCCAGCCCCGGGCCCGGGTACTGTCGGCTCGAGGCCGCCTGACAGTCGGGTTTGTTTTCCCTCGCCGTGTGGAGGCGTCTGGCGAGCCGCCCGCCCGGCGGGAAGGGCTGAGGCAGCACCGGGCCGGGCAGGGCGGGCGCGCCTTTGGCCGTGAGGAGGAGCTGAGGGAGGCGCAGGGAGCGGGGCTGCAGCGCCCGAACGGGGCAGCGTGCCCCTGCTGCTCCCCGAGCAGCCTCACAAGCACCCCTGGGCACACCTCGGTGCCTTGGGCACCCTGGGTGCTTTCCATACGCTCTTCAGCTAGACTGGAAACATCACAAGGCGATTCCAGAATATTCTATGCATACAGTTCAAACAGAAGTGCTGCCATACTGCAGCATCTTTCCCTGATCCATCAGTGAAGGAAAGGTAGGTGGTACAGACTGGGGGTTGACAGGTGTCATCCAAAAAACCCCAAAAAACATTGTATGCAACCATGTCACAAGAAATGAGCCTCAGACAGTTTTTTCCATGCTTACAAAAGTTGTTCTCAAGGTTTGAACAACATGAACCAAGGAGCGTTGTCAGAAGAAAGGTTTTAGTGAATCTACAGAGAGGAAAAAAACACCACTAAATGTGATATATCCTTGTCTACAACAAAAAAAATGCTGGGCAGTCAACATGAGAAGGAAAAACTTAGTATATGAGTCATGAAAGCCATGTCAAAGTTATTCAACAGGAGGAGCATGGGTAGGAACACGTCCTCTTTTCAAATCCAGCAGTGCTGGAGGTCCACTGCTCAAATTTCTGTCAGAGCTGCTCTGATACCTGTTACATGTCTGAAAACAAGCCCAATTAGCAAAGACTACTGTGTGTATATATATATATATATATATATATGTGTGTGTGTGTGTGTGTGTGTGTGTGTGTATATGGAATTTTGTATAAGTGTATGGTTTTTCTGTAGAGAATGGCCCTGTCTTAATTAGAATGTAGAAACAAGAGGTTCAACTGGAAAGGGCAGTGTTCCAAATACAACATCAGTATTAACACTGCTAGGACACTGTATCCAGCTTTGGGTTCTGTGTTGGAAAAAAAAACCAAAACAACAAAGGTAAAATTCTTACAAATCTACACCAGAAAATAAAATGCATTTTAAGAATTAAAAAAAAAAAAGAATTTCATTAGTATTACAAGTCAGTATTCCATAGGGATCTACTGAGTCCTGTAAGAAATAGTCAAAAGCAAAACAATGAGACAGTAGTGTCTTACAGCAACTGCTTGTGATAAAACACTATATGGTGAATCAGTAGAAAGAGCTGTATACTGTAGGAATTGCACAAATTACAAACAGTTATTTTATTGAGAAGAAAGTCATAGATGTACACAGTTTTGTGCCCTTAGTAGTTACAAAAAAACGTGTTCATGAGATAGAACATCCCAAACCTGTGCTGCCATCTTGATCTTTTGCATACTTTGCCATTTAACATTTGTTTTTCATATGCATTTTTTCTACATAATCCCATAATTTTGGAACTGTATAAGTAAAAGATGCATAGAGTTTGCTTATCTCCTTCCCCTGTAGTTTTTGAGAAAGCACATTAAGTTTATATACCTTCACCTCACCTGAAAAAACTGAGAAACAATGAATAGGAAGAGAAAGAAGTTACTTTTTTTTCCCCAGTTACGTGAGTTGTGTTGAGCATTTCAGTTGAGCTCACATATATTATACAGACATTTATAATGGCTGTATTTTATTACAATTAGAGTGTTAAGAAACATGCTGACAGTTTCTTCAGCCTCATGCTATAGTTTGGTAAGATGTGAAGGAATGACACTTATTGAAAACAAAATACTTAATTAAAGAGGTGTAAACACCTATAATTTTCACGTTGTTGTTAAAGGTTAACGAAGGCAGTGTTAATTGATAATGTTGTACAATAATACATTTCCATTGAATTTAGATGCAAACCAGAAAAAGAAAAAAACATAAGAATAATTTCTTGCTAAACAACCAGGCTATGATGACTACTAGTCATTACTATATAGTCTGTAATTATTTTTTTTCATTATATACCTCTCAGGTAACAGCTTAGAAGACAATTCAGTTGCTATCTGTCATACCCAGCATTAAACTGCCCAGAAAACCTTTCTCTTGTTCTGAACTGAGTTTCAGAAAAATATGCCAAGGCATTTTTGTTTCTTTTATTTCTTTCGTTCAATTAACTTCATTTTTCTGTATCAAAGATGGGGGCTGAAAAAAAAAGAAAAAGGTGGGACAAGCACAATTGCTGAATTACTTGTATTGGCTGTGAGCATCCCAAAACAAGGGGTTTTGACTGGATTTTCACTAACTCTATCCTACACTTCTTGAGCCTTTGAGGACAGTTTATTTTGAACTTTGAGCCTTTAATATTTCATTGAAACTGTAGTTTAGTCAAACATCTTGTCAAACAGTTTCTTGCAGATCTGTGGCATTTTCTGAAAATGAGTTTTACAAGTACTTGGTTACAGTAATGCTGCAAACATGAATTGTTCAGTAAGAACAATAGCCCAGCTGGAATACTGCAAAAGCACAAGGTTATCTAGTGAGGTAAGAATTTTTTGAAGGAATGTATACAAACCCAGCAATAAGCTAAAATTGCACTGAGGACAAACTTAGGTCATGTACAGAATATCATCTCTGTACAGGCTGCCATTTCCTTTCCCCCTCCTTAGCCAGTTATTTTTCTTTTCCTTGCCTTTAAGTGAAGGTTTTGGTCCTCATTTCAGAACCGGTTCGACACTGTGATTGATGTCTCTCTGTTCGGGCGGTGTATTATCAGGCACTTGTGAAACACAATACAAAATGGAGTTTGCAGCTAAAGCAAAAATAAACAGCAATGCCCCAGCAGCCTGTGCTGTAGATTAATTCCAGCTGCTGGCTACTCCAGCACACCTCGGGAGCTGAGCAGCACTCCTGCATTCAGCTCTGCTTGTGCAGTGAGTCCCTCTGTGGTGAAAGCCTGGTGTCCCACTGCTGTGCTTGGCTCCTAGCAGGATGCTCCTCTATCTCTCTGCTCTTCCACTACACACTTAACTGAGTTTTGGCACTTCATTATAGTACCCAATTTCCTTCCAGGAAAGGATCTAATCCAATAATCACAGTAGAAAGTAGGGGAAAAAAATCTGGTATATAATTCCATTGAGGCACTGCTTCTGACTTACCTTTTACTATGTATGTTGAAGATTAGATGTCTGTTGCTGTCAGTAAGCTACTAAATAGACATTTTTATCTATTTCTTATTTCAAGAAACACAATCTTAAAAATTCAGGTGTTTACTTTCTGAGAAGGAGATGAGGCATTTGAAGAAATGTAATTATACACTCTTATCAGATGCTTTTTAATGTGTAATCTCTTTTTTCCCCTCAAATACAACTAACCAAAAGAGGAGGCCTTTCATTTTCTACCTTTCATATATTCCCCCCTCCCCTGCTTTTCACAGTGGACCTTCTCTCTCCTTTCTTCCTCTTCTCTGTCTCTTCCTCCCTTCTTCCCCTCCTCTCCCCCATTTCTGTTTGGGGGTAGGCCATCTTTAACATTTCTCCCATTTCCCTCTTCTCCCACGTTCAGCTGTCAAACACAGGGTACTGCTGACAGAACCCAGAGCACTGGGTTCTCTCTATCTCTAACCCTGACATGTGCTCTAAAACACAAATAAAGCCTGAATAATCCTAGCCATTAGGCCTAGCCATATATTCAAGAACATATTTACATTGCAGGAGATTAAGACATTAAATAAAATGTATAAAATGACAGGGTAAATTGTAAAACAATGGATTTATATTTTCAGATCACCTCAACACTGGGAAATGTCAGCTAATGCATGGTAAGGAAAAACTTAGGAGATAAAGATTTAAATTGTAACTTCTCTTCTGTAGAATTTAATTTCATCTTAGCTCAAGTTTACAAACACTGTTCATGTTGAATATGACTGTACAATTATTAGTGAGATGGAGAGAAGATACCATTGACTTTAAAAACTGTTGAGGGGAAAATACATATAACAGAAAGTTTGATCATAAACAATATGATAGTTTCAATATTCATTTAACTACATTTTCATTGTAGTCAAGTAATTAAGTAAATAATTAATACTGATATTAATTTAAGTTGAAGATTTTGGATACTTTTCAGCATCTAGCCACAATGAGGCTTTCTGATGTCGCATTCTTCTCCTTGGACAGCTTTTGGCCAAGTCCATGTTTCTTCCTTAACCTTAGCGACACAGTCTTGCTCCCACTAGTCTTATTTCAGTAATCCTAGCAATGAAAAAAGTATTTTTTTTACCAAAAGTAGCCTGCAAAAAGCCTAAGTACTACCAAATGCACCAACATTAAACTTCCAGAAACCATTGTAGTTGTTACCTGCTCAGCCATGGTCTGTGTAGCTCTCCTTGGCCAAGCCCAGGCTGCTGGGATATAGCTGTGCCCAGGAACAAACTGATTTTTTAAAAGTAGGGTACTCTGAGCGTCTACTTCCATAAATACATAAAGTTTTTTAGTGATTTGTTAGCATTGTCAATGTATTTATTTGAAGAAAGCTTAAAGGGTGTATTGATTCATTTGCCACTGAAATAGTAATGTAGTAAATGAAATGGAATCTATGCTCTTCATGCATGTAGCTCTTACTTATTTAAATAGAGAGGTGAAATGTTCAATCAACCTGGGTGTAAATCTAAGCATCACTATCCCAAGTAAAAATTAACTCCTTTTTTTCTTATGCATGGATGTCTTAGCAATTATGGTTTGGGGTGGGATTTTTCCTACTTTTGGACAAAGAGAAGGAAAGGTCTGTGGACGCAAGCCCTTTCTCCCGCTGAATTTAGGGGAATGGCCACGGGTCTTTTGTGCTGTGGGGCAATGGCACCACCTGGTGGCCTCGGTCATTGTGACAGTTTGGTGACACGTTCCCGAGTAGCTTGAAAATAAAGACCAGGAAAAATAATTACTTTTAATATTTTTACATTTGTTTTTATTTCCAGCTAGTTTTCTTAAATGGATGAGGTAGTACCATTTAAACATTCGTGAAGCAATATTTTCAAAGAGATTGTAAACATTTTAGGAATGCCCAATTACTTTAAGAATCAACTTAGAGATATTAAACCTTCTCCTTGAGAGAAAAACATCACTCCTGATTCACCTGCAGTAATTTAGCTACTGATACACTGAAGACTTAAGAAAATAACTGTACCTTTTCGAATCTAGGAAAAACACAGAAATACTACTTAAAGGCAGGTTTTGGAGGATTGCAGTTTTCAGCACTAGAATGTACATGTGTAAAATGAGCATTTCATGGACAAGTGATTTTTAAAAAATTTTTAAGTTCCACTTATGAACTAAGCATTCAATTTTCACAACTCTTATAAAAGAGTTGAACAAACAAATTAAGTATGTTCACAGGAAGTAGTTTTTGTCCTGGCCTTTACCACAGTTTGTTCCACGTTCTCCTTTGAAAATAACAGTGTATTTTATGTGTTTCCATTTCAGATCCCACAGCCATCCATTGCTTTAAGAGAGGAAGCTTACAGCCTAATTATAAGTCAGCACAGAATATATAAGGTATTTTAAATTTTTAAAGATGGAGGCTTTGGTGATGCAATAGATTTTATCTCTGGCATTTATGCAAAGTCTGCTCATTTTTACCAGGAGAGATATGTTTATATAGATCTGGCACTAGGCTAAGGAACTAAACTGCTACTCCAGTTTTCAGTTAATGCTATTTTTTTTAGGAAGAAGAACTCTTCCTGGTTAGTGTTTTGTGACTGTAGAGGGTGCTATTAAAATACTGGAGATGGTAATAATATGTGGCAATGAGTTTCTTTTTCTGTAAAGCTTATCAATGTTAGGATGTTTATATTTAGCAAAGAACATTGTAGCGCTAGTGTGTTTTATTTTTGATGTGGGCAAGAGTCACTATCCATGTTTGCATCCAAAAACATCCCTGGAAACTTTTTCTGGATTTAGTTTATTTTTGTAAGTATATTTCTGCCAAACAGTGATAGTATCTTCTGAGAAAACTATTGATGTGCTCTAAAACAAGTTGAAAGAAATACTAAATAGAGTGTATTTTTAGTTGCAAGGCCATTGAGGGTTGAATAAGAGCTTATTGTTCCAAATAAGCCATTTAAATACTAAAAAAAATTCCTTAGTTACATGAAGTTGATGCTTCCACATTGTGCTATCTGGTGTTCTGTTGGGAAGAATTTAACTTTCTTTTACTTTCATTTGTCTGTATTCATTTTTGCCTGATTGCCCCACCATACTCCCAAGCTATCTTTTCTTATACTTTTTAAATTGAATTAGCAAGTGAAAGAAGTCCTAGGTGCAATAGACTAAATCAAAATGTATCCTGCTATACTTTTCTCTAAATAATAAAATATTTTTTTTAAATGCAAAATTTTATGTTCCACTCAATACAGTAACAAAGCAATTAATTCTATTTAATTAATGCTTAAGAAATGTTGCTTCTTTCCAGTGAAACTGGAGTCTAAAAACCACAGAAAGATAAGAATTTTGTTTTCATAATCAGAACTGCCCACTTTAAGGTAGTGTAAGGAGGAGACTAATATTCCCCAGGTCAAGACCTTTAGTGAGACCAAGATGAGGCTATGGATTTGCAGCAGCCCTGCTCTAAGTTGGACCTGGCTGTCAAAAACCCTCTGCTGGAGCTGCACTGCAACAGCACAACTGCCCTTTGTCCTGAGAGGTCACTGCACTGGCAGGAGATGAAACAGATACTACAGAAGCAGAGTTTTCCCAATTCAAACTTTTCCTAGCGACAGCTACTTGCTTCTTACACTGGATTTATATACTTACCCTGAGAAGGTACTTTTGGATGTGACCTGAGTCTATTTTCTAAAATTTCACCAGTGATCATCACTTAAGATTCAGTGTCACAAAGACTGTGACTGCACTTTTACAGCAGCTCTACTGTAGGCCCAGTTTAGTGCACAGAAGTCAGTTCAACTTGTTTTGCTTGGGGAAGCCCTCTGAACATTTTTTGGTCAAATCCAGCAGCATCTATTCTAGGGAGACTTTGCCAAGACCACTACATTAAGAAACCTTGTAAGCAGAGACCAAGCTTAGTTTTCTGGCTTCCAATTTGATGAATTTGTCCTGTTCCAGTCTCCAGCTTCCACATCAAATTCATCACTGGCAACTTGCAGGTTAGAGCATGTCTGTGGATCATGCAAAGGGGGCTTCTTGTTACCTAGGACTGTGACTCCAGGCTTGACATAGTCAAATTAAATTCTTTGCGAGAGCTGGCAAAAATTAACTATCCCCACTCATCAGGCAAGTCTCTTCAACAGAAGAAACGTTGCTGCCTCAGGTCTGATGGTGGAAAATATTTCTGTCACAAGTCATATAATAGGGGAACTCAATGATTAGCCACAGAATAGGATTTTGTCTCATGGGGCTTTCCTGCCCAGGATTAAGTAGAGATTTGACCAAACAAAACCTAGGCCTCTTTCAACCTGAAGTACACAAACTATTAAGACAAATAGTCATGCTTAGTTCTCTTTCCATTCACAGTGTTTCTGGTGGGCAGTGTTTTCACTTCCCTAGGAGAAACTAGAAGTGTTTCCCCTAAACATCCCTTATACTGAGGTTCTTAAAATGGAAAGTTAGAAACGCAAATCTAATACCCTCAGAGTTAAGACTTGAACAGACTTCCTCTGATGACTAATCTTCTCTTCGCTGAGCTATTAGATAAAACAGAAAATACTTTTCCTCCCGTTTTGTAAGAACAGGTTGACATAAATTTCTAACTCTTGGAGAGAGTTCAGGAATGTATTTGTAGATTTTCACACCTCTGCAGCTCACATTAAAGGACCAGAATATCAGAAACAGATGGAACTCAAGACCCATCATCTTTTCTTTATAATGGCCAGCCAGGATGTAACTTATCAACTTTAGTCATTCCTGTAGCGGATTCTCTTTTCCTGAAGTGTGAAAAGACCAATGCACTTCATTTGGGGTTGGAGACTCCACTACACAGCAAACATCACAGTACTTCTAAGCTGCAGCCACTTACAAAGATTACCCAACACATTCTACATTGAGTCTGCCTTTACTAGTTCACTTTTTGCAGCACATTCTACAATTCTAGAAAATCTTAAAAGCCCAGGGAAAAAAAAAAATCTTGCCATGTACAGTACTTGCATATTTCAAGCAGTAAATGATGCACATGCTGGAATGACAATAAGACAAATGGAAGTTTTCATTGGGAAAATGCAAACCAGAAGACAGATAGTTTGTTTTGCTTTAGGCAAAGCATGAATGCAAACATTTAAACTGGAGAAACTCCTCTTTCCTTCTGTGGCCCCTCTGAGTCATTGCATTAATTACTTGGAACTACTTACCTACTTCCCTTCATTTAGGCCCCAGGTGCAGAATCTGGGTACAGAAAATTATTTTCATTCTTTTTTCTGGAATGAAAAAACAATATATGGAAACACTCATCATTTCCTCTCTGAAATCCATGAAGGTGAGAAGGGGTGGCATCCTAATACATATATGCATTTTCCTGTTTTTTAATACCCTATAGCAAAACACAAGAGTGGTAGGGGGTGTCAGTGATGTTTCTTTTCTGAGGTACAGTGAAAATATTTAGTTTTGTTGCATTAGCAGGGGCAGCTGCAAGTGTTTGCACTTAGGCATCTTCTAGTACTTCACTGAAGGGATACCCCTAATTCTTGAAGAAAGACAAATATCTCATTTTACAAATTTGCTGACCTGTGCTGTTGCAGTGGCTTTGACAGCCTCCTTCTGTGATCAGTGGATTATGCTGTCTTTGAAATGTGTCCTCATCCAGCCACATCCAGGCATACACTTTTCCATATGTGAAACTAGGGAATTAATGGAGGCATTAAATGTTTGGAATATAATTAATCAAATTAGAATTATTTTTTTTAAGTAATAGAAGAGGCTCAAAACCTAAATTTCAAAATTAGTAGCAAAGAGGTTCAGTTTCAAAATCTACAGTTCTTTTTGGCAAGATAGCCATGTCTCAAAGCTCTTGCTTGGAGTTTCATTTCTAACTTCCCTCTGGGGAAAAAACTAATTAAACCTTTCCTTGTACTCTTTTTGAGATGTCCTTCTGCTCTTCATAGTTTTGTAATGCAAACAGCTGACTGTGGGACATAGGCTGTATAGGTATCTTTAAATAATAACTTACAATAACCTATGGTTATTTTCACAAAGTGTAATCAACTTCTCCCTTCCTAATAAAGAGTATCAGTCAATCCTGGGGTAGCCCAGGTCATCAGGGGGTGGCTACTGAGTCTGGCTCCCCCTGTCACAGCTGCCTGGCAGTGGGCCCACCCTTGGGAACAGCCAGCTGGCTCTGCTGTTCATTTCAGCTTCCTCCAAGTTTGCATGTGGACCTGTGAAGCAGCTGAGTGTATTTTGCCTGATCGGCTTATTTGTTGTCAATATAGAGAGTTTTCCCATTGCCATGAGTGCTGATGATGCAGTCAGTTTGCAGCATGGCCCCTCTGCTCTGTCATTTCTGCAGCTCTGCACTGGCTCTTCAAAAGATCAGATCTGTTTCACAGATTTTGCTTGTTTTCAAGTCAGTTCAGCACTTCTCTGTTCTGATATGGCTTGTCCAGATGCACAAGTTTCTTTTTGCAGTCTGCCAGTTTTTGGCCCCAGGCAGACTCAGACTGTGAGAAAGATGAGTCCTTCCTCTACTTTGTCTTATGTTCCAGCTGCATACCTGTACAAGCTGTAGGATGACCCATCATTTAGAATATCTTGTTAGACCATGTTGATCATTAATGGCACATCTCAAACTTCACTCAGAAATACAACTCCCTCATGGAGCTGTGAGCAGTAACAATGCAAACAAAAGCAACCTCTTCCATGTTCACCCTCTGATGTCAAAAGAAGAGCATAAGTACCATCTGCCATAGAAACAGAACTTTAAATTCTAGGGTGTAAATCCACATGTTCAAGGATTTTCAGAGGCAATTTTAGGATTAATTAAAGAGACTACCTTCAGAATTAAAAAAATATTTTCTGGAACTTTTTTTTAATTAAATAGATGATGTATACCCAAAGTATGCAGCACTTTCCATTCCCAACTAATAATCAAGTCTTTTTCTGAAAAATAAAGTTACTTGACCTATTGAACATAAGAAGATGATATTGTAATTAATTTAACCATTTAGTCATATTTTTAATCTCATCAGATTAATATCCTGTTCTATTTAGCTTCCTAGATGAGAAAAAGCGATAGTTGTAAAACCATATTTTAATATCTGACCTTTTTTATTGTGTGTTGTCTTCTCATTCAAAGGACAGTGATGGAAACATTGGTACTGATATTCATTGCTTTACATAACCTCATGATCTTAGTTACTTTCTGTCTCAGCTCAGTAGCACGATTTTCACAAATCTGGCATTACAAAAGTCTCTTCAGATTGTTTTTAATCATTCTCTGTGTCTGGATTTTTTCTGTGATTGAAATATCCTTACTGAGATTTTAATTTGAATGAGGAAAAATAGTCCATTCCCAGAATCCAATATCCAATGGAGATTAATTTAAAACCTTGTCATGAGTCAGTGGTGGCCTTTCTAAGGTGGGTTCCTGCTAAGTGCAAGGCAGATTATTACTCCAGCTTCAACACCCCTCTCACATTTAAACAGCAGTATTCACAGGCATTGAAAGAGACAGTTTTTAGAGCTATTTCCATTGACTTCTGAAGAAAGAATATCAGATCAGGTGCATCTATGCCTACTGGATAGGTGCTTAAACAATCTCTTAGACACAGGAGCTATGGCCATAATCACATCTTCACACTGAATTCTTCCAACAGGCACCAACAAACTTCATTCAATGCTCTTCCAAACCACACTACTTGGAGTCATCTCATTTAGTATTAATTATTTGATTTTCAGCTGAACCCAAATTCATCTGCTTTATTTGGTTGTTCATGACCTTCCAAATCTTGTTGCAGCTTGTCAAGAACTTCCATGAGCATAGTCATGCCAGCAGTTAGCACGCTCAAATTTTCTGGCAGGTAAATTTCCTACGACAAACCTAGTCAGGATGACATCTGAGCGTGTGTCCCACCTAGGTGGACAGAATTACTCAGATACTTGAAACTACTGGTACTATTCCTGCAGAAGTTCCTTCTTGAAATGGGGCCTTTATCACCATAAGGATGGGCAGTTGCTGAGTTAAAAAAAAAAAAAAACAAACCCCAAACTCTCTGGTATGGAAATCTGTTTTACATTTCCTTCTCAATGTCTAATACTTGACTAATTCTACCTATACTGCGATCACACATTCTGATTCAAATTCCTGTTTAGTATCATGTATAGAAACTCAATCAGGGTTAATATGGAAGTGTAAAAAGTAAATATACCTGAGAAAGAAAATTAATTTTATATTGTAAGGTTGTGCTTGAAAGTTAGTGTTTATACTATGCATAAAGTCTGTGATTCATTATTATTCCTGCTATTTCTGATTTTTGCTTCAGATGAAATTGGGTTGATTATGAAGAATGTTATTGAATTCTTCTGCTTATTTATAAAGGAAGTTGGAATTTTTAGAGGATGTAGAGTGCAATCACTATCATGGTATTTGAGGGCAGGAAGCTAAAGAGTCTGAGAGATCTTTCCCATAAATACAGTGTTCTTCAAGCACAAAGGCTTGGGAAGGAAACAATTCCTTCTAATTAGGAAAGTAATTTTAAGCAGAAAAAAAGATGTAAAAGCTTAGGGACTGTTCTTGTCAGAGAGAGATGTTTCCGAGAAGAATTAGGGCAATAGAGGATTATTGTTTTGTTAAGCCTTTGATTGAGATCTCAGACTTTCATCAGTTTTGTAGCAATGCAAGCAAAGAGATAGATCTAAGGCTCAAATGCATCTCAGAAAAGAGATCTTGGAGAAAGAAATTAAAATATTTTTTAAAAAGAAACAACCCAGACCAGGATTTAGCTTTTGGGTATTTATAGCACCCCGTTTATAGCCAAAAGGAAGTTTTCCTGTCATCACCCTGTTACTTTTAAAAACAAAGGGGAAAAAGTGTTGCTTTTGATTTTTAAAAACCTTGTGTTAGTTACTTGAAAAATTCCAACTAGAGCATGAAAGATCCTTTGGAGGAAAACTCCAAAGCTGTTGTTTAGAAGCTGCCCTGAGTATAGTCAAGATTAAAGCCCTTAATGAAGGCAAAGCTTACTTATCTGATCAGATTTTAGCATAATGGTCTAGCATGTGATATTATTTTGTAAAAGTTACATAACTTTTTGTTTAAGAGCATACTTTACTTTCAAGCAGCACAAACAACATTTTAACCTGTTCAGATCCTTGAGAAATGCAAGCAAGCTTGAAAAAAAAATTTGAATATTTGTTAATAAAAGAAAATTATTCCTTTCTGTGACTTGGTTAAGATGAAAACAAGACAGGAAACTAATAAAAAGGATCAGAGAACATGGAAATAAATGTTGACAGGCTTGTGCACTGGCAGTTTAAAATCACATATTATTAAGCATTAGCTTGCTGCTTAAGTGTTTGCCCACAAGACTGCCTTTCCCTTGGAAAGTCTAGAGATTACCCACAACTCATTTGTGTTTGCAGGTTTTCTGCAAGTATGTGTGGGTACATCATACCATTTATCAGCCACAATGCACTGAGGTCACAAGTCCCCTGCCTCATTAAAAGACAGTGAGCCAATTGAAAAACAACTCTGTTCTCCCGAGGAGCATCTGGACATCTGGTGCAGCAATAGTCTGCTTAATTTTGAAACAGACTGATCTGGGAAGAAACTAGGCAGTTAGACAAAAAATAGGTAATAAAACCTTGGATATAGAGTTTTCCTGTTTTGACAATAGAATTTGTGAATTACAGCTCAAAGCTTTTTAGAGTTTCTCACACACGGAGAAATAGAAATTAAAACTTACAATATTGAATAGTGGAGTTAGAAGAACAAACACATGACCCTCCACCTCTGTGGAAATATCTCAGGGCTTCATGAAATCATCAAGTGAATATTGAGTGCTGATAGCACACCATGATGTAGGAGCATTTGTCATCAGGGTATTTGTTACTGTCAGAAAACAAAGACTGAGAAGGAGAGAAGGTGGTGGCTTGGCTCTTTATGTGCCCAATATAATGCAACCTGTGACAGTGAAGAGTTGCTCATAAGCCACAATACAGGCTTGTGCACTCCTACAGGCATAGTGTGAGTGGCTGCTGCTGACTGCTGTCATGCCATCCATCTCACCTTCTGCGCTGCCATAAAAATACAAGCTAATCCCTGCCCTTCAGACCCTTTTGGCTAAAATATTTACTTCGTTAAGCTTTTCAGTAATCTGTTCTTCCATTGGCTCAGGGAAACTGCTCTTGTAACTTGAGAAAATTGCCATTATATACAGCCTTTTCCACACCAAGAAACTGCTTGCTATATTTTCACTCATCTTTGAAAGGGAAATAGTCGCTAGAAATTTTATATTTGAATGCAAACTTCATGAATTCTGTTCAAAATGGTCCTCCAGAGAGCACAGTGAAAACAGTACCTCTTGAGGAAGCAATGGAGAAGCTTTCACCAGCACCGAGAATGCAAACATTCATTGCTTCTGTAGCCAAGTGAATCATCACTACTTTATGACACAATACACTCAATCAAAATGAAATTATGGTTTTCTTTATTATTCTTTTTTCCTCCTCAGAATGTCACACTCCCTGCTGAATATTAAATTTATTCTGGTTAACCAGAAAACAGTAGAGTTACCCAGCAAGGAGAAACACTGCACTGCCAAATAAAAGGACACTGGTCTGCTGCACCATGATCTCCTACTGATGTAAAATAACAGAGTAGTATGGATAACAGCACTCTTCTGTCAGCTTAATGCTACAACTTCAAACTTCTGCATGAGGAAAAGGCCAAAGGAATGTTTAAACAGTGCTCCTTAAAACTAACTTTGCTTTCTGTCAGATATGAGCTAATTAATTTTTTGTTATATTCTTAACTAACAAGGTGGGATGAGGCTTTGTAAAGCTCCTCCTACCACATAGAAAGAATAATACCCAACGAAGAAGAGTTTCTGCTGTTGAAAGAAGGGAGGGAAAAAAACTGAAACCAACATGGAGGTAGAAGAAATTAAATATATCTTTTCCTCCCTCTTTGCCAGCTGTACAGAGCTCAGTGGTGGAAAGAGAGTGCCACATTCAGTTACTTCCTCCCACAACACACGGAGCAGCAAAGTAACTGATGTTGTTGTCCAGTTCCAGAAACAGATGTGGTTTGAATTTCTGCACACATGGGCCTGAGTGGCTACGCAGACTGAGGTATACCCTACTTATTTCCACATGCTCATACTTGATTGAGGAGGACTACCTGTAACTTGTTCAATCACCCACAGCCTGTAAGCTGTTCAAGCATAGCTCCAGAGCCAGGGTTATGCTGTGTCACCAGGAGAAAGGCTGTGATAATGCATGATTAGTCCAAATCCCTGAGAAGAAGCAAGACAGCTGAGACTACTAAACCTGGCACTGCTGGTTTGTAGTGATCAAGTTGTGCACTGGAGTAGGGAGACACCTGGAAGCCATTTCCTGCTTGTGAACTGTTCTCCCTCCCCCTTCCTCTCAAAGATAAGTGCATGCCATGTGGCTTTTGGCCACAATGAGTTTTTTTTGAATTTGTAACATCAGGAAGGTTTGCTTTAAAGACAAAAATCCAGACCTTGCCTTGCATACAAAACTTCAAAAGACTGTTTTTTCCTCATCTAATGCTTCCCCTCCTCTCCCCCCAATCTCTTCTGACTTCAAATTTCTCCAACTCTGAAAAAGTCTTTGCAATTTCTTCTTGAAACCGGAAAATGAATTTTAACAGACTAGAGACTGCTTAGGTACTGGCCTTAGTTTTTTCAGTGCCAAAGCCACTGATTGTTGCTTTTTAACCATACTTTGCTAACGTGCAACAGGTTAAGATCTCCACAAATGCACACACCCCCACCCTTAAGTACTTGAAGTTTCCTTGCCTTCGAAAAGTAAGCACATATTTTGTCCATGAGAATGCCTTTGAGCAGCTATCTCTTTTGTCAGCTAGGTTCCTCTTGAGCATTGTAAATCTTTGCAAGAGCCATCTCCTAACTTTTTTTCTTATTATTATTTATTTTATTTTGTCTCTGGAAATGCATTCAACAGAATGGTCTCACTGTTTTAACCATTGGGCAACATGTTGTTTCCCCTGAAATCAATAGGACCCACCAAATTCTAAGATGCCAGAATTTTTCACCTCTTCTCTTTAATACAACTGAAATCCAGAAACACTTTACTAGTTTGAGACCGCTCCAGTCTTCTCTTGATATTTTCTGTGGAATTGTTGGTCTTGGAAAAAACTAATAGCAGAGGTGGAACACTCCTGTATTTTTGACACAACTTTATATACAACCTCCAAATAATTAATTTTTTTTGTTGTTAGAAGAAATCCTAGTTTTCATAACTGAAATCTAGAAGATTTTGAAAACAAATTCAAAAAGAGAGATAAATTTTAGTATGCCAATAAAAATGGCTTTGTGAAATCTCTTATAAAATGCCACTCAAGTAGTCTTCAGTGTTTTGAGAAAATAATACCTAAATTTATTTCAATATACAATTCAATATACACCATACTGTTGCAGTAGTTGTAAGATTTTACTAACTGAATTTCATCTTTTAACCAGTAATCTGTAGCTACAAAGTCTGAGTGCAGACTTGCTGGAGAAATAGGACTTTATAGGGAAGTCACACTCTCCCTCTTAAGAAATAGAAATGGTAAGATAAAGTGGTCAGGTAATTATAGCAGGGGCCGGCTCCCACCAAAGAAACCAAATATGATTTTACAGCCATCATGGCAGAGGCCTTACCAATCAGAGCTCCAATCCAAAACACCAGGACAAGAGAGAAGGGAAGGCAGCAGGGGTTAAGCAAAGTCCAAGAAGCAGGCGAGTTTGCAGTGGCAAGGCAGGTGCAGCATCAAGGCAGGCAGTCTGCAGGGAGGGTCAGCCCAGGAATCAGCAGGCAGGACTATACATGTGAAAGGAAGCTGGGGAGTTAGCCCAGCTCATGATCTGATCAGCAGGGTCGATGGCCAAGCACAGGCACACCTACAATGTAGCTCAGGCAGAGACTAAACATCCATGGCTGATCTTAAATTAATCTCCTGAGCCCATGGGCAGGGGTGTGGGTAGAGGCCCCAGGTGAGGCTGCTCAGTGCTGTTAAATCTTATTGGTTTACTCAGGCCCCCTGATATAAGTCAGCGGAACATCCAGACTCATATTTTCATGCATAAGCGAGAAAAGAGGAGAATTATGATTGTGGTTTGACCTGTGCTGCGTTTTCTGACCCCTGAGTGCCTGATTGCTCAACCACGGTATTGCAGTAATGCTGTGTCTACTCATAGTTTATATAAACACAGAGGATGTTAAACAACTGACTTATGATGTGATGCTTTTGTTTCCACTGAATTCTAGGCCATCTGTGTACTAAAAAATCTCTAGACTTGGAAAGAAGATCTGATCTCTTCAGTTTTTTCAGTAAGTAGTTACAGATACTACCAGAGTATTCTGTATGTATACTTTGACATTTATGTTTCATTCCTATTCTTATTGCAGTTAAGCATCTCTTGGATCCCCAGGCTTGGTTGATACTTCTGTACTTTCTAAATGTCTTCTTTACTCATCTTAAGTCTAAAATTCTTTATTCGTGTGCTGTTCATGATATGAAAATTAATGCAATCTTGAAGACTTAGAGTTGCTTTAGCAGAGTTTCAGGTCACCTGATTTCTGCAGAACAGTTTCATCCATGTCTATTGACAAGCAATGTTTTCTTTTTCATCTTTCCTAGCTAAGGTAATACATATCATCATCTCATATTCTGGGACACAGAGCAAGATGTCAGCAGCATTGCAAGATACAATTCCAACTGAAAGTCTGTACTTCTTGGAATAACTCCTGATCAGAATTTTAAGTGTCCAGTTGGCAAACCATGTACCCTACTCTATAATGGAAAAATGCATGATTCTCCTGTTGACAGAGAGAAGATCCAAAGCACACCAACATCTACCAACTCCTCACTTGGTAGTGAGAATTCTGGCAGAAAGGATCCATTTCAGTGCTTCACACAAAGGGTTTGATCCCACTGACAGTTTCAGTAGTTACTGCAGTACAGTAATTTTCTTCCCTGGTTCTGTCTGACCAGGACTAGAAGCAAAAGATTAACAACAGGCATTGTTCCAGGTGACAGGAGGGAATAAGAAGTTAAGGGCACCATTGCTGGGTCAGCCCAAAAGCCCATCTAGCTCAGTATTGTGTTGTGAAAAGTGCTCGAGGATGGGTGCCTTGCAAGAGGGAAACATTTTTTGGCTTTTCTTTACAAATACTAGTTCCTTCACATCTCTCCTTTAGAGAACCACAGTGGGCAAGACAACTGCATAAAAGCTAGTAATTAATGTTTTATGCAAGATAAAAGGGATACAGATCTTGCTGATAAAAACAGTGTGGCTTCAGTGCCAGTTATCTCTGCCAAGGATATTACCTAAAAATTTTACACAGAAAGAATAGTCTAAATGAGGCCATTACTCAGTAGCCATATCAGACTTCATAATCTGTCTATATTTTATGTCTCTAGCAGATCATAGCACTGCTCTGCTTCTAGTCTGACACTTTGTTTTGATTTTAATAAACCTAATACGAATTAAAATAGCAGGTGCATAGCAACACCTCTTTAGAATAAGTGTTTGATGCTAATAACCATATTAAGCAAGACTTTGCTGAGCCATGGCTTTCATCTCAGTCTGTACAAAATATACATGATGAAAAACCACTTAACCCCTTAGCTTCTGACTTAATGATTGTGAAAAGCATGTATAAAATCCATAGAAAAATTATAAATCTGTGAAGTTATGGGAAATCATTTGGAAAATAAGAAAGATTCAATGTGATCAGTTGACTAATGTCACTGTACTCTGTAGTTTTTACAATAATGCTGCCAGCACTGGAAAAGCTGGATGTGGTCTGAGAATAGTCCAATGCATGTAAAAGGAACCAAATACTACAGAGAAGGATTCTTGCCCAGCTTAAAAATGAAACAAGAATCTGGGCACAGACACAAGCAAGTGTAGTTGCATCTAGTGAAAAATTGAGGGCTCACAAAATGAAAGGGTGAAAGGAGGGATTATAAGAATGAACTCCAGGCAGCCAGTGGATTCAACTCCTCTAGATTGTTAGGAGAAGGAAAAAGCTGCATATCTTTGTCTCTTGAAATTGCTTTGTTCATTACCCTTGTAAATCCCCAAAACACACAACAAACAATCCAAGCCTTCCCTTCACATAGACACAGATTCCACTTGTAAAAACCACTCTTGTCTATTTCTGTGCTTTTTTAACATTTTATCCTCTTACCAGGTTGAAGGTCAACAGAACTCACAAAGAAAATATTGTAATTTGTTTTACTAGCAAACCAGTACTTTACTGGAGACACATGCTGTATCAGACTGTGACAGTGCAGACTTTATATTTGACCTGAGTCCAGTTTAGAATTCTGAAAAGATAGCTTGGTTGGACCCAATGGTCTCAAAGGTCTTTTCCAAGTTAAATGATTCTATGGTTCTATTATGGGCTTTTGCTACAACAGCTTCAATGTATCATTGAATTTCTCTTCCAGCTTCTGGGGCAAAGCCTATACACTCCATTATTATATTAAATCAAACAACACATAATATAAATTCCCTGCATTGCTGAAGTTTTCAATTTCTCCATTACTTTAGTACATTTAATGTCTCTCACGGAATCATCAGACCTGCACCTTCTGATAGGAAACACCAGCAAAATGGCAGATATTAAGGAGAAATCCAACACACATGGCAGAATAAGAGGGATTTCTAAAAGCTGCTTATTAAATTCTGGGGTTTTTTAAAAATATTGTTGGGTCTTGGTTATGACTTTGTGTTAGAGGCATAATTGCATTAACTCTCAGCAAGGAAACAGAATTTCCTTTTTCTTGATTTAGTCTCAGTTTGGACAAAGCTGTTAATAGGCTGAGTTCTGCAGAAGTGTCTGTGAATCCAGTGAATCCAGACACAATGGATGGATATTTTACATGGGTAAACCTGACTATTTGAAGTCAGTGAGCCTAAACTGTGTGGCATAATTAGAGGAATGAGCCTCAGGTTGCTTTGTCAAAACATTCTTTAATTGCTGGATTATAGGATTATTGGATTAGAAGATTAGATGGAATGCCTGTAAATCTTGAATTGGAGCATCCAGTAGACTTCTCATGAATCTGAGTTATGATGTATCTATAAACCTCACAGTTTGTATAGGTTGTTTTAGCAATTTTTCAAAATACTTTCATGGTAGGACAATACGGACATATTAGCTGTGTTTTCTTTTACCCTTATTTTTTTAAGCACATTTTTAATATTAAGGAATTTGGTAACTTTTCTTCATGACAATCAGTTGCCATCTTCCATGTAGCCAGGATACTAGAGCTGCTCTGAGCTCAGTCTGTGAATCATGCTGCTTCCTTGTTGTCCCTAGGATCTAAAGGAATCCTGATACCAACCAGACACTGCATGGCATCCACCTTGCAGTGTGTGCCTATTACTTAATTACATCATGATCAGTAAGCACAGCTATGGTTTTTTACAGCATTCTTACAGGACTTACTCTGTTGTCAGTTCATTCTGCGTTGTACAAGCAAGAGTCAACATGGTGCACTACAGGTGCTCCTCTTTTCCTCTCAGAGCAATGTCAAGTGCTCAAATATGGCACACAGAAAGTTATTCCATCATTCCAGCTTATCTCAATTCCAAGGAACACTTCACAGTTCACTCCTTAAAGTTTCTGCCATCAAGATTTCTTCAGCTGCTGGTGCTCCCGCTGCTTGGTTCCACATCACATACTGCACATATCATGTATGAAAACCACAAGAAGTGTATGTATGTACAAGTGGAAAAGTAATGGCTCAGGGATAAATAGATGACCAGATAGGAAGGGAAACTTTAGGACATAGTTCAAATCCCCCTTAAGAAATATACCATTAAATTGGTCATGACAGTATTGAACAGAAGTGTCTGGTAAATTCTGCTGGAGGTTCTGAAGCTGTAGGTTTAGAGTCTGGATGTTTCAAATATGACAGTTAATGTAACAGTACTACATTGCTCTTTCCTTAGATGGCTTTGTATCAGGAAGCCAACATTTAATTAGTATATTAAAGAGTTTGGGAAGTTAATAGTAGTACTTTGTTATGTAATTTTGTGAAGCAAACAGAAGAGGACTTCTGTTCACAAGCAATATGGAGACAGCTGTGTTAGCTGTATTCTCAAGCCATTAACTGAATAGTCATCAGCACTTCAAAATATCATCTTTCCATATCACTTCATATTTACACTGCTAAAATCACAGCATCCAAAATAAAAGCCAAAGCACTGAAGTGTCCCAGTATGATGAAGATCATGACTGTCTGAACAGAAGGATCAATATGGGAAAGTATAAATCATTTTCCTGTTCTCTGGGGTTGAACTCCAAAACACTTTGGCACAATTTTGACATCCTTTTAAATCAATTATTATTTTTGTCACTGATTTCCACAAAACTCCAGGTGTGCTTCTTGAGTCTGACCATCTTTTCAGGATTTAACATACCTCAGTTAGCAGAATTATATGTAGTCATGGCTTTCATATTTTCATATTGAAACTGTAGGAAGAAAAAATATAACAGTTTATCACCTCCTTCTTTGGTAACAGAGCTCTATTTTAAAAAAAAGTGCTTTCTCTGAATTCCCCCTCTTTCAAAAATTTCAGTATGAAGTAATCACAGAGCTCACCAACTTCCTTTAAAATAGTGATCTGTGTTTTTGTTTAACCCAGGGACTGATGAAAATGCTCATAATTATCAGATAGCATAAAATAACAAAGTAAATAGCTCAACAGATATTCAGCGAGGTACATTTTTTCTGTATTGAGGGTGGCTGCTCACTACCATTGAATGGAAAAGAAAGTACCTGCAGAAGCCTTCTGCATGGCCTGACTGGAAGGGGAGCCTGACTAAGACTTGTCCAAGATCAGAAGCAGGGGAGTCGACCACAGGCAAGGAAGGGAGCTCGTTGTAGAGCCAGCCTTTTGCCAGCATGGCCTCAGCCTGCTAGCAGCGATTGCACTCTTCAGGTTCTATTTTCCCACATTTTCCACCACTGTCTTCAAAGAAATCCCCCAGTTTAAATCAGATCAGAATACAGCCTTGAACTACCTGTCCTTCTGAAGCACTTATTTCTGTGAGACAAAGCAGCAGAGCTCATACAGAGAAAGCTACGACACATAGCCTGTAAATAGGGATGGAAGTGGACATGAGCCACTTCCCATGCCCACCCTATGCCCTCACATTAACTGTGAACTGAAGCCTTGAAATCCTTGACCTCTTCTGAATTGCTCTCATGGGTAATACTATCCCCAAAGAGCATGATACCAGCCACACATGATTTGGGGCTCACTAGAACTGCTGCTATCTTTATGTTAGCTTTTTCAGCTTCTTTGCCTCTTAAAAGGCACACAAGATACAGCCCTGAAGGTTTTTATCAGGAATTTACAGAAAGAGAGAAAAGTGTAGAAAGTTCTATAATAAGTGTGTGAATCCTGCCATTTGGACTATAGGAATACTTTTGTAATCAAAAATATCCTTGCCAGAAACAGTTTCAGGTTTCTTTGGTATTTAGAAATCCTTTGCTAAACAAAGTAAAAATGAATGGTAAACAAAATCGAGTTTCCTTTGAGCCTGATGTTCTTGCAGCTGCACTCCACTTTTAAGAGTAACCTATTAGCAATTAATTTAGAATGACACTGGCAAGCAGTCCCCAGACTTTAATTAATATCTCTTTGACAAGCTCATAATCTTTCTAGTTAATAAAGTCTCCCTCAAATTAGTTTAACTCTGATTTCACTTTCTGTTGTAAGCAATCAGCATCAAATCTAGGGTACTTAACAGTACTTTCTCATTTAAAATGTCTTTAGAAGGAGAATTTATAGTTAAATTTTACAGGATAGAAAGAGTATTTGATGAAGGTCACCCTCAATCCAGTGGCAGTGCTGGAAAGAATATCTAGGTTCCTGCATGCCCTTCTGTTGTGCAATTGATTAAGCAATGGTGCTGTCTCCTGTCTTAGCATCTTGCAAAGAAAGGATTAAATTCTGATTCCAAGTTACATAATTGTTTCTTTTCCTTTATGCCAATAACAAGATCTTAGAAAGCTGCGTTATAGTACTGTAAAGACAATATAGTGAGTCATTGTAAAAGTTACTTAAATAATAAGTATCAGTATAGGACAATGTAGGGATCAACTTCTTATTTAATTTTTAGCTCTTAATATACTTCTGAAAACTTTGCCTTAAAAATTCTGTGTCAGTTTTACCCATATGCCTGAAATGCAGAGCCAATCTACATGAGAAACTTATGCAGCCACATTACTGTATCCTGTGGAATACGAGATAATACGGTGAACTGGAAAAGATTCTGAGATAAAATCTCCTTTGACCTCTTGGTAAGTCAACAACTTTTATATAAGTGTAATGAAATGTGCTATATATATACCTGTTGCCTATGTGTATTACAAAGGAAAAAATAGCTGTAATAAGGTAATTTTTGATGCACGGGATCACATCAACCTACCTTTCTGTCTGCTTTGCCTGAAAAATAAACTAAGAGGTCACAAATTACTGTCAGGCTTTGAGTCCGATTGTTTTTTTCAGAATTGAGAAAACTCCAACTTCCAGATTGTAAAGTTCTAAACTGATTAAATTTACAAAGAAAGGAGGTCTTCTCCTTTTAAAGGTAATCGGCGTTTTGTATCTAACTAACAACTGTAAGAAGTATATGTGTAAGCATTAATGACTCTGCTGTAATGTACTGCCAAGGGAGACTGAAGTAGGTAATTTTTGCCAGGTGAGGATATTGCAGCCTTAATTTGCTGATTCGCAGGAATGGCTTATTTTAATGTTTATTTTTCTTGTAAGATGAAGCTTGAAGTGAAAATGGGGTATGAAAAAAGCCAATTTTTGCTTATTAAGTCTCCATCTTCAATAAATGTAAAAGCTTAATTTAAAACTCTGTCTCACTAGCAAGGACTAAGATAATTGAGATGACTGAGAAAGGTCAGTTATATATGCAGCTGAATTGAGATCCCAGGGCCAGGAGACATCTCACCATCTCTAGAAGTCACAAGCAGTCTAGGCACTCCAGAAGTATTTCTCTAGAATACCTAAAACTGAAAATAGCATGTCCCAAACACTCTTCAGAACAGTTTTAGTAGCAATAGGCACGAGCCTGTACCATTGCCTCAGAATACTAACTTTGTACAAAACTTATTTTATGTTGCTTCTTTGTTTTTTCCCCAGAGGCACTTGCTGCCTCTGTCAGTATTGACATGCTGAGCCAGAAGCCTTATTGCTATTCCTGTGTTTCTGTGGCAATGATAATTCCATCCCAGAAGTCACAAATCAGAAAAGTTTCTTTCAATGAAACAGCAAATGAAACACAAGATCATCCTCCTTTCTCGTGCGTGTTAACTGTAAAAAGTTTCTTTGCTTGGAATGTGGCTCTGATTACATTTCTCTATCCCAAAATAAACATGCTGCAAAAGAAAAGGATATAGGGAGGGGAGGAAAGCCTGTCAATGGGCCACCCTCAGGAAACCTCACAAGATCTACTGTCTGTCTGTGCAAACCATGGAAGAGCCAAGGAAATGATCCCAGCTTGGTGGTCTTATTCTTAATTAAAACAAATGAGGCTCTTTCAGCTGTTGCAGATAAATATTTGATGAAAAGAGACAGGAACAGATGTCGAAAAACTGTAGTAAATAAAGAATAAGACCAGAAGAGCAAATGTTACAGCAGTATTTTATATTAAAAAAAATTACTTTACAGATTTCTGTCAAATGTTTATTTTTACTAAGATCATTCCATAAGTGAGAAGACTAATTATTTTTTTTAACAAAGTAGAATTTAAATACAAATGCATATAGATAGTGAAAAGATTTTAAGTCAATTTGTTGCACATTATATGGTTAAGATAAGGGTTAGTTCTTGGGCCATTGAGGAGACAGAAGACTTCAAAGTAGTTTGTACACTTCCATGAGAGTTTATGTGCATTCTAGAGTCATTAGTATAGAGTTTTATTCCAAAATTTATGTTAAGGATGCACAGTGAGAAGGTGCCCAGCAAAATATTAAAGCAATATCCTTGTTGCAATAATCTGTCACAATATTTTTAAGTCCCATCCTTTATTAATGGTTAATTTAATGAGGTAAATTCATAAAATTTCCTTTTCCTGTAGCTGCAGGTCTACTTATGAGTACACTTGGATTTAGCTTTAAAGTTCACCTTGCACTTGGTGGGGTTTTGTACAGGATGTCCAAAGGTCCCTTTCCATTTCAGTTACTCCATACCTTGAGAGCATTGAGTCCAAATTAGTTTACCTTTTAGCAAATGTATTTATAGCATTGTATGCAAAAAACCTGATAAAATTGAAATAACTAAAAATAGGCCATAAAAGAAAGATGAGTCATGAAATAGAGGAAAAATCTCAGTAGCTGGCTCTTTCAACATTAACATCTTCATTGTTAGCACTATATTGACATTGTCTGCTAGTTTAAGGTCTGGTCTTGCCATTCCTGGGTAAAAATTGTGTTTCCATTGAGTCCAATGTAAATTAAACATCTGAGTGCGAAAGGACTGATTTTATAAGTAGGCCTTACAAAAATACTGAGAGAGTGTGAACCACAGGAGTTTCAATGAAAATATTTTAAAATAATATGGTGATTTAGATCATCAGAAGCTGGATAAATTTGTATAATCTGATTGCTGAAGATACGTTCACTCCCACTGGATTTGGGAATGAATGAAGTTCTGAAATGTAAACCTGACCCTGAAGGTGGTTGAGAAAAAAAAGTAAACAGTTGATTGACTGCAGTGCATCAGCGTCTACATGAGATACTACAGAGCTGGAGTCCCAACACAATAGGCACAGGTGAAAGCAGAGAAACATCTATGAAATAAAAGTTAACAGGTTCAGAGAGAGGTGAGAGATGAGGAACAAATTTTTAAAATGGAGGAAAAGAAACCTTAGACTGCAACAAACTTTTCATGACTGGAGGAAATTAAATCAACTAGAATTCTAATGACTAGTTAAATTGAGGAGGCATGGTCCTTTATAAAAACTATGAAGCACTTTGTAGTTTGCAGAAAGTCAAAATAAATAATCATAATTGCCTCTTCTATTTATCTCTTCTGGCTACAGCACCTGCAAATTTGTAGTGTTCAGCATAACATTGTATCCTAGCCCTCTAGAGGTTTTCTGAAGCTGACACAATACACCTAGTCCACAGGCCGTGCAAAACACCTGCCCTTTCCATTGTTGTAAAGTTCAGACAAAACCAGGTAGTCTCAAGTGCACTCGATAGTCTCAAGTGCACACCAACAAGGTGGGTAGCTTTTAATTTGAGGATGAGACGTAAAGAACTCAATAGCAACCTTCCTTGGTGCCAATTTGCTTGTGATCTGACAGAACCAATCTGAACCCAGCAAGTTCCCTGAGATAACAGTTTGTCAATTTTCCATTTCAAAGGCAGCATGATAACTGAAAGCTTACAGACGTATCACATGGAAATCAAACTTGCAGCAAGCAGCAAACTTTCTGATAAAGGCCTAAGCCTAATTCTATTGAAGTTAATGACAACCCCCAGTAGATTTCAAAAGAAGTTGAGTGAGGCTCAAGGTGAGAAACAACTCTGAGAACAGTTACAATCAACTCAGTCCCCAGTTAGGACAGAAGAAATGTGAGAGGATTTTATTTGGCAAGCAGTGCCAAGGCTGACAATTCACAGTGATTTGCAAAGATCTGTGACACTGAACATTTTAAGGGACCCTTGCAGAATCTGATAGGATCTGGCAAGGTCAGTATGTCCCCAGTTAGCCTGGTATTGCCATGCCCAGTGAGAACTTACATGGAACCTGACAGTAGTTACCCTCTTTATTTAGCCTGAAGCAATCTCCAGACTGTCAACAGAAGCTGCAGCCAAACTCTTGTACTGGAGCATAAACACACAGTGTGGCTGATAAAGCAATAAATAAAATGAGTGGGCAGAGCAAGGACAACAACTTTGCCTTGTTTTTCTAAGCAAGTGTTGTAAGAACAGCAAAATACCGTCACATCTATGTCATAGCCAGTGCAAGACGTGAGAGGCAGATCCACATCTGCCTCTGTGTGTCTCTGACACTGGCTGCAGCTAGAATGTGATTCAGTCTCAGATCAACAAACAGTGGCTGCTCTGGATTCCCATGCATCAGTTGCAAAAAAAACTCAAAATACCTGTACACTAGTTCTCTGCTACTGGAGTAACCTCCAAGCAGCAGTGTCATTCACAAAGGCAGAAACTGAGCAATTTCTTTAAGGAACTTCCCTTCTGTTTTTCAGAGTGCAAAGGAAATGGATGGGAGACATGTTTGGTGTTCCTAATCATAAGTGACATGTTTTATAGAGGTCTACTTCTATAAAGACTTCTGTGATGGGTGAGAAGGAGGCAAAGAAGAAAAAGAAATTTTTCTCCAATTTCGTGTTAAAAAAAGGTAAGGACAATCTCCAGAATAATATTCACTCCTTTGTGTTGTTTTGTGTCCACAGGGTAAGGCAGACAAAAATGAAAATACTTTCCATGGTTATGCTACAGTCAGGATTTAAACTCACAACTTCTGAATATAACCCCAGTGCCTGAGCCACATATTCATTTTCTTCTCTGTATTCCCCCACAGTCTTAGGCCATGTGGCCACTGTTGGTGAAATGAAAAACAGGTGCAGATCCATGAACAGATGGGAGACCAGCCCTGGCTGATCTCTGGAGGATAATACAACGTTGTTTTCCAGCAAAGAGGATTCCAAAGAACCACAAAGGCAGCACCCCTGCCCTAAAACTAAAGCTGCTCTGTCTCACACTAAATGTTATCTCCACCAGCCCAGCAAATGGGAGTTTTGAGGAATGGTCTGTTGTCTGTCAGCAAAGGACACTGCCTCACTGACCTCTTGGATTTGCAATATTGACATCTCTGTTTTTCAGGCATGACTATAAAGATTGTGGAAGACTAATTGCAATTCCATTCTTAGCAGTAACTGCAGCCAATGTTTCTAAGTTGCTGGAACATGAAATTTCTTCCCTTGAGTAGAAATCTTTGGAATGTCTAACTCTCAAAAAATGCCATTAGCCATATGCAGCATCTTTCTCTGGGAAAATCACTAGTGATATGGGACAAATCTCCAGGTAAGATGAATAATAGATTTGTTCTGGATCTGTAAGGAAAGATCTACTTTTGATTTCCAGTTCATGATGGTTTATTCCACAATAAGTGGTTAAACAAAGAACTTGGATTGCTTTCTTAATGGGAGAGTGATAGTACATTACTAACAGGGTAATTGCTTGGGCCTACGTGCAAAGTATTCCCTGCCTGGTGTGACCCACAGTTACTGTCCCTGCAAGACACATTTCCCCTCCACGTGTCACCTGACACATCAGCCAGAAGTATCCAAGAAGGCAGGGCAGTCCTCCGTTTGCACAGAGCACAGCCCAGAAGGAAAGTGCATGCAAGAGGACAGGGGGTGTTTTTTAGGATCATGGAATAGCTCGGGTTGGACAGGACCTTTAAAGGCCCTCTAGTCCAATCCTCCTGGCTGTTATCAGGGATATCATCTAGATAAGGTTGCTCACTGCCCCATCCAACCTTGACCTTGAAGATTTACAGGGGTGGAGCATCTATCACCTCTCTGGGCAACCTGTTCCAGTGTTTCACCACCCTCACTGTAAAAAAAATCTTGTGTATATCTAGTCTGAATGTACCTTCTTTTAGTTTAAAACCATTCCCCTTATCCTATCACAACAGTCCAACAAACATCTCAGCTTAGATACTACTAGGTCCGGCCTTCTCATTGTTTCTGGTTTTGTTTTGTGCAAAAACCACTCCTGTAGTGCTGTGTCCAAGAGAGATTATTTGTCCTTGCTAAAGCTGCTTTTATAGCAATAATGCCTGCCTACTTCAGCCAAGACATTTGAAGACAATCCATTTCCTTAGACTCTGTTTGGGGCACAAAACCTGATTTGAAAAAGTAGGCCAAAACCACACTGCTGACACGAATGTTTTCTGCTCAACTGTAAATCAAATTCATAGGGAAAATCTATCTTGTCCAAGTGTTAGTCAGGTTTTCAAGGGAAACATTCTCCACCGATGACACAAACAGAATTAAACAACGAAGACCACCCAGAACACTGGGAATTTCAAACTTCTTGGCCTCAGTTTCTCTGATTTGTTCTTCCCAGCTTCATGTGAGCTCTTTGAGACAGAAAAGAGCGTTTCCTTCATTTTGAGCTAGTATTTGTCTTCCAATGAAACATTCATGAAAGCAGCTGGTCCCAGAGATGGAATGTTCCAAAATCCCATTTTGGAGCCAAGTACTTACGTTACGGAGTCAGTCGTGACACCACTTTATAGAGAACAGACAATGAGTTTTGGATCTTGTGAGTACCTTTTCTCCCTGCAAGTCAGTTTCCTTCCCCCATTCTTTTGGAAACATCGCAGTCTGTATTGAAAACAGAGGATGTAATTTATTTTTATCGCCTTCCCTGTCAAACTGGCCAACTGCCACAGGACTCTGCTTTCAGATACAGCGAGAGGCAGGAGAATGACAGTGAAGAACCATTCATTTCAGTGGCTCCTCCTCTGTTTCCTTATCTTATTTTGAGGCTATCTACTGTGCTGTCTTATCACTCTTTCTAATCCTGCAAAACTTCTCTGCAACTTGACCCCTCTGCAGAAAGAGCTGACCTGCTTAGACCTCCGTGCTTCTCCACTCCTGCTGCCATCCCCACAGAGCATGTTGCTCCTTCCTTTGTTACTGTAGGGCTCCTTTTTCACTGCCTGTCTTACCCTCACTCCTCTTCTCCCTAGCTCATTACACTGCATTACATTTCCTAGCTGAATGTACATACAGCTGTGTGGCCTCCTTGGGTATGCGCAATTCCTCACTGTCCAGCCTGCCTTTGATGTCTGCTGAAGAAGGATACATCTTCTTTTCCATCTCTTCACATGTGCCTATTAATTACTCTCTTCAGAGAAACTGTTTACTGACTATCACTCTGTTTACAGTTGAATACAGCTAAACATTTGGTCTTCACAGTTCCCCGCTTCTACACCACCCACCCAGCTTCTTCCCAATTGTTGCAAAAGAGATGTCTCCAAATCTCTTTATAAAGGCACAGATGCAACATACTTATGTTCCACACCCAGCCTCCTGTTCTAAAACGCTGGGTTTACCTCACTTGCAGGGAAGAAGAGAAAGAAGCTATATTGGTGTTTTTGTCTTCTGGCCTCTAATAGAAAAGAAGCAGTGGAGCTTCTGCCGCACAGATTCCTGCTTTGGGTGCTGTGGAAAACCCAAAAAGATCTGCAAGCATCAGATTCATGACCTATAAAGAAATAATACAAATTCAGTAGGAGGTGCAGAAGTGTGCCCACTGAAGTAATAAGGACTATCCTATGCATCACTGTGTATATGTATTTGTGATATCAAGGGCCCTTGGGCAGAGGGTATTTTATTAGGCCAGGGAGGAAAAAATTACTTTAGCAAATGTGCAGAGAAGTTGTATGGTTGTAATGTAGGAGTTCAGATCTAAGATGAAAATTCCTTCAGATTTCCTCCTTATTCCATATGGAGCTTAAAATATTACTAAGTAATATGAAATAAATTACAAACAAATGTGGGATAAATTATGTTTTTTTCCAATGAACAGATTATTGTCCATCATAGAATCATAGAATGGTTTGGGTTGGAAGCTGACTGACTTCCAACGTCCCTACTATGGATAAGGACACCTTGCTCTAGACCGGGTGGCTCAGAGGCCCATCCAGCCTGGCCTTGAACACTTCCAGGGATGGGGCATTCACAGTTTCTCTGGGCAACCTGTGCCAGTGGCCAACCACCCTCACAGGGAAGAATTTCTTCCTCATAGCTAATTTAAACCTGCTTTCTGTCAGTTTAAATGCATTACCCTTTGTCTCCTCACTTGAGAGGGAAAGTCCCTCTGCAGCTCTCCTGGAGCCCCTTTAGGCACTGGAAGGTGCTGTAAGGTCTCCCCAGAGCCTTCTCTTCTCCAGGCTGAACAGCCCCAGTTCTCCTGGCCTGCCTGCATTGAAGAGCTGCTCCAACCCTTGCTCTTTGTAGAAGAGACAGCTGCTGCTTTACCTAATGGAGGCAGCCCCAGCACTGGGCCTGGAAGGAATAGAAGCTTTAAGCTTCTTTCCAGCACCTATCTCATGCAACAAAAACTGGGGATGGGGTGGGGCAGGGAAGGGCCAGAAAGGCCTGTGGAAGCAAGCACAGCCAGCTCAGTTTACAGAGCCTTCCAGTTGAGAAGTCCAGGGGTACAGAAACATGGGAATGGACCTGTGTGTGGTTATTTTTCATCAATTATCCCAGATAGGAAAAACAGCCACACCAGGAAAACAGACGGCAAAGCCTGACGTGTCAATTTTGGTGTCATTCACACACGTTTCCCCGATACTCCTATAAATGCAGAATCTGCATTTATATCCAAAACACTTTTTAATGAGCACTTTACTGACACATTTGTTCTACTTCTATATAACAGGATAATGACAAACAGCTGGCTACAGATAATGACAGGCACTAATTTATATTGGGTTACTACCTTCAGATTCTGTAGGCTGTTACCTTTTTTCCTTTTAATTTTTAGCGTTCTTGCCCTCTGTTGTACTTGCATTTTATGATGCTCACATTTACTATTCTTGCGTGCTAGGAAGGGAATAAGCATTTTAAAAGCTTTATGTTTAATTACACTTTCAGCTATTAATTAGACACATAAACAAATTAAATGTACATTTAATTAAATGTTACCCATTTAAACAGGCAAACTGGAAGAAGAGTCCTTTGACTTTAAAACCAATATTGTGCGCATTTATCTTAATAAAGTCAGGTAGTGTTAGGGATTAATGAACTTTAACTGTTATATTCATAATCAGATGCATTAGCATTTGTGTCTTTGTGGCACACAGAAGATGAGCTCAGATGGGAGCTCTCTCCTGCCATGTTATGTACAAACAGAATGGGAGGTGCATCTGCAAGACTTTCTTTGTCACCTTGACAAGGAAATACTGGTAGTCTATTTAGCTTTTGCAGGTGTGAACTGAACATTCAAAACATCGTCCAAAACTTTCCCCTACCTTTTAATTTCATATTTACACCCAGGAGACTCCCGTCCACAGAGTGGCTACTCTGTGTCTTGAGAAGTGGATTCTCATTCTGGCACATCCAGGTTCTAGTCTGAGTGAATAAAACTGAAGAAATATTAAGCCCACAAATGTCCTAAAGATCTCACCTGATTGTGAAAGCAGTTATTTCAGCAGTCAGAGAAAGTCATTTGGGAGCAGCGTAGAGCACCTGATCTGGCTGTGCAGCAAACAACTGGCTGTGTGCTGTGTACACAGGAAACACACAACTAGGGCTGGTAATTAATTCTGTGAGAAACCAATGCTTCTGATCATCTCTGCTCATTTACTGGTGCTGGGATGAGTTTATAACTTCAAGTTTGGAGAATTTCTTTTTATAATTTATATACACTCATTCAAATTCATTAATTTTTTTTTTATTGTATTGGACCATCACAAGTATTTCTTTTTCCTTTCTGCATTGTGGATAGAGATTGTGTATTTAATGCAACATTGTGTGTCAGAACTTCCATAAGTGTAAGGAATCACTTAACTTATATAAAGAAGTGATCCAGATTGGTAAATCAGCCTGTTCTGGCACTTCCAAATCTTCCTTTGACATCAAGATACAGTGTAAAAAGCATCAGCGCAAAAATAGAGTGAAAAAAATTCACATTACTAAGTTATCAACACACTGTTGTGTCCATTTTGTACAAGAGTTTGATTCCATTTACTTTGAATAGGATCTGCATTTTGTATGCTTTTCTGAAGTCCAGGACTAGCAGGGCTCTACATCTAACACAGACTGAACTTTGAGTTATATTGTAAGTTATTTTCTCATCCATTCAATCGCACTTGGCAGCAGTTGTTGCTCTGGCTGATATAGTTTATATTTAACTCCTTTTGTCTCTATATGTTTAGGTGATACTAGTAAAACTACAGTGGATCTTTCCTGAAAATTGAACAGCCTTAATATTCCTGTTTCTCTGTTTCACCTGAAATAAGCAGAATACCAAGTATTAAGCCCAGCCACTGACTTTCTAATAGATCTGCCCTTCAGGACCATTTTCAATTACTATTTTGGGAAAGATTTTTATCTCAGCTGGTATCATTTTGTATAAGATTTTTTTTTTCTATCAGGTTTTATGTAACAGACGTCATTAGTTGCATCAAAACATTTTAAAAATCAGGAGAATTAAGAGAGAATTGAAAGGGATTCTGTTTACAGCCCAGACAATTTGCAGTTTCAGAGCCTGGCCTGGACAGTTTCTGACTGATACAAACAACCTGAGGTGACTGCAGTGGGCAGCTGAAGTACTGAACAGGCACACGCGGTGCTTGTGCTAGCAACTGAGCAGTGTATTTGTATCTTAACCAAGAAGGAAACTCTCCCTGTTTTGCCAAGGCATCCAGGTTGACAGAGGGATTAACTTCAGTAAAACAAAGGTTAAACATACAAAATGACTCCCAAATAGCACTGACTTATCTGGCAGCACAGAGCTGAGGGGGAGAGGAGAAGGGATTGCAAGTCTCCTGGTCGCACAGCTCTCTCCCAGCCTGCGAGACTTTCAGCTCCTTGCCCGGGCACAGGAGCAGCAGGAGAGGAGCTGGGCCTGCCCTGCCCCAGGAACTCTCCCTCCCTGCGGCCTGGCTTGGTGATGCCCTGGGAGCAGAGGCAGGAAGGTGCCAGCCTGCTCCTTCATCCCTGCTGGCCCCACTCTTGATACGCTGCCAGGCTTTCAAGTTTCTTCCTTTTGCAGGACATTTCAGTATCCACAGGCAAGGGTATTAGGATGCACAAGGTATTGGTGTTACAAACAATCAGTAGTTTACCACCCACTGTCTTAGCTGTCTCCTACACATGGTTCCATTTTACTTTTGGTCTGCCATTATTTCTAGGTGCTGGAGGAAAATGTTTAATTCTTGGGCAAATTTTAATTAATGAAGAATCCAAAATCTTTTTAGCAGCAACTACTCAGTAGCTGGAGGAAAATAAGGTGAAGTCCATGTTAAGACCTTCCCAATGCTTTAGATTTACAGAAGAGCTTTCCTACAATATTCCAAATGCTAATTCCAGAAGAACTCTAACAAAGGTATTCCAACATGCGTCTCTTCCACAAACACACACAAAAAAATCAAATGAAAAAAAGAAAAAACACAGAAAAAAAGGATGAAAGACTTGTGATCAGAAAGCATAAGCAAAAAGGACAGCATAAGTGTGGTAAAAGATAAAGATGGACAAATGGCCATTTTACTCTCTCTGAAAGAAGTGACAAACTTTTAAGTCTGATTCAGAGAAGGGAAGAGGAGTATTGATGCATGTTCAAAGGCTGGATTTAGAATGATTACTGGAGAAAAGCTGGAATTGGGAATGTGTGCTGGGGAAGGCACTGAGCAGCTCTCCCTGCTGCTGCTGAAGCCATTCTGAAAGGGAGCCTGACACGGCTGGGTCTGAGCTCCCGTTTGACCATGGCAGAGCTTTGTCTCTGTAACAAACCCGTGCCTGATGTGCACTCTGGGCACTGCATCTCCCAGGGACACGCTGGGGAATGGGAAGCAGTGCTGAGCACAGCAGCTGCACTGACACCCCACATTCAAACATCAGCACTGCACACACAGGAGCTGGAGCTGCTTTTGTCTTTGATGTGCTTGAACTAGAGCCATCCTCCCCGAATTTCCACAAAACCTACACAGATGCATCCATCAGCTGAGAAGTAACTTGGCACTGAACCTCCCTGCTCAAAGGGGTCACATCTAGGCAACCTGTCTTCAGGACAGGCAGACAGGAGTGAGCTGTACAAGGGGCTGTGCCTGTGGGATCAGCTGCTCCTGGTCTGCTGTCTGCCTGTGAATCCCCTTCCTGCTCTGCAGCAAACAGCTCGGGCACTGCGCTCCTCAGGCACTGGGCATTTCTGGCCTGGCTTCACAGGGGCAGCAACACTTGTGCCAGCAGCGTGCCCTGCTCCTTGAGAATGTGTCAGGCTTTGTTCTGATAAAGGTAGAAGAGTTTTGCCGCTCTTTTTCAAGAAACACATTGTCTATGAGGAGAGAGAAATTTAAAAAACTCACTGATTTACCATGTTAAAAAAAGATGGCACATTTATTGCTACATAAATGTTATATACATAGTGTTTTCTGTTACATTGACAGAAATTTTTTGAACTTCTTGCTGCTGGTTGGAAAGGTTTATCAGCAATACCTTGAAATTTGACACAGGGTACAAATCTGCAATAAACCAACAATGGAAACTGGAGAACAAGATGAGAAGCAATTCATCTCGGACAATTAGCTCTTACAATACTCCATAGGTACTACACGGTATGCTAGAACCCTACTATGGTCTTACAATGCTATTGTAAATTTCTGATATTAATGAACAGGTTATGGTAAATAACCCTACATTTTTACTACCTAATATAGTAAAATAAAGTAAGAAACTTTTTACTGAAAACTTTTTTTGATTTCAAAAATCTAGAAAGAGTAATATTTAGAATTCAAGAAATTTTCTTACAAGATTATTGTATAAAAGACTAGCTACAGTGAAAAATAAGCCAAATGTTTTTTTCTTTCTATTTTATGAAGGAAAGCTTCTGGGCATACTGCAAAGTCTAATATAGCCAAAAAGACAACAAGCTTAGAAGGAAAAAGGCCAGGCAGTGGCACGTGATCACTTTCACACGTCATAAGCAACAAATTCCGTTTAGCTGATAAACACTGAAATGAAGAACAAGGCCACAGATATAATCAGGTGTTATTTGATGATATATGCAAATTAAAGTAATAGAAATGAGTCCACTAATTCCACAAACTGTTTTGTTAGGAACCATCCAAAACATGAGCTTAAATTCATTAGTTTATTTTATCAATCCATCTTTTGTTCTTTCAAATGAAATGACTTCATAAAAATTATAGTTTTGTTCCTGTTTCATGTGTGAACCAATTGCCAGTGATGCAAGATGCACTATATAAACATAGCTCAGACAACCTTGGCTTAGGAAATTTCCTCCCATGGTCATTGCAGTGGAAGACAGTTTCCATGGAAGTTCAAAGGGATTTTAACCATTTCAACACATCTGTGACAAAGGAATACTTATGGACACTATTCTGGTGGAGAAACATTTAAAGGTTTAATGCTAATATGGCTTGGGACGGGGGTATTTGCATTTGATTCACACTATTTTTTCTCCACTGACAAGCCATACAACATGACATGATAGTTAACGTGTACAGGAAGGAAAAACTGGTGACCATTGCTCTTAAGATTCCATTACATAATAAGCCCACCTTGCTGGTGGTTATATCATCACACTACCTGCCACGGTGAATCTGAGATTTTACTATTCACCAAAGTTACAGCCTGAAAAAAATCTCCTTTGTATTTTAATGCATTTTGTGCTTACATACAGCTAACACTTTACATGTACTATATGTAGTACTTACTGCTCGGAAAACAAAGCAACTCTAACAAAGTAGATTCTCCCCACCCAATTTACACTTCACGTTACAAGCTTTACTATGAAGCCTAGAAGCCTAAAAAGGTTTTGTTTATAATTAGAAAAAAAAAAATGTTTGAGGAAAGTCTGAGGGAAAATAAAAATCACTTTTTAAATCCAAGAAATGTTATGGTCACAGTATTGCTCCAGCCTGCAGCCTTCGTGAGGCCTCTGAGTGGCTTGAGGCACAGAGCTCAGTATGGAAGGGGAACTGTGACCATAACTGTTCAGATTAACAGAGATCAAAAATAACATAAAATAAGCTATACCAAGGAACAGTTTCCTATTGCATGGAAAACACTAGTCATATGGCAAAAGGAGAGGAAAGGACAACAAAAGACTTTTCCCTTCCTTTTTTAAGACACTAATAGGTATGCTGGGAATGCTACGGGTCGACGGTTGTCACTGCTTTGTTCTCTGAATGTGAACAGCTTTAGTAAATGCTGGCATTCAGCTGAAATTTTATCAGCTTTTAACATGTTAACTTTTCCCTTTATATGTAGACCTTTACAGTTCCATAACAATAAATAAAATTTGTAGTTACAATGCATTTGTCAATTCAGTTTAGGCACAAGGCAACTTCCACAATGAGTGGAGAGATCACAACAGTCTCTGATTGTGCAGAAGCGACACACTGCTTGCAACAGAATGATATGTTCAGAGTATCTCATGGGCTGAAATTCTGTCTGAAGATCTTGTATCTTCACTCCTGATGCAGGTGTTGACCAGTAGCTTTGATCATAAGATTGCATTTGGGTTTCTTGCTTCAAGTGTTTTCTCCTGTCAGGTTTGTGTCTTCATATAATGTTAGTTGTCTGTGTCCTTGTGAAGAAAGGTCACCTTCTGTGTATCCTACCAATAATTCTGGAATTCTGGGAAGAAATTCAGGAGAAGAAAAAGATTATTAGGAAAAGAATAATCAAAAAGCTTAGTATCAACACTAGAGACCTAATTTAAACTGGATTTGGTGGCATTTTCAGTCATTTAGGTGCAAAACAAAATCAGATTGAGAGACCCTGAAATCCCCTGATCCAGAAATATCCATCTTGAACATGATACATTGAAGAGATTACTCTAAAGAACCTTCTGTTGGGCCTCTCTGGCTATGGGAGAGAGAATAATCTGCACATCTCAGACCTTCAATTTGTGTCTGCCTTTGCTCTCCAAACCAAGCAGGAGACAGTGCCAAGTTCACTCCCTCCTGAAGGTAAATTGCCATGTTCCTGCACAGCCTTTTCTGTCAACTTCAGTCAACCCACAAAGTTACTGCTATTAAAAAAGCAACGACACCGAACTTTTCAAAGTGGTTCTTTGTATTTATATGGAAAGAACAGATTAAGTTGGGTATAGATCAAAAATTACCTGACAATTCCAAAGTAGCCATTTGCTCTTGTATAAAATAAAACAAATCAGAGAAATTCAAAGCATTAAAAATTATAATATACCCAACAACAAGAAACCTCCCAAAACATAAAATTTAGTAAAGCTCTGGATTGAAACAAGGGCACTGAACCCAGTTTTTTATTCTTTTTGAAAGTGGCAACAGCCCTACTGAAATACTCAGTTTGTTTCCTTTTAAAATCAAGGTTTCACAGCTATTTAAGAAAATCAACCAACAACATGAATAAACCCAAGAGACTGATGTTCTGTAGGGCCTCCCCATCAGTGTGTTCAAATGAGATGTTACATACTGGGCTACCTTGCAAAGCTGCAAACATTACTTTTGAATTTTAACTATCTTCACCAATACAGAGTGTGACTTCAGACAGTTCCCAGTCTCTGTTGGGCAAATGAGAGGAGTTAGAATGACTGGCCTTGAGCCAGAGAGCAAATCTCTCTGGGATGAGGAGTCCCTGAAACTGTATCAGCACAGGGAAACAATAAATGGATTTTTAAATGAACTAATGTCATATTTAGACCATTTAAAGATGTATAATTCATCTTTATTAAGCTTGGCTTATCTAGCAAGCTGTTCACTGTTCCTCTGATGCCATGCCAAGGCGGCCACCTGAGCCAAGAGACGTAGCCATTGGCAACAAGGCACGAAAATAAAGAGACTGACGACAATTTCTTGGGGTTTTATTATAAACCCAAACAAATCTGCAGCCTTCTGCTTCTGCTGAGAGAGGTGAAAGCCCAGAGAAGTTTGGTGAAGCTCAGAACTAAACCCAGCCTATGCAGGGTTCTCCCCCACGTGAGCCGCGCCCTGACGTACCTGGCTGGTGTTCACATATGACCCATAGGGTTGGTAGTTTCACTCAGGCCAGGGTGGCTTCCTGGGTGTGCTGTTGGTGGCTCTGCCGATACGGCAGAAACTTTTTCTTCTTCCCTTCTCTTAAGGCAGGCTGCTTTAGGGTTTAGGTTTCGTTCTGTAACAGAAAAATCAGAGTTCTTAATATCCCACATGCTGACACCATGAGCAGTATCGATACATGAACCCTGGGGTAAAAATAGCTCTGCAGCTTCCCTCTTCAGCTGCTGCCACCCCCTGCTCACCCACAGGTGTCCAAAGCTGCAGACAATCACTACTGAAAGTCCTGCCAGACAGCTCCTAAACTGGTATTTTAAAAAAACAGAGACAAAAAGCCAAACCCAAAGCCAAACCCTTTCAGTAGCCTACATACACCTTCAGAAACTTTTAAAAAGCACTTTCTTTATCAGAATAAGACACTGAAATGCTAAATGAGAAGTGTCTGTAATTTGCAACATAATATAATGAAATGTATCCATTTTGTTGGTAGGCTGAAGTCTTACCAACCTTGCTGACATTACACTAGTTTTAGTAATGTTGCTGCTTTTTTCTTCCCAGTAAGTATTAGCCAGCTGTTAGGGCAAAGGAGGCAGCACACCCTGAATGGATAGTTCTAAACAGCCTCAATCTGTAAAGTCACCTTGTGCCCATCTTGGTTCAATCAAAAGACTGTGATGACAGTCACATACAGCAGGAGCATTATTTTTTTCCAAACCCTATTTCCTCTCACATTAAAGTCACTATTTTATAATAACCAGCTGTGGACCAGCTATCAAGGTATTTTCATCAGTGTGTTTCCACTTCCCCACTTAGCTTCAATAGATGTAGATTTGGATCTCATTTCCAACTAATGACAGTTTCTAAAAGTCAGCTGTTCCTGTTCTTCATACTAGCTTTTCATGAATCAAATACAGAAGATGTAAATCACAGGGGTCCAAAAGACACAGAAAAAACATGTAATATATTCCAATGTGGAATTTAATCGACATTTTAAGGTACATTTAAGTTATTTTCTCACTGTCAGTGCATTCTGTTTTGCAGTTGTAGATGGTAGATACAATTATAATTGCAAGAAGTCTGCCAAAACTGAACAGACAGCACAAGCCCTTCTCTTGCACTGCACAGGCACCCCTCTAGTAACTGCAGTTTACTGACCCCTGTGCATTTCAGCTCATCTGACAGAGACTATTTTGGATGGACTTGATAGTTCTGCTGTCACCAAAGTCATTATCAACAGCCTCCTACTGCATTTCCTCAAGGATGAGCACTCCTAAAGAGTCTACTGGAAAAAACCCCAAAACTGCTAACTTTCCTTAATCACAGTTTTCTTTGTCTAACTGCGGCTTGCCTTGTAGTTTTAAAGATTTAATTATGCAGAAACTTTGAAAGGAAGTTAATTTACAGTGATTTAGGAAATGGAGATAAAACCCCTGGCCTACACTGAGAGCTTAAATCTGAAATGGTTCATTTTGAATAGCACCAATCACAAAATGAGAAGCTTCATTACCAGCAGAGAGAGGAAATTGTTTATACAATTACATAAAGCACTGTGCAAGCTCCTGTGGGTGTCACACAAAGCTCTGGTCACTCACTCACAGAAACAGGTGCACAGAGGGACAAACGGGACCAGGGGCTCTCTCCAGGAGGCCCCGTGTGCCTCCCAGCGCCGGCCTGGGACACACGGAGCACAGGGAATGTGAGGAAGGGAAGTTCTCCACTTCCACTGCCTGTACCGTGGGGCCAGTTTAGCTGTTAGCTCACTGAAAAAAGATTTCTACCACAGACACCAGGGCTGGAAGCCCTCTGACCAAGGCAGAGTTATTTTATTAACATGAAGCTTCCTGTGAATGACAGAATCTGTGAGAGCAGGGAGATGGAATTGATGCTTTTTAAACACCAAAACCCATGCTTGATTAATGTCCCCCTGACTTCATAATACTCAACCTTATCTTCCAGACCACAGCAAGCATTTTCATACCGAAACAGTGCCCGAGATCTAAGTCTCAGAGACGCTAAACTGGGTTTTACAACGGCCCCAGCTGCTGTCTCATCTGCAGAACAGTTGCTCTGTGCCTTGGAAGAGCTCTGGCTGGACACAGTGTGTTCCTTTACTGACAACTGGATCAGTAAAAATGCCTGAAAATACAGCATCTCATCCTTACTGCATGAAGTATATAAGTTTGTGTTAAGTTAGTTATTAAGTCACTTTCAATAAACTTCTAACTGTTGCTTGGATCTTCTGTGCAAAATACAAGCAACAAATGAGAAAAAGGAAGTAAAAATGAGCTACAAAAAAATAAAACATTGTTAGCACTCAGTGACACCAGCGATTCAGAGATGTAGTGCATTGAGCAAATACAGCCACTGACTTTTCCTTGATGCACTTCATCATTGAGACATTAAGGAAGGTGGCTGCTAATGAGTCCCAAACAGAAAACATGAGGATATTCGTTTGGGAAGTGCCACCCCCACAGAATGAGACTATTTCTGTTGGAAGGATCTCCCAGCCATTATCCAGTCTGACTCAGGGCTGACCAAAAGTTCGAGTAAGGTGCCCCAGAACTTTAACATGTCTTTGATAATGACAGGGAGATTAAAAGTCAACTGTGGCTTCACCAATTCACAAGAAAAGAAGAGTTGAAGAACCAAATGCGATTTATAGAACCATCTCTTCTTATGAGAATGAATGGCACAAAGCAGTTTTCCTTCTGCACCTACCAGCAGGCCTATTGTTTCTTTCTTGGAAAAATTTAAAGGAATTAGAGAAAGAAGATTCATGCAAACCCAGCTCTGATTCAGTTAGAGTAGAAGTTTCCTCCCTCCCCAGTATACATTTAATGCAAAAACTTAAGAAAACACAAAAAAATTCACTGCATTTTAACATTTCAATTATGTGGAGTTCACCTAAAACCGATCTTATTGTTGCTAAAGCTTTTCTACCACTAAACAATTGCTTGTTACAATTTAAAGCAATCCTTTAAATCCTTTAAAGCAATCCTTTAATTACAAATCTGCCTTGAAAACTTAAGCGTGAACAGGAAAAAGAAAGGTCAAAATATAAACCTTATGGTCTTCCCCTTTTTTAAAAGCGTAATCCTTTGCTTTTTCCAAAGAACTTCAGCATCATTACAGAACAGCAAATACACTTTCAGCAGCTCGTGCATCTGGCTGAGCAGGTTTCAAGAGCCCCGTACTGCTCCATGGACAAAGCTGCCCCAGCCCCAAGCCACTGACCTCTCACTTGCTGCTCCAGGCTGAGGATCACTGCCACAGCCTGGTGGAGGATGAGCAGCTTGGTCTGCGGCTTCTCGCTCTTGAGGTGCAGCTGGCACATGCGGCCCAGCTCCTTGAACGCCTCGTTAATGTCTCGCACACGCAAACGCTCCCGCGCATTGTTCGCCATCCTTCTCTCCTTCTCTCTTTCTATTTTCTGCTCTGGGTTCAAATCCTCATCTTCGTTAGTACTGCTGCAAGGAAGTAAACGGAACAAGATACTGAAATATCACTGGTATTTCAAACAAGTGATCATGGTGCTGACTCTAATGAAGAATACAATAATTTCCAACAAAGTTGTTGCTATTTTCCAATACATCAGCTTACATAAAAACACATTCAAGGAATTTTTAGTTTCATCGGCTTATTTAAGAGTTTTACTTTTGTTAAAGACCATAGCAGCCAATTTTAGAACTATTTTTTCTTCTACTACTCAGTGTAGAGCTAAACAGTTATATTTAGAATTCCTGAACTGCCTCAAATGATATTAAGTATTTTAATATAAGTTCACCCAATTTAGTCTAAAACTGTGCAAAACCTCTGTTCTAGTAAAACTAGCACACTAAAATGGCATCTAATATGTGCTAATACAGATTATGCTGCCTGTGGTTGCAAAATTCTCATAGTTTACTGTCACCTCAAATTTCAATGCTTATATCAGGCTATCAGGCAGACCCAGAAGCATTTACCCAGCGTCAGCTCCAGTTTCATGGTTTGGGAGGGGACAAAGTGTTTCAAGAGGACACTTAGCCACAGTGTTTCACCTCAGGCTCCAGGTCAGGAGCTGGAGCTCTCCACTGCCACAGACTCACATCTAGTAGGGCAGCCCTGGGCCAAGTACAAAGCATCACTGATTTCTGACATTGTCCCATGCTCTGTGCTCAATCTTTTGCTGCTTACATGTGCAGGCAGACATTAGGCATGGCACAGCATAAGGGAATGCATAATTGACAGATAATTTTCCCAGCAAATCCTCTACCTTGTATTTAAATATACAGATAGCATAAACTTTTTCTCTCTTTCAGTTGCCTATTGGTGCATGCACTGCAGTAACACAAAAGCCTCGCAATAAATTTACCAAATGTAAGGACAACATGCTACTGAGCATTATCAAAGCACAGATCCCCCAGGCTATGTCAGCAACACACCTTGTTCTGCCTCTGGATGAGACCTTGATATCCTTCTGGGAGGATTCGTCATCTGATTTCATGTCATCTGATGAGGGGGGTTCATGGATATTTTCATCCTTCTCCTTATGCTCAGACTTGATTTCTGTTGGACCTATAGCCACAGACTGGCTCTGTAAGCCACCTGACAGTGCTGCAAGCAACCAGAGAGCAGAGTGAATGTCACAGCACTGAAAAACTGCACAGAACCTCGGCAGATAATGGCAGTGAGGGGCCAGAGCCGAGCGTGAGTCTGGGGAGACAACAGGAAGAACTAACAGAAACAAGAAATCCTGGCAACACTGCTGTACTTGGACATGTGTCATGGGTTATAAAGCAATCACAGCTCACAAAGCAGCTTGATTGGTAACAGCTCAGTCAAAGGAAAACACTGTTTAAGACAAAAGGACATTGAGTGAAGTAAGGAAATTTGCACCTGATGTCTGGGCTGCAAATTTAAGGGCAGAGCTGCATTGACATCGAGGCTTGGGTTTAGGCTGAATGTGCAACACCCCCTAAATGGTGCTAGCATGCTAATAAAGGAGCTGACTTCAGTTTTCTGCAGTTTACTTCTTTAGCTAGAAATGGAAGGAACTATAAACACGGGTGTGGAATGACCTCCTTCCACTGGCTGTGCTGAACTCCAGTCTCAGCCCACTCCACAGCTCTCCTGGCTGACTGAGAAATGGCTGCAGCTCTGCAGTGGATCATGGCCCGTAAGCTGGAGGGATGTGGCTATAATGCAGCCTTGTCTTGAAATTGGAGTAACTGAGGGGTGCCCTCAAAATTGTTGGAGGAGTCCCTAACAGTGGTGGTATATCGGATTTGTTATTAATTTTTATTTTTCAATGTTATCTATCCCTTGCACTCATGCCATTTTACCAAGATCTACAGCCTCACTGGCTCTGAACTACTGCACATCCTGTCCAGCATTGAAGTCTGGAAAGTTACCTCTGTAGCTGTCTTGTGTTTTATGATTTAGTTCTGTGCTCTGAGCAGAAACTGTACTGGGAAGAACTGAATGGTTGCTGTTGAGGCTGACACCTTCTTCCCGGTGAGTCCCAACCTAAAGCAAGGCAAAGCAAAGATTTCTATTAAAGATGTGATTCAAAGAAATAGTCCAAAAGAAGAAGTTTAAAATACCAAAAGTATTTGCCACATTAGAAATCCTAGTTAAAATTCTCACTGAGTAAAGGAAACATTCAGCTGATTGATGCTGTTACACTGAAACACCTGATTACACCTACTGGACTGGGCCATGTCTCAAGCAGTGACCAACTCTGTTTGGAATAAAATAATCCAGGTATATAACTATTCTTATCACCTACTCTCTCCTCTATTCCTTCATAACACATCATAATTTAATTTCTGAGCAGCAAGCATTGAGATGAAGAGTCTTGAAAAATTCTAATTTTGCATAAACTTGAATTAATGATACTTATGTGAGACATCTTTGAGTGTGCATACCTAACCTGAAGAGGCAACTTGTTAAAAAACTGCTGCTCAATACAGAACACTGTCATCAACTTCTATTAAAAAATATTTGTTCAAGAAAAAAGAGGCACAGATACACTGCCTGTATTTAAATAATTTTGAACATAGACCATTTAAAGCTTTTGATTTCTAAAGGCACAAAAGTCCTTAAACATTTCTAATATAACCAACATAATACAATTAAACAGTTAAAAAATGAACAAAGACAAGGGATTCTACTATTATTTGTATAGTTACAAAAACTGGCTACAGATGAAGCTTTTTATTGGAACAGTAGCAAACATGTCAACTAGAAGATTAAGCCTTTAATTAAATAGGTTTATTGCCTGGAGTTACACATGAGAACCACTGTTTTTCAATAAATCCTTCAATCCTAGTAAACTGCTGAGCTTTGAATCCCTCTTGAGTAATTAATGCAGCTTTTACCTTTCATGTCTTAGTATGGGTTTTACCCAGAGAGAGATAAATACCCTTATGCAAGTTTATCCTTTGTTTAATATACACTTGTTCCTGTAAGCTAATGCACAGGAACAAAAAAAGAAAGGGGGAACCATCCCTCCCCAACAACCCTCAGCTAATATCAGGTCATTCCAGGCTGCTATTTGTATCCGTTGTTCTGCAGAAAATCTCCTCTTGCATACTGTGGAATATCTGTTGCTATTTCAAGTATATTTTATCTTCCTCTTCGTGTAATAGGCTTTGTTTGAGAGAAATTCTGCTCTGGATACAGTCGGCCTAGCTCCCGCAAGAGTCATGAACTGACTGGGAAGAAGGAGTTGAGCCCGGGTCTTTCAGCCCAAGAGAGCAAACTCTCTGTAACTGGAACATAAAGCTCATTCTCACTCAACTTTTCAAAACAGAGTCTCTCCCTAATTCTGCCTTGCAGGTTGTGTTTTATTTTCTTCTTCTGGTCATGCATAGTCCTAACACTTGAGGGTGCTTTTATTCAAGCTACAGACTATTCATTGTTTCAGGGCCAGGTTTGTTTCAAAATCTACTTCTTTAAAAATGCGAAACTTTCTTAAAGCTACGTACAAACACAGCAGCTGCCAGAACCCTGGCAACTTTCAAATCTAGAACTAATCTAAAGGCAATAGATTAGTAAATCAGTTCTGATAAAGGCAGGAATAGATGAGAAATAGAACCTGAATTCAAGCCATGTTCCAAACCTTTGAAACCAAGATGTACAAATTAAAAGCATACAATCTAGATTAACAGAATTTACACAGAAATTTTAAGAGCTAAAATGTTACAAAACTGACCTTAACACTGAGTTTTATCTGTGATCTATGATATACCAGAAAATCCAATCTGGCAAACAAAAAAACCCAAACAAAATGACTTGCTGAAAAATCACTGCAATTTTTTGCAGAGGCCAACAGCTCTGTTTGTTACACTTACAACTGATCAGTGGCTACTTCAAGCTACCAAAGATTCAAGTATCTTAAACACTGAGTTCCAAAAATGTAGTTTGCTCTCCTTTCCCTGGACACGCACTGCATAGAGAAAGGGCTCTCCCTATCTGCATTTCAATGGAGCACAACCTCGGGCTTCCTTTAACTCCTCTGAAAGGCAGTCGGGGCCATCGGCTCCGCGGCGCTCGGAACAAACGACCTTTCGACGTGTTTTATTGCTATTATTTATAAGCGATTCCCAGCCGGGCGCTTTCCTAGCGCCAAGGGCCGGTTCCGGGGAGAGCGAGCTGCCGGCGCTGCCGCGGTGCCCGGAGCGGGCGCGGGGCTGGCGGCGCTGCCGCGGCTCCCGGGCATTCCCCATTTCCATACAGCTGCGGGCGGCAGCGGGGCTGTGCCTGCGGGACTCGCCGCAGCTCCTCTCCAAAGCCTACCAACTCGGACTCAGTGCATTCTCTCCGGCGCTAATCCAGCCTTGTTTCCGTGGTCTCTCCCCTCCCAAGCAAAACTCGAAGCTTCCCAGGCAGACAAAATGGGAGACAAACGGAAGGCCGGGCTCTGCCACACCGCAGGCAGGCGGAGCACTCAGTGTGCGGGGAGAACATCGCGGTGAGCAGTGAGCAGTGACCAGGGCAGGCACAGCGCTCGGGATCAGGCACAGCGCTCGGGATGGGCTGTGAGCAGTGAGCAGGGCAGGCACAGCACTCGGTACCACCGTCACATCACTGCCCTTTACCCGCTTCCTGCGCACAATGCCAACACAACACAGGTCTGCATCCAGTGCAATCACAAAAATCTTCCCCCCCAGTAACCCCAGTCCTGTCACAAGGCTGTATGTTGTTGCAATTTACCAGGTCAACTGTATTAATTCTTACGCATTTCAAGAAAGTCTTGTACACAGGACAATCTGCAGCGCCACTGACACTTGCAAATTTAAAAAAAAAACCCCAAACTTGAGGGCAAAACATATTTCGGTTGATTTAAGTGGTAATATTTGGGATCTGAAACCAGAAAACCAGTTAAGTATTTTAGGCAACTAAATAAAAACTAGACAAATCATGGGCAGTGATGACACACGACTGCATGTAGGAGAACCGAGAGTGACACATGGGCAAAGGACATCTCCGTTCTGTTAATAGTGGTTCTGCATCTGACACTTTAGTTTGAGTATTCATTTTGAGTACTTAGCACTGAAAGCTTTTGAGAACTGGAAAATAAAAATACCACTCTTGGTCTGAGTCTTAGATCTTATCAAGCTGGTCAGTTTGGCTACGGTCATTAAAACCATTTTAGCCAATGTGTGCATAATTAAGACAATGAAAAGGGCTTTGTAATCAAGATTTTTACACTTCAGACAGCTCAGAGTTGTTCATTGGGAGCACAATCCCTGCAGGGAAATAACAGCTCTGGAAGGGTTTGAGCAAGAGCAGAGGTTGGTGTTGGCAATGCTGCTCAACTGCCCTTTCGTGCTTCTACTGCAGCAGGCACAGGGCACAAAGAGGGAGATCACCCATTTTCTTAGATTTCTGTTATACCTGAAAAAACCCTCTGACTTAGGGATTGAGTTTCATCCTTAACTGAGTTTCCAGGCCTTTTATTTATTTATTTTTAATCAGTTCAGGCTGTTCTTTTTCCATTGTATTACAATGACAAATAAAAAGCAGCTTGAATAAGAACAAAAAGTATTACTTCTTAACTTTTCAATAATACATGAAATAAAATACAAATCAACTTCAAAGGCCAGTTAGCAAATATTTGATGAGTTTGAGATATTAAAAATCTATTTGAATAAGTCTAATGGCTAGCCCAGCTAAAAAGAAAACAAGACCATTCAGAGCAAGCAGGAAATGAAGTCAACTAGAGTTGTAAAATAAATCTGGCTCAAAAATTAAGCAAATGTTAAAATAAAACCATGCCTGGTTACACTAATTACATAAAAAGGAGTTAAATTACTCATTTCCTAGCTCCTTCTGCCAAGATCATCATCTTCAAGGGAAATTAAATTTTTTTTCCTATTTTTTTTTTAAAGAGAAAAATGTTTTGTGTAAAGATCCCACCCTCGTTCAACAAGGAAGTTTCATTTAGTGCTGAATTCCAATGAACATTTTTTGACCCTATGTCAAACAAAACTTCAAAAATAGGTAATCACCATTATCACTGCTGACATTTCTCACTATGTTAGCCCAATAGTCATTGTTTTCTTAAAATCTACTGGATGTCATCTTAAGTAAAGCAGTATTTAAATCTGGAGTGAAGGCTGCATCTTACAGTTCAGGTCATGTGTCAACTCCTCTGCTCTCCTACTTACTATTTAAAAAAAACACCAACCTAATAGTAAATAAGAGTTTGAAATTAATTGGTTTTTGAAGAAGAATTACCCCTTATACTTAGGGGGCATTACTGCAATGCAGTCATCACTAATAAAGCCCTCAGTCTGCAGCTCAGCCAGATGTGCCAGCCCCTGCTCTGTACCTATTTCAGGACTTCATCCTAAGTCGTGCTGAGTTCCTGCAATTGCAAATGATGTCAAAGGGCTCTCTTTGGGGACTGGGCAAGGCCACAACAGGATGCCTTCTGTTGGAGCCAATTATTCTGATGTAACAAAATTAAGGTCAATCCAAGAAATTCTTTAGCTGACTCACTTTTCAAGGCAAAACTGATCTGCAAGCTTGTTTCACCAAGTGAGGATGAAATGTACAGGTAAATTTTTTTTTGTTTTCTTAATTTAAGTTTACTAAGCATCTGTCAGCCAAATAATTCGATGATAAATTAGATGTGTAGTACTTACACAACTACATTAAACTAGAGAAGATCAAGGAACTTCTGGGTCCATTTGGGAGAGTCATTTTCCACTGTCCTCTATTTTAATAAAAACGGAGTTGATAAAATATTTATCATAGCTTATTAAAAGAGAAACTAAGGTTTTTATGTACATTTTGTCACTACCTGTATTTATTTGACTGTGTCTGGCTTAGCAGTATCAGAAGGTTCCTCAAGTCACAGAAAAAATTTGTCACTGCAGTTTCAGTCACTCACTTAAAGCCACATCAAGAGCAGAGGGGAAAAAAGTTTTCTTTTGTATGACTGAATTTCAGTCTTCCCCAGAACACGGTAGAACTTTGAAAACATTCTTTAAATATTAAATCTCAGTAGGTACTACAAAAAATTCAAAAGTACTTATGCATCACTTCTTTCATTACTAAAAGTAACTGTGAACTTCTATAGAAAGCTGAAGTTGGATGTGCATTTGGAAAGTACCCCCTCCCCAAAGCCGCCAAACACACGCAGCTTATAGAAAGCAACCAGTTCTTTTTGATGTTTACTGCACTGGTCCTGAAATTAATATAAATGGATGTGTGACGTGCGAATGGGAGAGCCTGGAACTAATTCTGTTTTATAGAATACAAACCCTTCAGCAATTGGGGTACCTAATTATTTTGATGATAGGTGAAATTTTGCCTTGATCACACAGTACCCAGCTGTGAATCTGTTTTATAACAGAAAATTTCACAGCATGTAACTGGTCTTTAAAATTACTCTGTAAACATGCAAACACATGGCACCACTAAAACAAGCATGTTTTTAAAAGCTCTTTTTCCTTAAAGCATTTTTGAGAGGGGTGGAATAAGAAGGAAGAAAAAGGGAAGTGAGCAATGCTACAAATAGATTCGTTTACTGTGTAATGCTTTTAGCATATTTCTAATCTATAAAAAGCTCAACTACATTTTTTCAGAACAGTTCACATTTTTAAAGAAACTAAAAGAGATGGATTGAATTATTTCACCCTTCTTGGGGATTAATCTGAAAGTAGTTTCCTTTTCATTGTTACTTACACTACAGCTGTGCTCAAACTCCTTTTCATTTAGAAAAAAAGTTTAAATTTTGAGCCTGCGCACACTATGGTTCCACATTCCAACAGCTTCCTCCCAGTCCTCTGCCAGCATCTGCTATTGAAGACTAGTTCCAATTTACAATAAACAGCTTTTCCAGACCAGAACACTTGAAATTCAGTCCTTCTCGACTGCTTTTCCCATTCAATCTCCCTATTCACCATTTCAAGGAGAAAACGGTTCTGCCAATTATTACACATCTGGAAAAAATGCATGTATAAGCTGAAATGCTCTCAGCAGAAAGTTTCAGCTTTCTGCATATGGTCACAGCAGGATTTTATGGGCCACTGACCAGGCCAAAGTCTAAGTTTTCCCATCTTTTTCCTCCCCCTCATTTCTGCCCACCCCCACTCCAACATTCTAATTGGAAACCCATAGCAGGTGCAAGCTGTCTGCCATCTTTTCCTCCACAAAAATCTCAAGTGGTTTCTTCCTGATAAATATTAGTCTTACAGCCCAGTCCTACCTCAGTATGCTCTACAATAGTTTCAATGCATCAGCTGTAGTTGCTTTGCATAAACATACTCATGTTTCGTAATATCATTACCATGGATGCTTGTCTGTTGGCTGTTACAAGGCTGGATGCTCCATAGTTTGAGTTCAGGCTTCCAACTGGCCCATTGTGAGATGGTCCCAATAGACTATGGATATCTCCATGGCCAACTGACAGGCTGGTGGAAGGCCCCACAGCGTGGTTCCGCAGCACATGGATGGCATCATCGAGTCTGTCCAAGCGATCCTCCATCCGGGACTGCTGTGGGGAGGCAAGAGGGGCAGCAACAGCCATTACTGGATAAATCCCAGCCTCTCACACCACAACAAGAGTCTATCTCGGAGGCATTAAAGATACAAGATGAAATGTGGTATCAAAATAGGATCAAAAGACTTTGAGAGCACCTACCAGCACTACAAACAAACAGGAAAAAGAAAGTATTATCTGGAGATTTTGTTCAAGATAGCATTCATTCCTCAAATAGGTGGCAGCTTTGAAAGTGAAGCTTATTATAAGGTTAATGTTACTCAGCTGCTATTATATGGCATGAAAAGAAAAAAGGAATTGCTACAAAATAAGCTAATGCAGAACAAGAAAGAATGATCATAAAATCAGCCTCACCATGCTGGAAACAATTAAGAGAGGCAGTAGCTTTTTGAGCATCTGTATTCAAAAAACTGGACAAAACTTTTAGTTATAATTTTTTAAAATGGACCTTCAAACAGATTAGGTATTTCAGAAACAAAAGCGAGTTGCGTTACTGTCGAAATCTGTCTTAAAATTACTTTCTTTTAATTACTTTCTTTTATTAAAAGGAATACCGAAAAAAAAACCCAAAGCAAAACCAATTGTGACACTGCAGCTCTAGCAATTGAAATAGCAGGATGTTGGAGTCAAAAGATGGGTCATACACTACACTAATTTAAGTTTTTAATGGGGAATCCGAAGGAAGCATTAATCGAAACACAAAAAGGCACCATCTAAAGTGAAATAGTACCTCACAGACATCCTTTAAGAAGGACATTGCATCTTGCAAATGCTCGTGAAGTTGCTGTTCAACTCGATTTTTCTGGCAAAGTCAAGACAGAACAGGAAGCAAAGCACAGGTTAAGATTAATTCAAAAAAGAGGTGAGGAAACAGCTGATGTGCATGTCAGCAATAAATTGTTAGTCAAGTTAATGCAACAGAGATCTGATTATATTAAGATAAGAAAAGGCTAATATTTAACACTGCAGTTATGTTAGAATCCTAAGATGTACAAAACAATTATATTTAATTGCAAAAATATTGAAGAAAAGAAATCTGATTTAACTTTTACTTTATTCTTGTTAGACAGAAAAAAATAGAAATTACATCTGTGGAAACTAGAAATATTAAGCAAATAATCAAAACCTTCCCTCAAATTTTCCCCGTTTCCTTCCCACTATTGTATCGGAAATGTAAGAAGGAAGTCTGTAACTGAAATTCTCTGCTGAATCCTCAAAAGAAGAAAATTTACAATGCTGTAGACTAGTACCTGTGTGTTTTTCTGTAAAATGTTTAATTAATAAAGAACATTCCCCATAACAAATAATATACAAATAAAAAGGATTAATACTTTAATAGCAGTGTAATGCAAACAAGCTCTAGAGACTGCCGTTTGAAGGAGAGAAGGGGGAAGGACAAGCAAATGCAGAGGCATGAAGTCTTTATCTTTCTCCAGACTGAACTTTAGATAAGAATTAGCTATGGATTTGTGAAAAGGTACCAGAATCTCATAACAGCGCTTTAGCACCAGCTGTCCTCAGCACAGAAGCCTGATGCCCAAGGAACAGATGGTGAAAGACACACCCTGCACGTCTTATATTGTTCAACTGAACAGGCCATTTGTTAGCAAAGAATTCATTTGTAATGCTATCCTACTGTTTCCTTTAATGATATGCAGGATTTATACAAAACCAAGCCTTCAACTCCTAAGTAAAAAGTACTATGTTGCTTTCAACAATTCTTACCAAGGAGTGTAGAGAGTTTTCATAGCTGGGAGATGAGGGGGCTTGTCCTCCACTCCTCGACCACTGACTGGCACCTGTCAAAATTGTCTAGGTTAGTGCACAGATTTACACAGCAGAAGTGGGAAGCAGAGACTGTATTTCTCAACATAATTAAACCCAAGATATTCTGCATAAAGGTAAGCTAACATATGGATATACAAAGGAGGACAAATTCCTTCATTCTGCCTTACAGAGGGATAATTTTCATATCCTGGCATTTGCAGGGTTAGAGCACTGTCAGTGACAAAGGCGGCGACATCTTCAAAGTACTTCAACATTCAAAAGCGGACTAAGTAAACACACACCGTACTTTAAATATCTGCTTCTGTCTGTGTTACCATAAAAGATCTGCTGAATTCTTCTTCAGATTCTGTTCAATATATGGTGTATTTTTAATATTGTTTAAATACACAACAAAAATATTTAAAGTAATCAAATAGACACCAAGTTAAGAATAATTGGAGAACCATTTTTATGACACCTCTCTGCTAAACATGAAAACTTAAAATTCGATCTAAAAGCTTTATCTTGTCTAGTTGCACACTATATCATTTTAGATTACAATCCATTCCAAATTCAGAAGAGTAAAAATACACCTAAGTCATTCCCATTTTGTATTTCAAATATACTTAAGGTAAATCAGCAGCAGAATAATCATTGATTGTGTAACAAATTGACAATTAAATTCATATTACCTATACACTGAAAATTCAAATACATAGGCATTCTAATCTGACATAAATATACCTAATTATCATGTAAATTTAAAAAATAATTATATGTGAAATGCAATAATTAATAAAGCAGTACTTTTAACACAAAGCCTAAAGTAGTACAACATGCATTTTTCTCACCAACTAATAATGTATCTTTTATAAAGATACAACATGAAATTCTATGGCCATTAGAGACAGCTTCCTTTCAGCCATACAAATGTAATAATAAAGCAATTACATTAATAAATTATGGATATACAATCCAACACAGCTCATTAAAGGAAGAGCCTGTGGGCTTGTTCTTTCAATAACAGCCAGAGCTGTGCGTCTGGAAAACTGGGAAAAGGTTTAATAACATTACAGTTCCTTTGTTCAGAGAGCTGCAAGTAGTTACCTTTTAAAGACAAGGTTTTATTTAACAGAAAGAGTACAGCTTGCATAGCTATTAAAATTATTAAAATACCCAAATATTTCCTTTCTAATTAAAAAATAATAAAAATGTCCTACTTTATGAAAGTCCAGAGCTGCCATAATTGTGTTGGAATTCTCTTTTAAAACACAAAGAGTTCAGTGAGTAAATTTGTAATTACCGATTTTCACTTCACACAGCTACTCTGGGTCTGGACCTGTAGTCTCTGTCTGCATTGCTGTCATTCCTGAACTTGGGAATAATGCTTGGAGCCCCACTTATTTTTGCACAGCCATTACTGAAAAAACTACGGGGTATTTTGGTTCAGCATAATGTTTAAATTTTTCCCTGATCGGAACTCCATTTTTAGGGACAGAACTGTGGCCAGGAGCACTCCTGCTATCAGAACTCAGAGTACCACTCCCTAGAGCACGGCAGCAGCTCAGGATTAAGCAGGAAGGTGGCCAGCGAGCAGTAAACACATTGAAAGCCTGTGCACCTCTTCTGGCACATTTGTTTGAGGGGGTCGAATTGAAGAAGGTTCTATTTCTACTGCATAAGCCCAGAACAAAACTGCAAGTGGGACACCTCACAAAGGAGACAAAAAGCAAAGAAGGGAGGGAAGGGAATAAGCAACTCCTCCTATGCAATGCCCAACCCAAGCATAACCTGCAGCTTTCAGCCACACCTCTGCGCCACCAAGGCCCTTCCCAAGCGGTGGCACTCTGCCTCCATGGCTGCAGGTTGCCAGATGGCACCGATTTCCTGCTTGCCTCATTCCACTCCCCCTCCTAGAAGTTTGTGCATGAAATCCACCAATTATGTTAAAAAGCATCCTGGCACCAGAAGCCCTGCAATTAACAACTGCAGCTTTTAGTGCAGCACCAACACAGCAGCATTAAAAAACAAATAAGCCAGGCAAGTGTTAGGATTTACAGGGGTCACCGACAGCAATCACTGCAGTATTGTTCTTACCCCTAGTCTCCCCAACACTAATCCTCTGGCTCCCCTTTCAAACACACTCGGAGCTCAGAACCCACCAAACCTCCTGAATGCCTCTGATCCTGCAGAAGGATTCTCAAAATACCGAGGCTCCCACCATTCAGATCCCTATATAAACTTCACATGCGTGTACACAAACATTAAAACTATGCAAGATGCTCAGCTCTGGGCATGTTTATGTAAAATTAGAAATTAAATGAGGGCAGGGCAGGCGAGACACCCACTATTGTCTCGTAATACTTGGGGGTTTTCATCAAGTTGTTCTCCAAGCTTTTACTTAACTGAATTAAAAAACGTCATTAATCCTCATTCAGCAACATAAGAGCCAAAGAGTCAGTCATGAGCTTATGAACCTCAAGGTCTCATGACGTGGGTATCTGTCAGTGCTTTCCCTGGTAAACAGAGTACTCCTATCCTAATTCACAATTAAAGGATGGGCAAATTATGACTTCAGCAATCTGCAATACTCTGAATGCTAACTAAACAAATACCTAACTGCAAAAGGGGAAAATGACAATGAAGGCTAAAATGCTCCAAAATATATTATTTCAGTACACATAAAACATTTGTTTTATCTGCAATAACTTTTTGGGTCAAGACAGAAAATGGCTACCAGGAGTATAAATAGCAATAAATGCAGTAGTAATTACTTCACATTGTGCTTCACTGTGTTCTTAGTGACTCATCTGGGAATAAAGATAGAAGTCCAGATTCATAAATGAAGGTAATTAACTACTGCAGCAATTTACCAAAGGCTTGATAAATTCTGTATCACTGAAATTAAAGGGGATGGGAGGGTATAAATGTGAAGCAGATGCTAAGTTCAAGCCTGAAAAGGATTTCAGTACTATTTGCTTATGTCCACTACTGTCTTAGCCACCAGAATCCAAAATAAGGAATACAAAGTGCAAATTTTCTAGATTTCATACAGGTTGCAACAGGCAAAGACAACAGCAAAAGGAAAACACAAATTTTAATGACCTGAAATTTGTATTCTAAACTCAGATATTAGCTAGTACTTTCACACTTAAAAAATGAGGTGCAGTATCTCATTAGGCAACTCTTGAAAAAAACCTCTTTGGGTTCTTTACAATTTTAAATACTTTAAAATGTCAGAACTTTATTCTTCCAGCCACTAAATATTTTCAATACTTGCTTTGATGTTAAAAAGAAAGTAATAACAATTTTCTAGTCTGATCTGCCTTTTCAGTACAACAGAATACACAAAAAATTTTTTGTCAATTGTAATCACTAAATCAAAAATCCCATTAATCCCATCATTACTCAATTCAACATGGATTATTCAGTAATAGAAAAGAAATGCCCAAAGCAGCTGCTCAGGTAAACCATGTCAGATATTCATTAATCCATTACATCCACAGATAACCAGAGCAGTCTCCATTAAACGGGACTGAAGCATGTATGATGGAGGCTTTGAGTGACACTGCATATAGAGATATGCATATTCACATCCATATGATGATGACTGTATTTTGCATGCAATACCTTTGCTAATTTATTCCTCTAGATTACAAAAGTGTTCAGCTAAATTCATTCTGTACCCTTTTCACCTTAAGGTAATTTTGTTGTTTTATAAAAAGCACAACACTTTTTAAAAGTGACCAATGGCCAGGAGCCTGCAGGTTTATATTAAACAACAGAAAATAGGGAAACAGACCGTTGTATAAATGTTAAATAATTTAACAAATTGCACTACAGGAAAGAACAGGGTTAAAAGTTACATCATCTTACTTGTAATTCTAGTTCTTTGTTAAACAGCAAATTTAAGTCAATGGAGCTTTCACAGTCCTCTCTATATGGAGAACAGCTGTTCAACTTTTACTAGACAGCTGAGGCCACAGTGTCTGTGAAAGCTGCACTACCACTAATAGCTGAAGGCAGCTGCCCACAGTTCATCTCCACACTGGAATGCTTCTTCCCATATTCACTACAAACACACAAAGCACAGGTGACAGAGGTGGCTGCAATACACAGCATTTATTTTGAAAAATGCCAGAAATTCTTCTCCCATAGAATGAAAACATTCATGAAATATATGAATGAAAAGCAATCTTGTATAAAAATTGGATAGCCTCATAGCCTAGTATATTTTCATTAAAGGGAACACACATCTGCTGTGTTTGTCACTGAAAGCTGCCGCAGAGCTTTAAAAAAACCCCAAATCAAATCACTCTTCTCTCAAACAGTGCAAATCTGTACAAATACCTTTATAGCCCTGATAATGTATGGTCAGTTAATGCTTCCAAACATTATTTTAATTAGCTAATTTTCAAAGCAAGTTGCCAGGACTCAAGTGAATGCCCCTAACAAAATGTCTAAGAATCTGGATTTATAAACCTTCATTTTGTACAATGTAAAAACAACCAAAATGCACAAGCAGTTATGCAAATTAGTTAATGCTGATTTCACTGTGATTCCAAACAGGATATTTTCGAAACAACAAACAAGGTACTGACAAATGGCCAATCTTGTACCTGTAAGAGGCGATGGTGACCCAACCGGTGTTGATGGATTCGATGGAAAACTACTGCTGGTATGATCAGGAGAATAAATCTGACAATAGACAAAGAGATTATAGATCAATATATGCTATAATACACAGGAATAAAAGCTATTAGGATTCTTTTTCATGTTTTAATTGTCACTCTTGATTCTGGATTGATAAAAAATGCAATTTGATCCTTCAATACTGCTCTGCTTTATTACACTCAAGGCTCTAAAAATGTCCCAAGAACTTTCATTTTCAAGCAGCTGTCCAAATAAGCACAGCCTGTATTTCATAGTGACACAAGTATTACTGACCTTCCTGCTCATTTAAGAGCACCAGAAATTACAGCCTTTCTGTCTCTGCAGGGGAATGATCCACGCAAGAGTTCACAGTACACAGCTAATTATATCAAACAAAACTTCAGGAAAATGCCAAAGAATAATGACTTTCCAAACTTTAGAGAGAGATTGTAGCAGTTAACAGATGTTATCTGCTAAAAATTAATCCTTCATAAAATACCAAGAAAGCATTCAGGCTCTCTTATTATTGCTACCTACCAAACAAAAAACACTTGAAATTTTGCTCCTCCTGCAATGTATTGCAGCACATAACATGTTTCTCTCTTATTTCAGTATCAATTGGCCTCTTGAGATACTAAGCTTCAACTTACAACAATTCTTTCCTTGCTATTAATGAAATTAAAAACTATTGGCAAAAATAGAAGACATAATGCTTAAAGCTTTAATTAAAAATTAAAATCTCAAGACACTGGGAAAATTCATTTTATGAAGGGAATTGAATAGATTTAGAGGCTAACTATGGACTTCAGAACATATTTTTATAGTTCATCAGTTCAGACCTGTTTTACTTGAGCAGAAACCAGGATTTGTTAGATCAGATGGCAGTTAAAAGAATTTTCACTGGCAGTGTGTGGTTGATGTCTCTTCACACAGACAATATGACATTTCAGCATTTAGCTGACAATAACTTCATTAAGTTCCATATTGTATTTTCTGAACCAACAGAACCAGGACCTGATAGACCACATGCTCCTTCCTGGTATATCATACTTTTCCATTAGAAAAGACCATCAGTTCCCTAATGGAAATGCTTCCTCCTTTTCATACATGCTAGAAAGGAAATATATTTAGAACAAACTACCTCATACTACCGGAGGAAATTCATGCATTGTACATCAGCATAAAAATAAATCCTGGGTGTCAGTACAAGAACTGTAGAGGGTTTCAGACAGATAAGATACAGAAAATTAAAATAAAGTCAAAGGCCACAGAGTTTCCTTTGAAACTGCTCATTTTCCACAGGTCTACCTGCCGGTTTTATTTTGCTGTATTTTATAACAGGGGAAAATCTATAGTACAGCAAGGCCCCAAGTAAAACATGAGGTCAAAATTCATTCTGCATGCAGCCCCTGGCTGCTGTGCTGTTAAATGACCAATGATGAACAACCCTGACACCTTCTGCCAGGCTTAAACGGTAACATGACTCATTTTACTGCAACAAATGAGACTCCTCCTCCTATCAGTCATGGTCCATTCCAATCAGTGGGGTGCCAATATGCCAGGGTCTAATGAAAAGGCTCTTAGACAAAAGCTGCACAATTGAGAGCCTGCAGAGCCAAACCTCGGAGCTGTTAGTCCAATTTTTTAAACACTACAGTGTACATTTCAGTTAGGCTTTGTTATGCTAATGTTATTGAGTCTAAAGCAACAAAGAAACTTAATTCATGAATTACTTTTAGAAGTCAACTTCCCTACATTTTCTTTTCTTTTGTGAAGGGACCAGTGGCTATTTAACTATCAAGACGGTACAAAGGCCTTTACCCTAGTGCTGAGGTAGGAATCAAAACATAAGTTATCACAAAGAGGTCTGATATAATCAACAAAGTTAAACAGTCCTCCTGTTTGATCTCCTCTAAATTAAAGACCAAGTGTTTTGATTTGGCATTAGGCAATGAAATAAACCAGATGTTTCTCCTGCCATATAACCCTCCATGGGCACAATCTTAAAGGGTTATTGTTTGGCAAATGTTCAGGGAAACACATTAGAAATGGCACGAATACCCAGATTTTCTTTTCTTTCTATCTATACTAGTTCATTATCCAAACTAATGCATAATCCACAGGGCTTTGGGAACTTTGTGTAAATACTTTCATGTACAATTCTCTTTCTTGCCTACCCTGAGATTAAGACCACAATTATCCAGGCTTAAACCTAAAATAAAAGAACCTTTGCAAATGTATTATCTGGCCTTACATGTTTAATCACATACTATTCTGTATGGTCTTTAATACCTAAACTGAAGAACAAATGTCGTATCCTCTGATGTTTCACACATGAAAGGCCTATTGTGAGATGTACATCAACAGAATTTCAGAACTAGAAATTCCTCTCAACAGTTGCAGCGGCAGCATTTAAAATCAAAACAGAGTGGAATATAATAGCATCTTAGGGAGAAAAAAAAGGCACGACAATCGGAGTGTTTAAATAAAACTTTGTTCAAACAAAAAAATATTCTTGATTTCCTAGCTGTCAAAATTCCTGTGTGCCAGCTTCACCTGCAGGAGAGCCCACCTCCCTGCTGGCCCAGCCGTGAGCCGTGCTCTCGCTGAAGGAGCGCGAGGAGTGTGCTGGGTGCGCGTGGTGCGGGGGAAGCAGATGGATGAGGCGAGGGATTTGAAGTGTGCAGACTATGGCATGCACTGATAGAGCAGATGGAATGCATCACCATCAGCTATGACAGAAATGATTTATGGAATGACCTGGCTGCTCCTGCCAAGCAACAACACGGGATGACAGAAACAAGTTTCTATGACAACCAGAGCCCACCCACCAGTTAGATTAAACATTTCTGCCCTCACTTCCACTCGCAATATATTTAGTTTTTCCTCAAAACATCAGCCTGGCTTTCTCAGCTAGTGACTTGGACAAAAATACCTGAAAGGATGAGAAAATCATTTAGAAAAAGAGAGCAGTGGAAAATGTCACGAAGTCCCGCAGGTCTAACTGGCCAGCGTGTCAGACTTAACAACGAAATTTTGTTCTGGCTGCAGAACAGCAGACACCCAAATAGATCTGCAGAGCAATGAACAGCCTGGAGTATGTGCATTGCTATTTCCAGGAGGCAAAATGATCCCCGTTCTTTTCTGACAGGTCTCAAACAGTCCAAAAGAGAGCCTTAACTGCCCTCTGGACTCCCAAATGGTTATCTACTTGCTGAATCCCCAAAAGCAACAGGGACATTTTTCTCCTCAAAGCCAGTAGGTCAGAGTTCTCCCCAATATGGACATTACAGACATTATCAGATCTGGTAATCTTTTAACATATAACCCTCTGAGGGATGCAAGGGTAACAGGATCTGCATGAATATGCACATTTGCATTCACTGGTATGAGCTGAGGGATGCAGAAACCAACACAGGGACGGTCATTTAGGGCAGCAAAGTTTGCCCCATACAAGAAATACAAAGTGCTTCCCCAGCCACCATTCCCAACTCTGAAATTTCTGCTGCTGTGTATCAATTACTCTTTTATAAAAAGTACATCTGATTATACTAATGGAAAAATAATTACTGTATGCATGCATATGGAAACAGAGCTTACAGTAGATTACAGATACTTGTCATGTTTTACAATATTCCAGGAGTTGAAAGTTTAAATTTATACAACATTCTAAAGGCTGTTCCATAGACTATAGCTAGACAACACAGCATTCAAAACCTCTCAATTTTATAAGGTCACTGAGAAAACACTTTAAATCCTCAGGCAGGATCTGCTCTAAGACTAATGTTAAAAATATTTAACTTTACCTAAAACACTACAGAAAAAAAAATAAAATTAAGTTTTTAAGATCATCTTTTACTTTTTACCAGCTTTTTAAATCTGATCTGCCTTAAATCTTTTGATCACCTGAAGAAAAAGGAATTCAGAATAAGTCTTCTTCAAATCAAAGCATTTTTTCACTTGCATTTAAAAAGGACATTTTTCTAGTACAGGAAATTGCATCACAGTACATTGTTTTGACTTTGTATGTGAAAATTCCTAATTCAATATTATAAAATGAATGACACATAAATAATGGATTAAAATATGTGTTTCAGATTGCAATATTCTAACTGCTACTTACAGATGCCAATGCCTTTCCAAGTGCATCACCTGTCTGTGAGCTTCCAGCACCATTTCCTCTGTTTCCTGTAATGTGGAAAGTAAACCCAACACTTATTTTTAAAGCTGAAATTGTATTTACTTTTATTATTTTATTCATCACATAGAGTTGAGCAACCACTTTTAAAATGGATTTTTGAGGAAGTCAGTGTCGATAGAATCAGTTCTCATTAGACTTAAAAATTCAGTTAAAACAATTAGATTTACATTTACATGCTCTCCTCTTAAAAGTCAAACACAGTATCACCCTGATAGTTTAAGGACCAACAAGTGAAAGCAGCTAGAAAAAGACAAATTATTTTCTAGGATCATAGTCTAATTTTAAAGAAATGTGAAAGGAAAAATCAAAATCAGAAAATTACATTATTGCAGCTTATTTCTAAACTGCTATCACTGAAGCGCTGCATGTTTAATCAGTTCTTAAATCCAAATTCACATAATAGTTCCTTGTGTGTCTCCTTGCTCCCCCTGCTCTAATTCCCCATGTTGTACTCTCATCTTTAGTTTAACAAGTCCCTGAAAAGCTCTGATGCACCAAGCTTCCTGTCACCCCTGCTTTCAGTTGCATGTTAGCAGCTTTGCGTGCCCTTTTGCTCCACACACCATTAAGCCAAGAGGAAGTCTGAAGCCCTGCCAATTGGAAACAGAGAGGAACTGAATCCTCTGAAATATCTGCTTTGCTGTAGAAGACAGATCCTTTAAAAGCAAATCTTCTTTCTCCAATTATCAACTTCTAAAGCCAAAAAATGTATTGAATGTGAATGCAAGCCATTCACATCAGAAATCCAAGTAGTGCAATGCTTTCTGCCTCCAAGTTTGTGACAAACTTGGATTTTCCAGCCTGAATTTCCCATGCAGATTCACTAACTGGGTTCTGTTTAAAGATCTCGGTGCAAAACATCCTCCCAAATCAAAGCTAACATAGTCACCTCAACTAAATTCCACTTGCTTTAAAATGAAGCTAAGTGCAAATCCTATCGAACCGACAAGGGGCATCTACAAGCATTTAACTTCTACAGCTGTATCTTAAGACGAGCAAATCCGTGCAAGAAACAGATGATCACCCTGTACTTCTTGCTTTCTAGGTGAGCACAGAGGAGTCTACACCAGCCACCATACTGGCTACCCTGTAATCTCTAAAACAGTTAAGAGAGGAATTTATGATGCACTTTATCAACCTCCCCTAAGAGACAGCCTTCCTGCCTTTCTCCAGAGCAGTGCTTTGGTGACACAGCACTCTGAAAAATTCAGCACCAGAACTGCCTATATGGACATGCATATGTGCTGAACTATGGAGGGACAGTGGCTATTAAGTCAGACACATCCAGCCCCTGAGCATAGGCCTGACTGTGAAAGCAAATAACGGGTGAGTCTTACGCTGACTGAAAAACAATTCGCCTCAGCCATACTGAGGACAGAAATATCACAGTGGTGAATTTTTCCTGATATACAAGTATGCCATAAATTAAATCTTACTAATTGTGTGCGTCATGCAGCCTTAAATTTCATTGTCTTGTAAAATGAAAAAACAAAGCAGGAAGAACTTTTTACCCAGAATATTATCTGATCCATTGACAGGTGGAGTGTGTGAGGCAGCTACATAAGGTGAACTGCTGGTACTGCCACGATGGAAGCTGGACATTGGCGGAAGACTGGCATTTATATCTGTAGGTGAGACTGAATGCGGGGGATAGCTCTGGAGAGAAAAGAAGCAGACATAAGACATTAAGTAGTCCTTAAATAAATGTTGATATTTTAAGACACCAAACATGTAACACCCAGCTCTTTATTACAGAAGAAAGGGACTCATCCATCCTCTGAACAGACCACTACACAGCCACAGATTTTTATTTATACAACAGACATAACTAAAAGGACATAAATCTAATACACAAAGTTTGTGATTTCTAACTGGGTTTTTAACTGACATACATGAGCAGCAAATGAGAAGTTAATTCTCATAAGTTAGATCTCCATACACGACTATGAACAGATTAATGTGTGCTGAGTCTTACCAAACGATCGTGTGCATGCAGGCTGCCGTAACTGCTGGACTGGGACATGTGGGAAGAGGAGCCTCCAAGCATCCCACCGTAGCCAGGCTGGCTCATGCCATTGGATGAACTCCAGAGGTCAGAAGAATTGTGGGTCCCATCTTTTTTTGTTGTAGTATTTTTTCAGTAGAAAACAGGAAAAATACATTTAATGAAGAATACTAATTTCTCTGTTCCTATTTTAAACATATATAGAATTCAGTTACTGAGACTAACATCAGTGGGGAAATGGTGACCAGTTTATACTGCATCTTCTATTTTCATGCCACATGTTGCTATATTTATTAAAAAAAAAAGAAAAAAAAAGAAACAACAGAGGCTTTATAGCTGAAATATAATCCAACCACAGCTGAGAAAATACCAAGCACTTCTGCTAATTACACAGACCTTCAGTAAGGCCAGATTTAAATCAAGAGTGTTGATAAAAAGTCCAGACTGAAAGAAATAATAAAAAAGGAGGTGGAGGGGTAAGAAGTTTGGCCAAACAGAACTCATCATAAACATACACTGCAAAACATCTATTTACCTAAAACAAGCAATTTGTAGTCTAAGATACTCTAGCAGCACAAAAATATAAAAACATTTCAAAATAGCAGACTTAAGTAGCTGACATGACTACATTACATAAGCCTTAGCCTGTGTGTCAGTGCAGTTTCCCTTCTGTAGCACAAACTGAAGGGCTCTGTGAATTCCTGTACTAAGACACTGAGCTCTCAGTGTGCTCCAAACCCTCGCCAGACTGCAGCACAAGCTAATTGTGTGACGTGAGGCTGAGGAAGTGCGTTCTGCTCTTGTTTCGTTCAGTGCAACCCCCATTTTTCTGGCATGCTGGATATACAAGCATCTGAGAACATAAGACTGTTAGCTGATACTGTACAGTCAAATTCCAGAAGAGTCAATAAGCCCCCACCTCATTTTTCTCTATCACTCCAGTGTGCTGCTCTGAAGCCCCTACAAATCAAAGGATGAGAATTCTGTCCATCTGGCCTGGTGTGTAATCCCTTTAAATTTTAGTCAGCAATTAATGTCATGAGAAAAACTTTACATCAACTGACAGTTTCCTTCATCGAACTGTTTCAAAAGTATATAAAACTTAACCATAGGCTCTAGCACAATATGCTCTCTTAACACTTCTTCATTAGCCAGTAAAACAGTGTCTGACTGCAGACTTCTGCCTAAAGGACAAGTGACATTTTTTTACCCACCTTGCATAAAGAAAGTGCTAGCAAACATACTGCTTGGTGGCTTAGGAGATGGGTAACTTGGAGATTCTCTGTTGAAATCATCAGAACTCGGGGATGGTGCATACACCTACATATTGGAGAGCAATAAAAGCAGGTTAGCAATAACTGGGTGTCGTGCATTAAAAAAACCACAACAGCATACAGATAGAGAGAAAGCACAAATAAAAAAAGAACAGTGTAGCAAGCCGCAGCATTTGTTGCCCTTGTTTTATTTGCTTTTTAGCAAGTTGCCACAGTACAGAGAAACTACAGTAGAATGATCCTAACAACACACTTTCTGGTGTGCCAACTCAGCCAGGTGGCCTGATAAAAGCCTGAATGCTGATTTTGCTTTCTAAGTATATGATTCGCACAGACTTGTTGCTCAAGATAAAAAAGCAAGATAAAACAACTGGGCCCCAAACAAATTTTATTTTAAAACAACTGTATGCCTGTTTGAATATTTAATTAGCTGGCATCCTAACAATCAGAAAGAAAAAGAACATCCAGTGACAAACTGAAAGGTTTTAATGCAACTGTTTTATCATCCATTCAGAAACTCGCACGCCTTTGGAGAGTCATCAGAAAGACACACATGCAAGTCCTCAGGAATAATCTTAAAACTGCAACAGTGAGCACGTAATTTTCACACTGGCCTAGCATTAAAGAAAAGCAGTATTATTGTTTTTTCAGTGCTAACACACCAGTGGAATGCCCATTCTCAGCTTGCGAGCAACAAATTTTCTTTTCAAGTTAAAAACGTAAGATGCCAAATAAACATAATGACTCAAAGTCTTTCACTGCAGCAACTCTAAGAAGAAATATAAAGTGTATTCAGGAATAAGTAAAACAAACAAGTCCCAGTATTCACAGTCTAAGACTCTACCCGTAACTAGTTCTCCACCAAATATTGCAATGATTAGTCTGTGTTAGAAGATAAATTGAATAAAAAGCAAAAAACACAAAAATGTAACACTGAAACTGGAGTGGTTTTTTGCTACTATGTAAAAAATATGGTATTTTTAACTGTGTATCTTACTCATTTAATAGATGACTTCTTAAATACATACATGAAGAATAATTTCACGACTTTAAAGCTTATATAATGCAATTTTAAAAGTGCACTATGCCCTAACATTCAAAAGTGATTATTTTGATCCCCTCCTATGCACATAGGGGCACGCACTCTCCACGGAATTCACAATTCTCCCTGGTCTTTTTGAGATGTTTACCAAGCAAGAGAAGGGCCAGGAAAACCAAGCTAGCCAACAAAAAAGCCTAAGTTCCCTAAAAAAGAGCCATTGTCCTCGCAGAGAGTGAGTGCTCTGATAGGGACATTGAGGATAGTGAAGTGGGCAAGTCGCGCTCCATTTGCATCCCAATCCCCCTCCTCCCGCTGCCGAACGCTTTTGCAGCCCTGCTGTTGTGGGAACAAATGGCCGGGATGTGCCTGAGCCAGCGCCTCTGACATCACCCGCAGCCAGGCACGGCGCTCCCGGCCTCGCTGCACGGCAGCACCATTGCAGCAGAATCTCCGCAACCCCACCATGGGGAGTGGGCACGGGGCACAGCTGCCGGGATGAGCCACGGAATGCAAAGGGCAGCACGTAAACACGCACCTGGTTAGAAGAAGTAAAGTTGAAAACTCTGAACTTTCAGTGACATGCTTGTTTACCGTTGTTTTTTATTGAAAACAAATTAATTAATTTTTTTTTTTAAAGAAAGCTTTTCAGAAAGCTGCTGCTCAATATTTTACTCGAAATTTTTCAGTTTATGGAGTAAATGTAAAATAGAGATGCTTACCAGACCTGAGTGACAGAATGACAATACATTCTGAGCAGTGTTCGCAGTACATATGTATTTACTCTATATGATGAATGCATGTATATTCCATGCCTGAGACATATTTTAACAGAAATGTCACTCTGTCAAATTGTAAATAGTCGCACTCATAAGACTGCAAACATATTAGGTAAAACTGGGCTTAATTTACAAGCTCTCTGTTGTGCAGAATAACACAGCATATGCTATAGCTGATGGATAATCTATCACTGTCACAGGACAGCAGTGGAAACAAAGCTTTATGACATTTAGTACTGCCACGGAGATGTACACTGATTAATGCGAAGTCACCTACAGTGACGAATTATACTTCTTATCAATGAGATTTGTAAATACAAGCTTTAGATTAAAATTTCAACATTTCACATAAATGGGTGATTCATAAAAACTGATTAAACACTATCTCAAAAGGGGAATTAAACTCAAAAACTCCTATAAATGTATAATTTACAAATACGTATGTACAAGCCATTAACATAATAAAAATGTTATGAATTATATAAACGTAAAAGAGGCCCTTCCAAACAGCTACATGAAAGTCTTAGCACAGACACATAACTTCATATAGTTTCTGCTTGTTTTGGTATCTTAACTATAGCTTGCAAAAACATAGCTGCAATGTTATGAAGCTGCACTTGCGCCAGTCTAGATTTTTCAGATCAAAGGGTTCTTGCGGCAAAACACAACTGATGTGGTCTCAAAGACTTCATTAACTCCAGATGTGGGGAAATAGCCAGCCAATTCCACAAAAGGAGCGAGTCTCTTTTAGTTACAATCAGAACTACCCACAAATTAAAACCAGGCCTCTGATGTCATCTGATCACCTGCAGATGAGCGCCGGGTTTTTTCTGGTTAATGACCTAATCATAATTTTTGTGTTGCGTTACCACAAACAAAATTTAAAAGCAAAGGAGAAATTTTACTAAAATTAACCCAAACTCTATGAGATGCAAAATACAAAGGTTGTAAATAAGGAAGTTGGCACAAAGGATAAAATCTTATTTTTAAGTTGGGAAGCAATGCATCAGGGCAAGCAGTCTGTTCTCTCCAAAAGGCCCACACTGGGACCCCTACCCAGCCAAACGTACCCCTGTGGCTGCTGTGCAGCAGCTCCCCCGTAGGACTCTGTCCTACTTAAAGGGCTTTCTCTTCTGCAACAGCTGAGTAAAGCAGTTAAAAATATGACGTGGCTGCTCAAGACAGCCTCTTTTAGCTATTAAACTGATAACACTGACATCCAGGAGGCATCAAACCAGTTTTTCCTGGCTGACATTCCCACTAAGACAAGGAAGGAATACTGTTAAAAGGTCAGCCTGTTTGCAGTCTCCTTGAAGAGGGCTGTCTCCAGCAGGTAGGAGAGGAGCCCATCTCTAATCCCCTCAAAAGCACTGTGCCCAAAGGCACCGAACCTGCCTCCATGCTGACAAGCTAAACACTCTCCCATTATGAATGGGAAATTCCCTTCCGATAAATGCAAGCCAAAACCAGTTTTTTTACACGGCTTATCAAGCCTTGGACTCGACTTTTTTGGAGCTGTGCTAATATATACATCAATCCTAACGCTGCGGTGCTCCTGAAGGGGCCGAGGCAAGTAGGACAAACGAGTTGCAGAGGACATCAAGTCAGAGACCCACATCAGTCTCTCCTACACCCTGAATTGGTTTCCAGCAGGAAAGGCAGCATGACAAGTCTGATTTCTTTATGGGGGTAGTGGCAGGGGCTGACTTCAGAGCTGAGGAGATATTAGCTATACAACGTCAGATTTTTGATTTGTTTTTCTTTTTTATTATTTTTTTATTTGTCTAATCAAAACAAAAGCATCATCCCAGTTCTGAAATCTGCCTTGGTGACTACCAAAGGTAATGAACACTACTCTGAAACCTAATATATCTAAAAAATATCAAATATTACTCACTGTTGCTTCTGTTTACTAATACAAGTGCCAATAACTTCAACAGTAATTTGAAGATCTGGATTTACCGAATTTTATGCTACGTAAAACTTCCAAGTCTTGTTTCATAAATGCATTCAATAAATATAACACTTGGAGTCCTCCTGTTGGCATCCATCCTCTTAGGCAATTTTCCTGTTTCAAATTCTTAAATATTTATCAATGTTTAATATTAATTTTAAAAGCAGATGAAAAAAAAAGCAGTGAAGCGACTGAACTTACTTCCGATGAGCTCATTCTAGCTCAAGACCAAGGCTCCCATCACACACTGTTTATGAAATTATGAATTATGTTACTCATTTAAACATAGTTATTAGCAATTCTTGGAAGTTCAGGAAAATATTTGTCAAGCTGCTTGAGACAGAATTTTTTGAAACCAGTAAAGATGAATAACCTATTCTGTAGCTTGTAAACTCTGCTAAGTAGCCTATCTGCATTCCATCAGCATCAGTCATGCAAGTGCGCACTGATGAATGATTTGTACATGTGGCAAAAACTTTACAGAGTATTATCTGCAGGTTTTGTAGCAAAAGCTAATTTTGCTGAAAGACAGTTCTAGGAAAAGGAAACTTGTTTTCATGTTTATTGTATTTCTGACAAAAAAATATACTAAAACTTCAGGAATGTAGAATATTAACTACAGTTTTCCATACTCCTCTTTATAGCATGACAGAAGCTTAAAAAAAACCTCAACCAAACCCAAGATTCAGTCTAAATTTTTGTTTAACTGGTATTTAAGCAAGAAGATAAAATGAAATTACCTAGTGTATTAAGTCAGTATAAACACATCCTCAATCATACTTTTGTCTCCAATACCAGGTGTAAAGGTTCATGTATTTAAAAACCTCTTCTCACTCCAAAATGAAAATAAAAGACTCCTTAAGACAACAGTCCTGTCTGCAAATCATAGCATAGTTTTAAAGGATGGTATAAAATTCAAACTTCTTAGAGTAGCTAAACTGAATTCCATCTTAAATAAATGTTTATGCAGTTTAGGCATGCTATACATGCCTATCTGGGTATTTTTGAAATGCAGAATCCTACTGTAACAATACATAACGTAAGTACTTCTTAGCTTCTTCCCTAGGGAATGACAAATTCAAAGTCACGTTAAAAAGTGAGAGGTAAACTTAGCAGTAATCTCAGATTCAGTATAGAGAAACCTTTTGGCCTGGTTTGTTTTTTGATTAGCAGTAGCAGTTCTCATTTTATTGTAGTGTGAACTAGAGAGGGGAAGTAAAAGAAGGTAAGGCAGCAAAAATAACATTAGAAAAAAATATGTATTTATATAGTGCTTGAAGATTCTTTTTATATTTTATTTCCTAAGCAAAATCTCTTCACCACACTCTTCAAATCATGCTGTCACTAAAGGACACATGCAATTACGTCTTCAAAAATTCCTGATTAAATTCAGATTTTCAGGAAACGAAAACCAGAACAGTTGAAACTACTCCGTCTGTTTCTAAACCTGTTCCCCGTATTTCAGAAGACTGCTCGAGCTGTGGGAGGAATCCCCAGCACCAGCAGTGCCCCCAGACACATGCAGCAGAGGATACAGGCCATCTTTTCCATTTGTTCCTCTCTTGTCTGAAGCCACTCTCTGGTTCTGCACCTCCAGCACAGACTATTGGATTTCTGCAGACAGACCTTGCTGTGCACATGCTAATGGGAGCCAAGGCATGGGGCAAACGGGGTGTGTTCCTCTTTGGGGTGTGCGCTCTGAGAAATACAGATGTGCCCCATACAGCACCTGAGCCCGTCCCTGGCTGCTGTCACGTGCCCAAGGAAATGGACAGAACCTTCACTTTAAAGCATTAATAAAGCTTGTTGCAGACAAGACATCCTTCTGGCAGGGGACTGCTGCTCAGCAGATTGGCAGTTCAATCCAATGTAGTGGAGCAGGGAAAGCTCTCTTGGGCTGATGAATTGTAACTCATTGTTTTTTAGTGGGATGGGGAGCGGAAAGGAAAAAACAAGAAACAAAAAGAAAATAAAAATCCAGCTGACCAGTGTTTACTACCTCTCTTTAGTCAATGTCCACAGCCGCGTACCCCTAGAGATTTTCTAGATGATCTTATATTTGTCCTGACTCACAAATGTTAGCTTTGACCTTGCGTAAGTTGCTGCGGGCAGCATATGGCACAGAACAGCTTTAATTGTACCTTCCTCCCTGTGTACTAGCTGGTCCAATACTAATAAAAGCAAAATTGAATCTTAGCACCTGGCTGCTCCAAAATTTACAAAGTGAAAACATTTAACATGGAGGTTAGAAGCCTAGGTACATTATTTATTGCATAACAGGCACACGGGGCGTGCTGTCGTGCCATGCGAGCATCGTGCAGGATTATTAACGCTGCGCTCTGCTCTAGCGCTGAGTGACGGCTGCGAGAGGGCAAGGGCTGCGCTAAAAAATCCCAAATACACCCAGCTCTCCCCATCTCCGTGCATTTGTTCATCTATACACATGTGCTCATCAGCAACATGTTTATAAAAAGCATTTTACACTCTCAAAATTCTCATGGAAAAGAGTATTTTCTCTAAAAAAAAATCCCAATATAAGCTAGTTTACCAAAAAGCAAATCACAAAACACTACGCATATGCAAAATACCTATAACTCCTGACTTTTTTTCTGTCCTTTTAAAATTGTAGAAATCTACTGTAAAAGATGCAGGTTCTCCACCTTGGAGAAGGGCTCAATCTCAGCCTATGATGAGAAAAATAAATATTTATTAAATAATAAAATATACTCGTACATAGACTGGTATATTAAATCAACCCATAAAATGCACAAGATAAAACAATAAAGTGAATATACTCACAAATCTATTCTCATATGAAATAGTAGTAATAGGTGATATAAAATAAAATATAATCTTTTTTTCAAAAATTATTTATTTTGGTGATAACTGACACGTTACTGCATCGACATCTATATTAAAACAATTCTACTGTACATTTAGAAAATGACTTATTTTTATACTTGTAGGTGAACTGAAAACAGTGGAAATCATGCAAGCCTATTTTACTTTTAAACACAAATACTTCTATGAAGTATTATTTTGGTTGCACTGTTGTACTTACTAAAATCTAAATGAAAAGGCCACAGTGAATGAAGAAGTTTGCTTAATTATGCATTAATTTAAAAAAAGAATAAAATAAAACCATAAAAAGGCATAATTTACTTTTTTGCTATTATTTCTACCTAAATATTTCTGCAGCTTTATTTTTAATGTAGATCAGGTATTTTGATTATTTGAGGGGCTGAGGTCTGTAGCTGAGTTCATTCTCTTGGATGAAAGAGAAGATAAAACGTTATTGACAGAAACAATTTCTAAGTATAGCTTTATTTTTTTTTTCCTAAAAGCTTTAAGTGAAAATGTTATAAGCTTTCCTTAAACTGAGAGTATTTTCTGTATGTCAACAGGTGAAGGGAAAAAAAAAAATCAACACCACCCCCCCCTCCCCAAAGAAACAAACAAAAAAAAAACCAACCCCCCAAAACACCCCAGGCTACATCTGCAAGTGCTTTATTTTCCTTACGAAACAGATAAGGTCTTTTTTCTTTTTGATTTGAAGGGGATTCTTGAAATACATATTTTTTTCCTGTAGCATTTATCACATATAACAGTAAAATTTTACTACTCAGCAAGGGATTTGTATTAAACAACTACTTTTTACTTTGATAAAACAAAGGAATTACAAAAACTGAACTTCTAACAGCAAAATCCCCTGATTCATATTTTAGTCTTTAATATATGTGTCGGCTCCTACCAAATCATCTTTTGGCGTGCTCATATGCTTGGTTTTTAGCACAATATTAAGCTTGGTTTTGGCTTACAAATCAGAGAAATTGAAAAGAACAAAACATTTTAAATAAAAAAGTTATACATTTTCTACATGTGATTTCTCACTTATTTAGTGAGTAAATAAATCAGATTTTATATACATTAGCAGGTATCAAGGAATGCCAGCATCCAAAATCTAATACAATGATCTAAATAAAAACCTCCAACTTGAACAATGAGGTTCATGCTAACAACTACTAATTTATCAGACAATACAAATAAAAGCACTAAGACATCAAAATTAGGGTATGTACTGTTCTCTCACTGTAGAAAGGCTCATACAAAGATCTGGCACACACACCAAGAGGCGTGCTTCAAAAACTAAGACAAAAACCAATCCCACAACTCCATATAACCTCTTTATGTGTACTTAAATTAGTAATTTATGCCAACTTGCAGTATTGCTAGGAGAAACGGTGGTAAAAGTTAGCACTTTTTATAAAAAGATGGTTTAAAAAGAATTAAATAAAACCTTGGGCAACATGATATAGGATGATCATATGATTTGTCATCTATTTACTAAGTTTTCAAGCTCATAAAGGTCACCTCTGACCCATAACAGGCACATGCTATCAATTTTCAAGCCATGCCCTCCTACAGTACCAGCACTTCCATCTACTATACGCCTGGAAATACTTAATAAGATCAAAGCCTTTTTTCCTGCTACAAGAACAAAGAGAAATGTTGTAATAGAGTGATCTGTGCTCTAGAAAGAATAAAATCAAAACTCCATGCAAGTTATATTCCCTTTGCTTCAGGGGTATTGTATAGTTAATTTTACTTAAGTCTTATATATATCTTCACATAAAACTTCAAACAGATTGTTTTAGCCTAGGAGCAGACATGAAAGAAAAATCATTTCATATTTGAAAGACAGCTGGCATTTATACCAAAGGAAATGAAATAGAGACCAAGCGATTTTACTGATTCCCCAACCTCTTCTCCAGTGTCTTTGCTGTTATTCAAGAAGCTCATGCACGGCATCTTTTATGAATATAAAGATCCATAATTTAATTGCCATTGAACAAAAATCTTGGCAAAAAAAAAGTTTACTAATGAAAGCAAAACTCACACAGGCCCACGGGAGGTGGACCAGCAATAAAGAAACAAAACAAAACAAAAGCCACAAAAAAAAGATCGCTATCAGCATCTCCCCTTTTCCTACTTAATACTATTTTTATAACAGAAGAAAGCCAAAACCACATACAACATAAACAGACGGGAAGAAACACACCGTTGTTAATTTACCATCGTATGCTAATTTTTACACGTAAAAATCAGAACTGGTGTTCTAATTTAAAAATTAGAAGAAACTATGACGAAACAGAAATACCTCGTTCAATTTCCACAAAGTTAAATCCACAGGGAAGAGATTCTTTCCTTCCCCCCCTCCCGTGTTTGCAGGAACATTTGATGATTCCGGAGTCCCGCGGCGAGCGCCCGGCGCGGGCAGGGCAGCGCTGGCGGCCGGCCCGGGGCGCGGCGCTGCCCGGGGCTGGGGCCGCCGGAGCCGGGGAGCTGCGGAGCGCTGCACAGAGCGGCCCAGCAGCGCTTGGGGAGGGCACCGCTTAAAAACAAGCCCAAAACAACCCCAGCCAAACCTACAGCCCCGAAAGAAAAGCCGCGGGCATGCAGGAACACAAACTTCGGCGGCTCTTGAGAGGCCGCCCGTCCCCCGTCACACAAAGCAGCCCCCCCCGGCCCAGCGCGCTCCCCTCAGAGCCCGACCCGCCGTGCGCCCCCGCGGAGCTCCCGCATCAGCGCAGCCGGGCCGGCGGGGCCCCGGCGCGGAGAACTTGCGTGAGCCCGCCGTGGTGGACCCGGACAAAGGCGGCCCCTCACCGTCTTGCCGTTGTAGTAGTACATGAGGGAGCTGCTGCCCACGCCGGGCACGGGGTAGGCGCAGTACATGGCGCGGCTGGCGCGGGCCGGGCTCAGCGCGCCGCCTCCCGCTCCCCACGGCATCCACCCGCCGCCGCGCACATGGAGCGCTCAAAGGCGGCTTATGCAAAGCAGGACTGAACCATCTCCGGCCGGCGCGGGGGTTGGGCGCGGGGGGCGCGCCAGCCCCCGCTCCGCACCCCGGCCCCGGCCCCGGGAGGAGGCGCGCACGGGCCCGCGGGCGCTCAGGGCTCGGCACACGCAGCCCTACGCGCCAGGAGCCGCAGGGAACCCGCACATGGGCACGTCCTGAGCCCTGAGATAATCGTCTGCTTTTTGTTTTAATTAAATTAGAGCACTTGTGGCCTGCAGACGCTGCTCGATGCAGCTCCAGCCACACGGCCATCTGGCTCTGTCTAAAGTTGCTTCCAACTTTGGCAAACGCTTCCCAAAGGCGCGGGGAGCTGCTGGGAGAGTCCCAGGGGAGAGCCAGAGCACCCAGCGCTCCCGGGCCCCTCCGAGAAGGACAGCCAGGACCAGGGAGTGACCTGACACACAAGACACCTACACAAGGTGCTTGGACTTAAAAAAAAAAAAAATCATTAAATATTTTCACTTTATGGAATCATCCAAAATCCATCTTTAAGATGGTGTATACAAACTACAAGGAAAGATTCTCTTGGAAACACAAGTTCAGAGTCCCTTTATATTGTATACTACATTTTTGTATTAATAAAGCACACATATGTGCCCATACAAGACAGGGCAGAGAAGGGGAGAGAACCTCAGCAACTTTGTCACATCACAAAAACGTGAATTATTCAATACAGCAAATAGATGTGCAACTTCCAGGATCCCTCAATATCTGCACATTATCAATGCCTGGTAGGCCTTTTTGCTTTCTTCACTGAGCAGTGGCATTAACTAATGTTAACTCTTAATGAAGAATGAAGCGTACATTTTTTTTATTTTCTACAAGTGAACACAGCTGGTTATTAACTGAGCTTCTGGTATGTCAAACACCAATTTCAATCCAGGAAAAAAAAGGTTAACACACAACCACGTTTCTCCACCTCCAGTTGTCTACTGCCAATGCTGTGAATTCTCCCTGCCTTCTTCCTGACAAAAGCAGGAAAATATTTCAGGATAAGGAAAAAAATGGGTAAAGTTCAATTCAGCCATTTACAGGGAGAGAAAGCAAGTTGCAGAAGTCTGGTTCATTCTGCCAAGCACCTCGTGTGTCAGTAAAACCCTCTGAACTAAAAAGATTCACAAGGGTGATAAACTGACTGCAGCTGAATACTACAATCAAATAAAAATCTCTGCGTAATGTCCATTATCTCAGGACATAACTACTGTAGTGTCTATAAATATACAGAATATATACACACTGACAAAAAATATTCCCATCTCAAGCTTCAAATGCTTTTTCAGTGAACTCTTCCAGTCAATTAGACTACCGTGCTCAGAGTGTGTTGGCAAATACATCCTGAAGTTTCCATCTGCTGAAGAACACTTGCATTTTTACTGCAAGTCAAACTACACATCCAGAACTGTTTAACTATGCAGCAAAGCTAATGATATCTGAACCAAACTCCTCTCCAATACAAAAGGCATAGCAGCAGCAGCTGCAAAAAAGAACATCACTATACTGCAGACTATTAAATTGCTGGGCCTGCAGAGTGACTGGCGGCTTCCTTCTTCCCTAGAGACCACAAAGACCCATTTCAGTCCCCAGAGAGTCCATAAGAACCTTTGATTTGCAGCTAACAATGCCATTCCTTGAAGCTTCTCACTAATGTTCAGGACTCTACAGATGAGACATGCTAAAAGATCTTCAGTTCTTTGCATGTCCCCTTATAGTGCACTAGATTAAAAACACGACTTTAGAATAAAGTCTACAACTTAGAAAAGTTGGAAAAGGCACTTTCAGCTTACACACTTGTAGTAAGAGAACCCTTTAAAAAAATATTTTAGCATGCAAACATTTTAAACGTTAGAAGTACTTCCAGGGTAACTCCAGTCAGTTCTTTGAAGTAAAGACTATAACCAACATAGTTGTAATTGATACTACACCTCCATGCATACATGCCCAGTTTTCAAAACAGTTTAGAGACGAAGAGCATGATCAAGCCCCCTTCAAATAACCATTATCCACCAATATACAAGCAATAGAAAAGATGTTAAATACATCAAGCAGAAAAACCTAATTTGACTGTGTGGAATTGGTGGGAGGTTGCTCTGTGTACAGCTGCCCTATACTTGTACAGAGCAATGTAACACAAAATACATAGGTAATATTAACTAGTAATGTTTACTAACACTATTAACATTTATCAGTAGAAATGAATCATTAACCTTGTTCACCAGCACGTGGGTAAGACAAAAGCAACAATATGATCCATAACACTGAGGAACACCATTGCAAACATCTGTTTGTACTGGTCCCTCCATAATGAGTCACTAAATGAACTTGCTCCTGACTGACTTCCCCACAAATCAAAAGGATAACAATTGCATTTTACTGAAAAGGAAATCATTTGCCCTACACTCAGTTACATCATTGGGAATAAAATCTTGCGTGCCCAATGCTCGAAACACACCAATGTATCTGCTCTACATTTACTGTATGAAAACACTGTCTCTCATATTTGGTACATGGATTCACCATACAGGATCAGGCCATAATTCCATCAGCATATCAAACTTTAAACCGCTTAAGTTTACTTTCACCAGAAATCTAAAATAGAAGAATTTGAAAGACTACTGAAAAAAATGCTATGTTTTTAGCAATAACTGTATTTGCAGGAACTGCTACCAGGTAACTATTCCAAAAGCTCCCAAAGTCCAAAGCAAGTTTTTGTTTCATGGTTGCAATTTTTCTAATCCTCATTTAAGCCAAGCAACAGCTGCTCTGAAATTTGTTTTCTTAAGAGAATCATGTTACAGTGAAATGAATCATAGCTGGATCAGCGATACTGTACAGGGTACAGTTGTTTACTCCATTTTTCCTTGGTGACAAGTCAAGGGTTAATCTTATGACTCAGCCTGACAAAACAAGTCAGCTGGAGACAGGGCCAATTTTTTAAACTTGATTTCAGACAGACATGCCGTCAGCAGAGGAGCACTAAACTGACATGCACTTTGTAGCCCGAATTGTTTCCACTCATGACCCTGTAGTGTGTGTCAAAAACAATAAACTGCCTCTTCCTAAAGTATGTGAAGAGATTATGAAAGCTGATGCAGAGTGAAATACTGACCTAAAAATAAACTAAGCTACCTGTAAGGAACTGTTTTCAGAGATTATTTTAACACTAAGAGATTTTGTGAATGAACCACATGTTCTCCTTGAAAACAAACTTTTTGTGAAATCCCTTTTTGTTCCATTTGTCAGCGCCACAAAGCAAATGCACAACAGAGAGTAGGTAATTCATCATTTGATTTATAAAATATAAACATAATTTCTACAGATTACTGAATGTTATACCATATGAAAGATAGTTATGTAACTGTCAACAGATGAGCCATTCTCTAGCTAAATATATTCCACAAAACTGAAATATCAAAGTGCTTTAAAAGGGTTATTGCCTTTTATCAGCTTTGTTATTTCAGATGTGTCTGTTTTATGACAAAAAGCACCAAATATTTTAAAATTCTGTGCTACTAGAAATTAAAGCTGCTCTTTCACCAAGAAAAGCAACTGTGTAAACCCAAGTATCAAGTATGTCCTTGCGGAGAGTTAGCTTTAGTCTTGCCGAAAAAAAAAAAACAGTAACATGGTGAGAGCTCAAGTCTGCTTCCGATGGGGAAACCAGATCTTTTGTTCTTACCAACTTCCATTAATTTCTTAGAGGCTAGATTAAGGCAAAGGCAACTGCCCTAGAACTTCTCTCTCCTTTCCACCCCACACTGTCCAAGGCTAAAACTTCTTATCAATTTCAACCACGTTCAACAGAGGAACAGAAGTTCCACAAGTGATAAAGTTCTTATCAGTTCTAAGAAAACTGGAACCTGACCAGGAGAGACAGACTAGAACTGATACAGAACAACCTGTTGCTATCTAAAATATACATAGTAATTATGTGCTGCTTGTCCAGCAAAAATTCAGAAAAAAAATTCTATACATCTTAGGATTCCCCATATAACTTACTTTAAAGCCAAACATTTATGGCAATTAACTATAGCAAAGCCAGAGTTAGGACCATTGCTAAGCCGTGCATTGAATACGCTGCATAATGTAGCTGTCAGAAGAGACAAGATTTCAAGCTGTAAGAAAGAAACCTGGCTGTTTTCAGGGGAAAACACAATGCTTATTATACTGTCCTCTATGTAATTCATCAGCTAAGTAAATGTTAATTTATTTTAAAATCCTGGAAGGATAGCCTTCCGTGTTAACCAACCACTAAGCATGCTGCTCAGCAGAGATGGAGCAGATGAGCTGTATGGAAGGCAATTTAAAATAACCCAGTAGACTAAATTTTATAGGCAATCCCTCATGCCAATATCCAAAGGATGATGTTTCATGCAAATTAATTTACAAATCTACACAAGAGCAAAAATAGTTTGGTGGTCTTCCTTTTCAGAGGGCTTGTTTTTAAATGCACATTTAACATCCATGTTACTATAACCAGGGAAAGAGTTTGAAGGGATAGTGAACAGACAGTAAATATGGATATTAATTGCTATCCATCACTTATACCTTGCAGTATTACAAGATTGAGGGACAGGGATAGGGATATTGTTGTTGATTTGGGCTCTTTCTTTTTCTGCAAAAACTCCAGTTAACTCTGGCAGAAATGGGTAAAAAACTCAAATTTTTTAATAGGAAACTGCAGATAGGACTTTTCTATTCCAGTAGTTTCCTAAATAATAATGAATTTATTCAATGTTCAAGTTGAAATTCTCCAATTTTATGAGATATTTACGTTAGTAAATAAATAATTTCTTGGAATGGGAAGAATGAGGAATAGAGTGCTGCACATCCCATTCTTCAGAATCAATCATAAAACAATTTCTTAGAAGAAGCTTTAAAATTCGTTTCAAAATCATTCAAATATAACTTCGATAAGATATTGCTCAAGTTCAGAAAGTTCTATTATTTTGCTGGCCATATAAAGCACTAACAGTTTGAAAGCCTCTATAGGAAGGTCTTAACTACCCATATCTACATTAAAACGTAAACAAGCATGTTTATTATCCTATCAGAAGCCAGATAATCATCACAAAATGTGCTAAAAACCCTACCTAATCTAGAAACCTATACAGACCTTAAAAGAGTTTAAATTAGCAAGGCTGTTACTGAAACTCGCAGGAGACTACCTGAAGTACAGACCTCTCTCTCCACGAGTCAAGCGCCCAAGGAAATGTCTGTGGGCAGCAGCGCGCTGCCTGCGGGGTCCCTGTGCCGGCCCGGCCCGCCCGGGGATCCTCTCCCGGTGCCGGCTGTGCCCGGGGATCCTCTCCCGGTGCCGGCTGTGCCCGGGGATCCTCTCCCGGTGCCGGCTGGGCCCCGCCGCTGCGCTGGCGCCACCGGCCTGCAGGGGGCCCCAGCGGCACGACCTGCACGGCCCGGGCTGGGCCGCGCTCCACCAGCTCCGAGATTCTGTCAACAATCCCGACAATCCGCGTCAGGGAAGCTTTGGAACATGGCGAGTGAAAATGCTGAGATCTCGCTGTGCCTCGGCACACAGCGCCTTGCATCCCTTCCCTTCTTCTGTGCTCGCTGCTATCACAAGCCAAACGGGCAATCCTTCTGTCGTCCAGAATCAGGAATCCACCTGTACCTTACAAAAAGGAAGAACTAACAACTAAACCTAGCTATCAGTGCAAATGAATGAAATCCCACGACTACATCTCCAAGACTGAACAATTTGCTTGCTTTATAAAACCTGATGTCACAAACAACTGTGGCACTAAAATAGGAGGTAATTTAATTCAATTTCTTTGCTTCATTGTGTAAAGACACATCTACATCTGAATTTTACTTAAAGATTGTGCAGTGCTTTAATTGCAGTACCGCTCTTTTGAAAAAGCATTTGTTTTGTTTTTGGAGTTGTTTTTTGTTTTGGTCTTTTATTTTATTTTAATTTTATTTTTTAAAATTATTTTTATTTTATTTATTTTTATTTTATTTATTGCCCATTTCTGACAAACGGCCCTGTCACTGGCAAAGCAACCTGCCCCGCTTTGGGGCTGAGCAAGCAAGCGAAGGAAAACCACTCACTTCAACAGCACAGTAAAGTCCAGCAACACAACATTCCTCATGACTTCCCTGGCTGACTCCAAGCATTATAAAACTCTTCCCACCAAAGCCGTAAGTATCATCAAGAAAAGGATAGTAAGAAATAGTCTTCAGAAAAACTTGTATCTTATCTACTGTAATAAAGCATCACATCAATTTGTGGTAATGGACACATTCATCTTTGAGGAAAAGTAGAGTTGCAGAAATTCCATGTAACTTCTCCCTAAATAACATGAGCTGCAATTCAGTATTATTTAAATAACATTTTTTCATAACTATGCACAAAATTGAAGGTTCTTTTATGAAAATCCACAATCTAATTAAAGAGCATCTAATACAATCATTTTTATATGTTATGAAAATTTCAAAAATAAAGTATCTCCAGTAAATCCAAACACTGAGAAATTATTTGACATCAATATATATCCATCAGGGATATATGTATATGCAGCATTTTCAGAAAAGATAACAAAAATAAGCAACCTTACAGTTCACCACAGTCAGATGACAGGACAGTTAATTTGGAAAAATGATCTGATTGCAATTTTTAAAAAAAGCTTTTAAGAGAGAGTTGCTCAAGTACCTTCACCCTAATTCAGTGAGAACTCAAGCTGAACTCTCACAGCAGGACTTTCCAATGGGCTGCCTGGTTGTTTAATGACAGCTAAATGTTCTCATGTAGCAAAGAGCAGGTGGGATGCTATAATCTGAGGTTACTGCAATTTTCAGATGGATTTCAAATAAGGGCCATGTTGAAAAAAAATCCTACAATAATCTAATCAGAAAAACAGACATTTTTTCTTATTGAACATAAAATCGCAAATATTTTTACTTGGTTTGTAACATAATTTAGGGGTTTGGATGTTTTATACATATGAATTTTATCCAGGTTCATAGATGAACACAGAACTTAAAAAGCAGTATTTAACAAGTCCCTAAAAACTTCAGTCCATAAATCAAGCAACCAAAGAACAAGCATAAAGCAGAAGAAGATGGAAGACTGTGTAAAAAGGAAGCAATTGTAAGTCCTGTGTTGCTTTATCCATGAAGATTTATTTACTCAGTTTCGTTATTGAAAATTGTTTTCTAGAACACAGCAGAGCAGCAGAGGAGGGGGTCAGGAGAGTTACTGCTGTCTTTGAGAGATCTCACTATCAAAGACAAGTGACAGTTGAATGTATCACTTGACTGTGCAACGCAATTCAGAACAGATCTGAACAAACTAAATCCTGCTTTTCACATTTGGGTACAATTTGTGGGAAAAAAAATCTTACCAAAAAAATGACTTTCTCTCTAGAAAGTCAGTTATACACAACATCACAGTCAATTCAACATCACAAAAAGTATCTGCCCAGGATGCTCCAAAGTTTTGATTCAGAGCCACACAATTCATAAAGCATTGCAATGGTGCTGCTTTACACCAGGCTACTTCAATACACACCGACATTGCTAATACTGAGAAAGTGCATACAGTGTGGTGAAGATTATATTATTTCTAATACAGTCTGAACTTCAGTCTTTCAAAAACTGGGCTTCAGATAATTATTCAGAAGATACTTCCCATACTACCATTTAAAAAAACCTCCCTTTATCCTTTAGGAGGGGTGGAGGAAGGAGAGAACACAGAAGGGAGTAACATCTATTATTTTTCTTCTTGTACTATTAGTATCTTACTGTGACATGTTTTGAAACATCTCTAGAAGCTCAGTCTTAAAAAAGACTGGCAGGAAAGCAGAAAGAAAAGCGCCTTAAATGGAAGGTAGTTCTAAGCATGCAAACCAACTTTGCTGTATGTTTCCACCATAAATAATTCTTGCAAGAAATTAGCACCCAGAGACCATACACATACTATAGAAGGTGATAAATCAGGAACCCCTATAATGAAACTACAAATAGTCTTAAATGTATTGAAAAATGAGTTTGAATTTAGAAAGAAATCCCTGGTATCAGAAAACACTAATTTGATAATCTCTTATTAAATAAGGGCAGTCCAAAGTTTAATATTAACTGATCTATGGAAAGCCTAAAATACTCGAAATACTTATTAGAAACTACACTGAAAACAAGCAGACATTTATGTCTGTATGTCACAGCTCATTTTCTGTAACAAAATCAACAGATGCAATGTATCCAGTTGTTTCTCTGATATGACACTAATTAAGTAGCAAAAGAATGATGATAGATATTCACACTATTTTTCTTAGAATTATGACCTCATGAGAGCCACTGATTATGGTACTGGTAACAAATGTTAGTTTGAAATATTTCCTGAGTCCACATGTAAATAGGAGATTTCTGCTCACAGCCCATCCATTTTTGGATGCTGATCTCCCTGGGTATTTCTGAGCAAGCCTCACTTGTCTGTCTTCTCCTTCTGCAGCCTGAGCAGCTCCGGAAACCCTGACACTCTGCTCTTGCTGGAGCTACACTGGTTCCAAGCCATGATGTTATTAGTGCCTGGCTTGGTTAACTTCTACAAGCAGGAAAATTCTCAGAAATACAACAGTTTTCAATCTCTGAAGATAATGTAACTCTCTGAACAGTATTTTCCCCCCTATGATATAAACAGCACAGCAATCTTGCTGTTCCCTCCAACCTGGCTTGAAAAAAAAAATGTTTTTTAACTTCTATCCTCCTCCAAGTTCTTTAAATTTAGTAGTTGTAGTTTAACATAAATGCTTGCATGTCAACATTCAAACTGTTTTGGGCAGTGAGTCATCACTTAATTAGTTACAACACAAAAACTTAAAAATGCATTTGCCTAGAACATTTAATTTTTACAGTAAGGGGGAAAATTCAGATTGAGCTGCATTCCAGAAAGAGGCCAAACAATTCACCAGCACTTTTCTCTGTAACTGTTTTTACTTTAGGGCTTGATAAGAACACATTAAAAAAGATAAAACTCAAATAATTTCAGAAAGTACCATACAAAATCAAGGGAAGAAGAAACAAACTAGAGGAAGGGTTGTTTGGGTTTTTTTAATCATTATTACTTAAATTACTATTATTAAATTACAGTTATCTAGGAAATTAAATTACTGCTGAGTATCCGTTGACATGGCAGCCTTACACTAACAAAAACATTGCAGAAACCAGTATTTTAGAAACTGAAAAATTAAAAAATACAGATTTGGATAACCAAATTAAGTATCATATTTCCTCCGACTTTTCTTATTATAATTAAACTTCTCTGCACTAAACCAACTTTTTCTCACAATACATTTTGACTTCTTATAAAAATATATTTAAAATAAAGCCTACGCTTACATTATGATCTACTCAATTTAAATTTCTCCTGATGTATAAGGAAGATGACACAAAACTAAATTTCACTGTGCATCAGGAGAAATTTTAATTGAGTAGATCATAATGTAAGTTTAATCTTTATTTTAAATATACACAGTAGCTCATATAATTATTTTATTTTTTGGTAATGTGTCATTTTACTTCAAGGCTCTATTCAGCAGAGAAAGCATTGAAATACAGAGAAACGGTGCTTAAATGATGCAGCATCACAACCATTGATTATCCACAATAACTGCACTTAATTGTGCAGATTGGTATAATGTTAATACAAATAAAATCTATCAGCATTTTATTGTCTCCTCTCTTACAGAAGAAGAATTAAATGAAAACCATTTGAAAAATATTGCTTGTTAAAATTAAACCCTGGAAAGAGAAATGAGAGAAATCTTTCATTCTCCAAAATTATCTACCTGGTTGATGCTACTAAATATTAAACATGTAGCATAAGCTTTATTGCTGCCTCGAATTACTGTAATAAATTTCACGAAAATTGCACTGCTATGTGTTTTAGCTTCTCTGACATTTTAAATATATTTTTGTTAATCTAGCAGAAATCATCTGCTAGACTGTAAAGCCACCCTACATAACACGCAACTGTTAAAATGTAAATTGCCAAACTATTTTTAGCTGCTGCTGAAGGGGGGAAAAAAAAAAAAAAAGAAGGGGGGAAAAGAAGAATATTCCTGGCCTCGGGAATAATGATTTGAGGCATTGTGTTCATTTTGTTTATCAAGCAGCTATTCAGCCTCTAGTGGGGCCCAAGTGCTTATGCAAGCAAAAGCTTTTAAGAGTGCCTGCAGCTGCAATCCTGGCTTCCAGGTAGGCTGCAGGTTCAGAGCACAGCTGCCCCAGGCTATCCACACTATCTCAGCTCCATCTGGAAGTAGTGTTAAAATAGGATTTCAGATCCCGGCTTCTGTCTGTATCACCGTGAGCAGGGGGAGGAAGAAGGGAAAGAGAGGGAGGAGAGAACAGGGGAGATGGGAGGACTAGAAGACACCATCCGTAGTTCAGGCTCAATACAAAATGAAAAGCTCAGCCCCATTTTGCTGCCACTATATTACTGTTGCCTGTGCAGTGTGTTCTATTCAGCCTATCCGGCTTTGAGTTATGACTCATCCAAGTGCACCTGCGCCCATGTGTTAAGTACTGCCAAATAAAAGCCCAACATCCATTTACACAACAAAGAGATGTATCCCGCAAGGCAGCGGAGCTTCCCCCTCCCCTCCTGTTTGTTCTGAGCAGGGGAAAAAATAATTCTGTCCTTCACTTCACTGGGGATTTTTCTCTTCACGTGGATTTTTAAATGCAGATTCATTTATAAACAATTTTCTTCCTTTTAAGAATAAAGCATATTTAATACCACAAAACACCCCTATAGCATTAGATTATCACAGCCATTAATGATTTTTCTACCAAAACCCTTCCAACCTTTTTTATCAAAGCCCTTTATTCTCGAAGGATAAATTTTCAAGCAAAGAGGGATCAACAAACTAGTTGCTTGAAAGCTTTCCTGATGCTAGGCTGAAGTTGGGAAAGGCTTAATGAAGGCTTTAAAATCCACCAGGGCTTCACAATGAACATCTGACTCGGTGATTTATGCATATTAATAACCTCAGTCCTACTGAGGCAAGCTGAGCTGTACATGTCCTCCGAATCTTAATGTCTTCAGCTCCACTGGGATTATTACAAATGTAAATTTCTAAGATTCTCAGCTATTAATCTCTGTCTGTCCTCCTGTTCAGCAACATAATGACTAATTAAACATCAAAAGACCTGTACAGGAGATCTTCTTTGACAGCTCCTGGCCCAGCTCTCTTCCCAAGAGAGGAATTCAAATGACAGGGACAAGTGGGTAGGAGCATATGAGCAAGCTACAAATCACTGCTATGAAATCTAAAAATTCCACATCAAATGTGTATTTAGTCCTGCAGAACCACTCCCAATTACCTAGCCTAGCTGCTCATGTCCAGCAGACAGCCCTTCTAGTGCTAAAGTCAAGTAATTTGTATGTATGGCAGGTAAAGAGAATGCAATTTGAGCCAAATTTAAAGTAAAGTCAAGTACTTAAAGTAAAAAATGTAGTACTTACAGAAGAAGGCAAACCAGGGGGCACCTTTCTTACTTTCTTTGTCTGTAGAGGATCTGTACACAGAAAAATAGCATTTCATCAAATATCTGTATTAGGTGGAAAAGAACAAATAGCTACAGTGCTCAGATTTTTCCTTCCATGATAAATTTCTTATTTTCCAATTTCATGCATTTTTTACTCCCTGGCAAAGAGATTTGCCTTTCACATCAATATAAAAATGCAACATACCTATGGTCTCTTCTAAAATAAAGCTTTGCTAAACAGTTACTTTCAATGCTTTTCCTAAGAAAAGCAAAAACAGTTATTCCTAAGAACAATTACTCTGAAGGGAATACTTATGACCTTATATATTTGTTAAGAAACGAAGTAAGGTTTTGAGATATACAAGGAGGAAAATGGGACTTATTAGCAAGAGAAATGCTTTCTTTTCTGCACATCAGAGTAAAGACAGAACTATCCAAAAGGTATTTGACATGTTAAGGTATGATTTATACTCTTCAGAAGAGTAAGTGAAGTAAAGTAAGTGAAGTACAGTTTTCAGAGTCTACCAAGGTAGTAAATAAACTGCAAATTTAATGATCTAATTATTTTCCTTGAGTAATAAAGTCAGTACATCTCAAATTTGCATGTAATAGTAAAGTTGGAGGTATGATACCTGCTTCTCTCTTCCAGCAGGTATTGTAGTATATCAAAAGTACCCAGCAATTTCACTACCTAAACCAAGAATCTGAACCAGTTTAATCAGATGCTAATACATCTGAAATAATCTGAAAACTCTGCATGCAAATTTCAAATCAACTGATGTTTTGAAGATGAGTATCTGGTGAGATTACCAGTTCTACAGTTAACCAATGAAGTCTCTAATTACAAAAAATTTCCTATTTTTCTGTTTTCATTCAGAACATTAATGATGATATGACAAGATACAAGTGAGATAAGGTAAAATATCTGCTGGATATCTTTACTCTCATCATTTCCCATAGGGCACGCTCACAAAGAAAAGCAAAGGACTTTTGGAAGAGATATTTACATTGGATTCAGAGTATCACCTGCAAGAGAACACTGGTGAGTTTCAATGCAATGTAATATGAAATTTAACAAGAGCTTGTTATAATCTTGGTCAGACAACTCCTTCTCGTGGATAAAATGGGCATAATTTGACTTTGTTAGAAATTCTCAGGCGGCAGATTTGTAGCACTTAACAAGTCCATCTTAAAAAAAATAGAATTAAATCTCAGACATACTTTCTCAAGCCATTGGAAAAGACTTGAGGTAAGTGTACTTCCTCCTCCTGACACTCCTGGAAAAACATTTCCATGGATTTGTAACCACCACCCGCCATATCCCAGGTTACAAGTCCTGGATTCAACCATGACAGAAAGAGGAGTATCACCAGTTTGAACATGTTTATACCCCCTGGGCTTCTCTTTGAAAGAAAAAGCTATATCCACTCTGAACACTCCACACTTCACTTCCATTTGTTTCATTTAAAAATATCAGGAATTTCCCAAACTCTATACAGTTTGCACAGGAAACAAGGATCTCGTTCAGGACCACCTCAGTGGCTGCTGCACACACTGACCTTCCTGCACACATCTGGAGCAGCCTGTAGCCAGCTCCAACACCCCCACTACTCAAACCCAGAGAAGGTTACTACCCTAAGTAGCTTCTCACTAAAACAGATTCAGCATGGGCTAAAACTCCATCATCATCATCTTAAAATACAATTATTTTCTATTGAATTCAACCACCCTTTCAAGCTGTAAATAATTCCACTGAGGTTTTTGTAAGGGTGTTCCTTTTCTGAAACAGGTGTGAGGAACTTCTGCATTTGTTCTGGTATTCTGAGCAACAGGAATACTTACAACAATCTTCATAAAGACAGCCAACCCCAAGTTAAATGGCAGTTGGCTTGACAATAAGGTAAAAAGGTTTTGCAAATATGGTATTTTAAAACACATATATACACATACATTAGAAGAGAAAACGGCCTTAAGTTGAACCAAGGGAAAATTAGGTTCAATGTCACGAAAAATTTCTTCACTGAAAGGGCTGTTGGGCACTGGAACAGACTGCCCAGGAAGTGGCGGACATCATTCCTGAAGGGATGATGTGTAGATGTGTACATGTGACACCTAGGGACATGGGTTAGTGGTAGACTGGGCAGTGCTGGGGTAAAGGTTGGACTCTATGGTCTTAGAGGGCTTTTGCAAAAGAAATTATTCCACGATATATAAGATTAAGTTCCAAATTCATATTCTTGATTTTAAAAACAATTTCAAGCATGTTCAGGACTCTTTTAGTGCCCAAGAAGCTTGCAGTTATAGTTAATATTAAGTTACTTCACAAAGAAATTTGCATTTGAAAATTTTCTTTTGGGTAAAGTATGATTTGAGTTACATGATTCCAACAAACAAGATTTTTACTACGGAATAGACATGCTATACAGAATGAGGGGCATTAAAGACTCAACCATATAATTAGAGAAATTCTAATTACCTATCATACTAATACTGAAATATATAGTAACTAGAATATAAGGTTATGTAACTAGAATATAAAGTTACAGTCTCTTTTCATACCAAATTTTTTTTTTTTTTTAAATTTGCACACCCAATTATTCACAATACTCTTATAGCAGATACTACAGAAGAGCTGGCTCATTCTTGATTCAACAGAATTAGAGAGACACTATGATCAAGTATGAAAATTCCATTCATCTCCAACTATCCCCAGATTAAAATATTAATACTGTTACAGGATTATAACAATTTTTAAGCAAGTTCCTGCCTGTGTATTTTGCAAGGTAGTTTGATTTTAGGATAAACTACTAGCCTCCAATTGCTAAGATCTTTAAAGGCATGTTGAACCAATTACAATGAACTATATATTGCCCTGAATAAAGTTACTTTTAGCATATAAAAGGATAATTGTTTCCCCTTTGTGTCCCTCCCCTACTAAATAATGGTAATGACCTCAAGGTCAGGCATTTCCAGGAGTTAATGATGGCATGGGTTAAGGGCACTCAGCTGGTCATCAGCTCCTATCCATCTGTCATTATTGCTTTTGCAATTAAGGGTTTTATTAGAGTTTCTTGTTTGTTTTGTATGCCAGAATGACCACTGCTGAATCCAAGCTAGCATCTCAAAGAAAATGTTCATAATTCAGTTTTTCCTTTTATGTAGCAGTTTGGTTTAATTTCAATTGCTCAGCACAAAGCAATCTCCTGTATATTAAATGAACTATCAAAAAAAAAAAAAAAAAAAAAGTCTTCAGAGAAGCATCAAGAACAGAAGTTTAGAACTCTGTAATACTTACCAAGAGCTGATGAGTCATGCAGTGGTCGTCTGCGCTGATTTGTGCCAGAGAATGGGTAGTAGGGTGTTCCAGGTTTGCCAGAGGATGACAGCTGACCTGGACTTCCAAGCCCCATTTCAGATCGAAGCAGACTAGACTACAAAAGTCAAGAGAAAAGTCAAATTAAGCGCTACAGTAATGCAGCTGTTAATATACCAGGCTGCCAAACTATTAACCCCACTTACTGTTCTTGGCATTTATAGGAATTTACTGGGATTTAGTGAAGGTTCTAGACTTCAAAAAAAATGCAGACTTTTTAAAATCAATGTTCAGAGTATGCACTATAGCATAACTCAGAAAGGCAGAGCATGTTTGGCTGTGAGCCTCCAGAAAGCCATAACCATTTCAGCTGAAAACATCTGAAAGAATCAATTCATATTTAAATTTTAAACAAAAATCATAATCCTTTGTTTAGCTTGCAATATAACACCTCTTCTATTACACAATATAAACATAATTGATAAAAACTGCTAAGAGTTTATAGTGTGATATTAAGTTTTAGCACATACTTAGAAATCAAGACTTAGATTACATTCATAAAAACATGGAATAAAATTGTCCAAAAAAAAAATCAAATGCATACAAGAGATAACAGTGTAGATTAATGAACAGAACACAAAAAATTGACATTTTAAAAACTTCAAACTAACAAGGTAGTTGAACCCTATCCTCTTTGTTCCCTTTTCATGCAGTAAAAACAAAAACATTCTAAACACTTAACAAGTACATTGTATATTGTTTGACCTCTCATTATTTGGATTTCCTCTGCAAAACAGAAATGAATGTTGGAGATTTAGAACAACACAGTTTTTCCACGGACGATGTTACGCTTAGCTTTGTTTTAGTTTGAAAATGCTGACTTGAAGTGAGACCCACAGGAATTTCTGTACAGAAAATGTACTTGTACCAGGTGGTAAAAATTCACTGTGTTTCACTCCTGGCTGGTGCATACAGCTTTCCTCATGGAGCAGCATCCACTCTACACTGCACACAGCTAAGGACACACTGCTCTGCGTGTGTGCCAGTGTTTTAAGGCAGCAGCCTGAGAAGCAATTGGATTTCTTCAGCTGTGGTCAGTACATGCTCCAGCCTTCCCAGTACACGGGGTAAAGCACAGCTGGCAGGACCACAGGGGTGTTTTGCTCACACTCATCTGCACTGACATTTCATTGTCAGGTGATGCTAAGACAGAAACTGCTTACTGGATTAACTTTTATACCAAAACCCTGCCTAATTTCTCCTTCAGCCTTGCTGCTCCCAAGCCTTGTCCCATCCAGCTGCTCTCCAGGAAGAGCCCTGGTGCCCCCGCAGGCTCCGGGAGCTTTCACCAAATCTGCTTGTGGTTAATCCTGTGATTACAGCAGGAACTGCTCCAGTGCTGCTGCCTGCTCGGGACCCAGCAGCCACTGGCACAGCTGCAGAGCCCACTCATTTCTCCTGCCTCTCCTCACCTTCCCTTCTGAGACCCAAATACCTCATCCATAAATGAATGCGTTTTTGGATTACACCAGACCGAAACTGATTCGTCTGGTGTGAGGAGTTGTGAAAGGTTCACTCACACAGCTCACAGTAAGGCACTAAATGCCTTCTACCTTGCAGTGCACTGAGATTAGCAGAAAATTGAGACCTCAGATAGAGTTACAGAATATATATAAAAACAAGCTCTTTTTCTTTTTGGATTGTACCACTGTTGAAATTTCTCTCTTTTCTTGTTTGATAAGTAATTTGAGCATGCAAATCTTATATTTTAATTGAATAGATGGGATGTGAAAGAATTGCCCCATCACAAACTAAAGGAAGGCCCAAAAGTGTTAAGAATTTTATAAAAAAGTGGCAAGATTAAAATTTATTTAAAATGTTACTGCATAGAAATAAAATTTTTTTAAATGTTACTTCATAGAGATAGCTTCCTTTCATCTTAAGTTCTTTAACAGAATTCTTAATCTAAAACTCATATTAAAATGAGATACTCTGATAAAGTGACAAAAGTATATAGCAAATACATGCAAGGGGAAATCCTCTGTTGGGCTGTTCCAAGGTCTTCTAATTTTGCTTTAGTCAGATAGTTCAGATTTTATTGTTTTGCAGAAAACATTATGAACATCAGAATATCTGGCTTACTCAGTATAGATCTGAATTTATCAAAGGTACCATTCTAAACATTTACTACAGTTTTAGAGGTGAACACTATGCAGGAAACCTGGGCAATGTTTTGTGAAAAGCAGGTCCTCCAAATCAACACTGGCCAGAACAAGAAATTAAACCAGTTCTCACTTAGGCCAATACTTGACTTGCTTGATCAAGAATACCCAGGACTGAAGGAGAATTTCTTTACATAGCCTGTGGGGAAGGGAAGAAGTACTGTGATAGTTATCATTTTAAGTAGCTGAGGCAAGGCCCCCTCCCAGAATGGCAGAAGTGCTGAGGCTGGCAGGGACCTGGGGAGGTCAGCGAGTGCAGCCCTGCTCGCTCAGAGCAGCTGTCAAACACAATCAGCAACCACGGCCCATTCACATTAAAGACAACCCTCCCTGCCACCCCAGCATCTCCCCTGATCACTGGAGGGATTTTGGAAATGCAATGGGATCCATACAGATGCTTCCAAAAAAAAAAAAAAAAGAAAAAGAGAGTGTGGGAGAGTTCCTAGTTCCTCTGTTCCCCTACTCATTAGAAGATAGGGAAAGATTTAAAAAAAAACCCCCAAACAAACCAAAACAACAACACACCAAAAAAACCCCCAACTAAACAACAAAATAACTCCCAAACAGTAAAAAATCTTAAATAAATTTCTATAAAGTCATTCCAAAAGGTATGAGTTTGTATCTTTTCCAGACTTAACCTCCAGCCTTTACTTCATGACATTTGTCACTCTTGTCTTGCTCTTGTCCTAAGTATTCCAGTGTTTGACATTTCCACCAGACCTTGAATTTCAAAGCAGCCTGGCTTCTACAACAGCATAAAGTTAGTGTGTAAGCACTACAGTGAATGCACTGTAAATCTCAAGCTGTGCAACACACTCCGAGGAAGTTTTCTGATCTATACTGTGTTTGAGTAAGCTTTTTTTTTTTATCAAAAAGGATTAAAAAACCAAAACAACACAAAACCACAACCCTCCTCTACCATTGGTCAAATCAAATGAAACATCTGTTTAGAATTTTATAATTGTTCCTCAGTCTTCTGAAGGAAAATAAAAATAGATGTCATTAGTTCAGCTCATTGATTTTTCTGCCTGTTTGAACCAATTGAGAAAAAATATTGATTAGGACTGATCCTTTCCTAAGGGCATCTGATAAAGAAAGGAACACAAAAATACCACTGAGGATAGCAAAAAAGCTTTGTATTATCAGCACCCAGCTTCTCCTGAGGAAGTGTCCGAGGTCCCGGCAGAGGCAGATCACTTACACACGAGTTAGGAGCATTCTCCACAGAGAACCTGCACCTCACTCTGAACCTCATCTGCCAAGCAGGCATCCAATTACCAAAGAATAATCAATAACTGGTTATTCTCCTGAATGCTTGTCCAAGTCCTTGTCTGTATTACCATTGTAAATAAAGAGGCATCACTGCTAAAAGTTTGCCTCTTTGGATTTTATAATACATATACCCAATTTCAAGATATAAAAAAAGTTATTTAAAGTAATGTTTCCCCAAAGGAATAAGTGTTCAATAACTTTTTTAAAAAAGGGAAAAAAGTTTTTTATTACAATCAACTAGGGACACAGCAAGGCAGATTCAGAAGAGAAAAGAGGAAAAGATGTAAACATGACTGCTTAACTTTTGAGATTTATCCCTTTCAGAGAAACCAAGAAACAGTTTTGGCAGCCTCAGGGGGAATGGCATGGCCTGACCCAAATAGGAAAGGCTTTCACAAGGCCCACTATCTCAACAAATGCTTTAAAGGGGTCGCTTTCCTAAAGAGTATTCTCATAAAAATGAAATGCAGGGGAGTCGTCTATTCAAGTATTGCAAGGATGGGGTAGGGGGAAAAGAATCATATCTGCATACAGGGAGTGGATTTATGCACTTTTGTCATAGGAAACAAGTGACTTTGCATTGCAGCTGCACTTTCATGAAGGCAAAGTTCACTTCCTTTCAAAATAACAAGCTAATCAACCATATGCTTTTATCAAAATTATATACCTGAGATAAAAAGAAGCTTCTTAGTCAACTTATTTTAAAATGGTTTTAAAATTGATTCTTTCACAGAATATAAGTAAAATGTAAAAAGGAGTTTGACTAATTCCTAAGCTTGCTTTTCTCCAGCCCAACTCTGTGACTCTTTAGATCCAATTTGATGACAAAACACTGCTCTGCCTTCAATGAACTTCTAGGACACGAGCCAGCAGAATTCTAATATGTCAGTAAACATTTCTTGATTTTCTTTGATATTAAAAAAAAACAACTGGACAAGTAAAGGCCTACGGATGTCCTTCCATAATACTCCTTGCAGCTCTCTAACATTTAGGCTCTATGCAAACAGGAAAGCCAAGCTGTACTGAAAAGCATACAAACAGTTCTAAACAAACACACTCCATACACTACCTATATAAAGTTTTACCTGTTCAGAAATGTATTTGCCATAGCCAGGTAGTCTTGTGCTTTTTGGTCTAAATCCTGTTCACATTCTTTTCTTAAATGCAAACACTGGCAAGCACTTTTAAGAATTCAAATTTCCCAGCGTACCCATAGCCAAACTATGCGATAGTTTCATCCAAATACAACTGTGTGCCTTTACATTATTCATTATTTTCTATCAAAAGAATAATATGGTTGAGAATAAAAGCATTAGCCCATTATATGCAACTGATTATGACAGGCCTATTATGCTGGCATAATAAGGCAGTCTGCTTTGGCAGTGAAATGAGAGCTGCAACTCACCAACTGCAAACTTAGATCTTGAAAATCTCCCCAACAGTCAACTAGATTCAACTAGATTTTTTTCCCTGTTTTTTTTCATTACATTCCTTTTAATAAAGTTCATGCTTTCAACTCTAGTAGTCAGGCTGTACCTACTTAAAGCAGGAAAACTGTCGAGGTAAAAAAAAAACCAAAACAAAGTACTTGAGTGTTTAGTTAAAAATGGGGAGCTTGGATACTTTACTTTTACAAAATAATGTAATGCAACACCATTCATTGCAATCAAATCCCTCCATTATCCCGCCACAGTCGCTGACAAACTCACTTGGCATCTCTCTATTTCTCAGAATTACACAGAGCAGATGGCAAGTGCATTCCTTGCCTTACTGTAAATTTGAAATGTTGCCCTGGGTAGAGCACAAGTTTCATGTGCATGTCCTTTTTACTCAGTGAGCTATTTGGATGACTTAGAGCATGGATATAATGTCTCTCAATATTGCATGTCTTGCCTTATAGATAAACCTGACAATTTGCATAAGCTGGCTTAAAAGAACATAACAAAACAGAAAAGTAGAACTCTGGTAAATTTGCAAAATCCCCCAGCAAAGTTGTATATTTTGTTATGGCGTTTCTAAAGGAAAACCCAGCAGAACACTAAAACCTTATCTAATAATTGCTCTGAAATCTCAGTCCAGTAGAGAGGCTACGGCTGCAAAAAGAACCATTCACTCAAGTTCCACGTCATACAGTTTAAGCCAAAAATATAACTAAGATATAAAGTGTTGAATTTCACTTTACTCAAGTCTCCAGTCTCTGGAAACTGTAATGAATATGCACTCCAAAATAGGAGCTGAATTTGGAAAAAACACTGACATATGATGTAAATTCATTTTAAATTTAAATTTTAGAGATATGTTTGCAATTATCAGCATGTTGTTAAAGAATCTCATCCTGAGAATATCATCAAATAGTAATGTGAAATACAGTGTTACCATTTTGAGAACAAAGGGACTCTGAATGAGTAATCAATAGCAACTGGCAGAAAATGAGGCATTAATTATGATCCTCTCTAGTGTTTTGTCTCAAACAACGTTTCATTAAATATATTGTGCTAACCTGTACATCTTCAAGCCATTACCAATAGTTTTGATCAGATACATTTTTGGTCTGTTTCAGGAGGAGGAAAATATCAGAATTAGAAAACCAAAACAACATCTAAAGTGTTACATGATAACTTGAGCTTTTTTTTTCTTGATCAATTTAAAGGAAATCAGGGGTTGCTAATAAAACATCTCAGGAGAGGATCCTCTAACAACATGTTGATAATTGCAAACATATTCCTCATTTTAAAAAAATACTTGGGTCTTATAATCTCAGTATAGTCTCTTGAAAATTTAATTATCATCTCCTATACCTAAAGTATCATGCAGGTTTGAGAAGATAATGACAGTCATCCATCAACTGCATCCTGCCAGTGTAATCAGGCTAATCTAGCTCACTGGATTAAAAACCAGCTACCTAGGGTACTAAACACTGAAGTGATGCAACATCATAAACGAAATTACATTTATCTTTACTGTCTTTCCAATTAATGTTAACATCAGCGATGATCAGGTTATCAATACAATCTCTTTTTATGCCAAAGCTTTTCTGGATCACCACAAGCTGCTTATTCATGTGTGTACCTAAGCAGAGGCTGCTACTGCGGCAAATTCTGTTCATGTGTAAATATACTGGGACTGAGCACAGGGAAGAAAGGAGTTCATTCAGAATTACATATATGGGGTTTTTTTAGCAGCGAGGAGAGCAAAGATTAAATGCAAAGGGAAGGAATCATTTTGTATTCTTTTTGCATCTAAATGTCTTTAAAGACCCTGATTAATACAAATATCTTGAAAACTCCCTTCCTTCTCTTTTGTGATATTGTCTACCCTGCACTGATGCTGCATATTGGCAAGACTACAAATTCAGTTTTACGCTTCTAAAGCAGCACCCTGCTGCTATTGGTGTCCAATCCCGGAGGTTACGCTGGCTCAGCTTGTCTTCCTTCATCCCCCCAGGCAAGGTATTTTTGCATTGCTGACCGAATTCTAGGAAGGCATTACTACTAAGCGTTGTGATTACAGGTCAGGCACCCCTCCCTTTGCCTTTGAATCTTTTTGCTACATTATGAAAATAGTAATTTGAACAGCTTCCTTACTGTGGTTATACAAAAGTCACAGTATTTGGAGCTTTCTGGAAAACTCCAAAATTTTACAAGAGAAGTTGCAGAGTGGTTATTCATCTATATTTTAATTTTGTGGTACTACCATCCTTGCTTTCCTTTACATTTACAAGATACTAGCATGAGCATTCAATATTATAATAAAGGATTTTATGCTGAGTCTTATTTACAGAAGCCGGACTATAAAGGATATTATAACGCTCAAACTATCTTTGCATAAGTTCCTCCCTCTGCATCTTCAGCAAAAAGATGTAAAAATATTTCAGACAATCAGTAGATCATTTCATGTATATGGTATGGAAGTGGAAATCTCCTCTCCCACACAAGCAAGAGAAAAATCTCTTTTGCTCTAAGCATCAAGTCAGAAAATTATTAACATGTTGAGGATACGTTAATAAAGCGACCAGTTAATTGTTAGGAATTACCATGGAGAACCCATATGTTTTCACATATGATCAAGTGAGAGCTCAGTTCAACACTAGGGTACTAGGAAATGTCTTAGGCTACAATCCCCTCTTCTGAATAAATGTTATCCTTCTCTCCCTGCTCTTCAGAAACCTGTGCCAGCAGGAGCACCAGTGTCTCAAAAAGCACTCCAGAATACAGCTGAAACCAATACAAATTGGATGAGTGAGTTCCACGAAGGAGGAATGTAAATGACAAATCTTGTGCTTCCTTCCATCACTGTCTGAGTGCCCAAGCTCTCCTCTCCCACTCATCCCAGGAAGCAGTGCTCAGTAACAGGTTGCCTAGACTCAACTCCCCCTACCCAGTCCTACTCAGGGTTTCTCTTCTTCTTGACATCAGTTATTTGTTGATATGTGAAGTTTGGGAAAGTACTTTCTCTACCTATTAATTAAAAAAGGAAGGTAAATGGGGGCTTAACATACCTGAGTAATTACAGAAAAAAGGAATGCACACTTCAAGAAAATCCAAAGGGCAATCCAGCTCATTCAGATAAACAGGCACGGCTGGGAGTAGAGAGCTGAGCTAATATTTACCCCATCCTCTACTAATGCCATAAATTTGTAACTGAGAAGCACCCAGCTCTGAGGCAGTCAGAAAAGCTGGATACAAATTCACCAAAGTAACTCACCAAAGAAGTTTCATCTGCACTCTGTGCTGCAGCATTATTTTTACTTCCTAATGTAGCAATATGCAAGATAGTATGTATGTTGGTTCACAGAATATTCATAACCTTAAATACAATAAAAAATAAACAAAAAAATAAAGATGGCAAGAAAATTTGTCAACCCTAAATAGTGTGAGAAAGAGAAGGGCAAAGACAAGAAACTGTTTGCCTGGTAAAGGCATTGAAAATGATTCCTTACAGAACTGCTCCCCCTTATAAATAGCATCCCTCCTCCAACTATAACGAATTCCTAACACCTGCTACCCACTTCATTCCAGGGGGAATGTCTTCCCTGATTAACTTCAGGTGGTCACCTCCAGCGCTGGAAAATGAAATCTAGCCTGTGCCCCATATATTTTTAGTTTCTAAAAAGGTTCTGCAGACTCCTTATCTGCTGAGTGACAGTAGATATTTTCCCAATAGCACAATAAGTAATTCACTTCTAATAAATCATGATGAAAAGAAAGTTAATATTGCTTGATTCTACTTGAGAAGTAAAATGAAGCAAAATAAACTGAAGTTCAGGCATTCCATCTGCCCTTTAACTATATATCCCTCGCCCCATCCCAATCTTTTAGGATGGTATCAGGTGGCAGTATCCAGAGTCACTGCTTCAGTTAACATTGTGTCAGCCTTTCCTTCAGCAGCTGCATTTCTTAGAGATTGATAGCTCAGCTGTAAAAATCTGCTTCAGGGAGACACCTGATATCAAAAGTGTCAGACAAGGGGAGATTAAAAAGAGAAAATTTACAAAATAAAATCAGTTTTTCAGCTTTAAAGTTATATCGGTATTATAAACCCCACACATGTACATGCCTTAAGTTTTTTTTACATCCATAACTTAGTATTACTTGGCTTTAAGGAGGCATAATGTTTTCTGTACTGCTTCTAAAACTATGTAAGGAACGAAGAAAAGCAACTGGTGCCACTGTTAGCAGCCTTTCTAAGGCCCCACTCATCAGAAAGGTCCAGAAAATGATGTAATTTTATGCTTCATTAGAAAGATCCATCCAAAGCATCCTCAACCATACACCAGCAGTGAGGAGGAAAATTTCTGGTGGTTTAATAGCCACTGGGTAGCACAAACCCTGGCAAAGCATCCTAGGAGCAACTGCAGTGCCAGGCTGGCTCGCTGCTCCTCAGGACCACCCCCACAGACTGAGCAGGATTTATTTGTGTGTCTTTGCACCCATTTGAACATGGACCACCTTGGAAAATACAATGTGCTACAAAAATACCTTTTTCTAGTTTCTTACATTTTAAGAAACATCTCAGCTGTCAAATGCCACTAAAATTCTGCTCTACACCACTATTCACAATCACTCATTTCTTTCACTGTTGTCACTCCCGAGTTTTTTGTTCTCACAAAACTTGTATTTCCAAATACATTTTTCATACTCTACCATTTTTGTCAGTAAATCTCACTTCTGCTTCCCACATACATTCTGCACATTCTTGTCTCCTAACATTCACATTTTTGTCTGTATGTTTAATCATACAGCTGTTTAATATTACCTGATGCATTATTAAAAACATTAAAATGAGTCAATCTTCTCAATTACACCAAATACACATCTTACAATTATATAGTTTAGGAACATAATAAAAATGCTTTGAAGTTGGTGCTATTTTCTGGTTTAACTTTTGCTTGCTTAATCCTCACCACCTAGCCAGTAATATACAAAAAAGTTGCCATTTTTGCTTATGCACAATATGAACAAGCTTTTATGTTCTCCCTATAAAGCTCAGGTGTCTGGAGTTGTACCCTTATTATACTTCCTCAGATATTAGAGAGTGAGCTCTGAGATACTACTTGCCCCAACACTGCAGGATTATTCTTTAGGTTTGAATTCTGCACAAGCTGCTTTAAAGTCTCTTTAAATTTTAAAGAGGCAAATTACTGACTATGCAAAGACAAAGTAACATACACTTGCAGTCATTTCTTTTTGCTGAAGTGATCATCTGTTAAATTGCCCAAGAAATTGATGCTAAAGGCATTTTTTGGGTTTATTTAGAAAGTTCCTATAGTGTCTGTTAAGAAACAAATTTTTTTGTACAAAAATAAAACAAACTTAATCTGCTAAGCATGTAACATCTAACAAACACAGTCTAACATGCTGCCATTTTATTCTTTAATAAATAGCTCAATTTGCAGGCAACAAGATACAAATCTTTAAAGTCCCATGTTAAATTGTGAGGAAAGGAGAAACTGATAAATTCTGAAAAGTTGTCTGAAACCATGTCTTAATATGTTTACTTGAAGTATATGCCCATAAGGAGCACTAAGTATGGTGCTAATGTGCATAAAATGTTACTGTCATACTGCAAAATTCAGGCTAATTTAATAAAGCCTGATGTGCCTTACATCATGTTGCAATGATGCAATAATATGCTGCTAAATGAGTCATCTCACATTAGCTTCATGGCAACAGCAGAGCTGATGGCTACTGAAGGGAAAATGGGGTAGCAATATTACTGCAAATATTGATAGACCAGCTTTCTATTGGATTTTTTTTATCCAAGAAAATACTGCCTTATTTATTGTGTATTACCAACATGTACAAAATTTATACAATAATAATAGCAGCAAAAATGAGTTTAAAGTCCATCTGCCACTAAATAAAATACATGTAGTGTACATAGTATCATATAGATTATCCATATGCTGTCTGTGTAGTGTTATATATTTCATGCAATATGTATATGCATCATGTACTATACAGCAATGTATATTTTATAAATAATTATATATATATGATTGTGCATAGTCTAAGTGAAATGCATTTAGTAAATTCAATCCATAGCTCCTTCCAGCACATATATTCTAAAGTTTTATCAGCAGTTTTTTTCTAAATGGTTTTTATAACTTCTGAAGTGTCCCATGTCTATGTAGACCATAGAGATTAATGAGTAACAAAAATGGAGCAAATTAAGATATGACTCTTTATAAAGGCTACACTTTAAACCACAAGTAGTGAATGCTTCTTTAGTTCCTGCCTAGGATCCATTACACACAGCACTTGATTCTACCTCCTTTCCCACACACAGGTTAGGGTGCAGACTTCAAATTATTATGAAGGGAGGACAACTGTATTATCTCCACATGTCAAAAAATCCCTCATGTCTATTTTTCATGCATAATTGTTCAGAATGAAAAGAGAACATGAAGGAAATAGTCACCAACTATTTACTATCCTGAGCCTAGTGATGCCAGTGGGAAGAGACTGTGCCAGGCACACGAGAACAGGCACTGTGAGGCTACAGGAGCATCCCCCACCAATTACCCAGGGCACTCACAGGCTCCTGGGGATAAAGTTACCTTCTGTGAAGACCCACACAATTAGAAGAATTAGACTAACAGCTACACATGTACTGCACATTTATCTCAATTTCACTTTAAAAATGGTGCAGACCCCTGGCTTTCTTTGAACTCAGACCTGTCAAACCAATGTGCAGTGACAGCTGGGGACCATTTTGATGACAGTGGAAATGGAAGTAGACTTCAATATCTGAAGTCTAATCTTGTTTCTTTCACATAAGCTACTGTTTTCAGTACTAAATTACACAAATGTTAAGAAAACTCTTTTTATTACAAGAAGCTTTCTGAAAAATTAAGCTTTATCTAATTTATAATTTGTGAAAAGATGCCCTTCCCAAATCTGCAATTACATAGCCAACAGGATTGGTGGAGACCCCCACAAAAATCACAAACTACCACTCTCTCTGCAATCCAAAGACACAAAAAGAGACTTTGTGTCAAGTCATGTAGCATTGCATTTCATTCTGACAGCAAAATAGAGTTTCCAGTATTTCTTTCTAAAAGCTGTCAATTCTTCCTCCAGGTAAAAAATTTTGACATTCATCTAAATCAGCTCTACGTAAGTCTCAATTTGTCATCTTACCCATCCACTTTGAGTCTAAATACTTCTGGATGCTCTTTTTTGATGAAAAGAAAACCTGAGAACCTGCACTTCCTGCTAATAAAATATTCATAAACTAGCCATATTTACATTCTTGTGACTAAATGTTACAGCTGAATCAGATTCTATTACCTAAGTCACTCAGGTTCTTAAGCTACATTGAAAATCAATCACACTTCAACTCCCACAGCCTAAATATAAAGCCTGTAGGTAGCGAAGAGTCCCTACAAATCACTGCTTAGATTATTTTCAGTAAAAGGTGAGAATGATACTAAAACTCTGAAACATTGCAGTTTACAGTAGTCTTGAAAATTTTCATTGCAGCCTTCTGTAAACTCAACAGAAAGTAAAAATTAAAACTCCTCACATTTCCATACTAGGTTATTAATACCCTCTACACCAACAACATAAGGAAAGGAGGTAGGGGGAAGGATGGATAAAAGAATATTTGGAGAAGTTAGGTATTTTCAATTTATCTGTACCCACAACAAACTCAGGAGACTGGCTGTTGCCATTTTATCATTTTAGAAACCTTAGCCACTGTCCTTAAAGAACTCATGGTTCAGAGCAGAGACTAGAAAAGAGTGGGGCTGGTTGGTTGCAGATAAGAAGAAAAGTAGTGGCTTGTAATTCCTCAACAACCTGAATTTCCTTTTTTTCTTTTTTAAGTACTGGAAGAAATAGGCTGCAAATGTCAGAATATAATGAAGAAGTGATACTGATTCAGCTGGAATATGCTATATAAAATTAATTTCCTTCTCAGATTGCATAATAGGCTTTTACCAATAGGTTTTAATAAGGCTTTACCACTTCCACATTTCATAGGTGAACTGAGGAACCAAGGACAACTAAAACTAGTGCTGAATACAGAGCGAAGCTGATTAAAAAACATCTAAGAGTTTGTGATCAACAGTGGGTGAATGTATTAACTGAGACTGTGCAGGCGTCTGTTTTGGGCATCATTCCACCTCTTAATTAGTGAATTGGATGAAAAATGAAGACTACATTTACTAAACTCACAAAGCAAATAACCCATAAGGACCTACAAACGCAGTGCAAGCCCGGAATTCAAAATTGCACTGACAAATTTAGAGATGGTGGAAGCAATGTGTTAAAAAAATAAATACATTTTTGCACATGGAACCTGTAAACTGAAAATACAGGGTGAGGAATAGCAAGCTAGCCAGTATTATCATAAAAATGTACGGGGAAATTTTAGATCACCATGATTCAAATATATATCAGAAACTGGATACTTGTTAGGAAAATAGGCAAATACCACCCAGCAAAAAAATTCACAGTAATTCTGAAAGATCCAGGAAATTTCTTTTTGCCCTGATGGTAAGGCCCTAGGTGAGGTACTTGACCTTATTTGAAGCACTGGAATTCCCCAGAGTTGTGAACGTACTGGAGAACATTCAGAGCAGAGCATAAGCTTTTCTACAAAAATTTCAGTCTGAAATAGATCCTGCTACATAGCCACTGTTAAAATATACCTGCACTATACATACCCAGGTAAAAATTAACTCCAGTTATGTCTTATCTTTCCTAAGGACTCCTTATCATCTTAATCATCCAATGTTTTTTCCAGCCTCTACAGACTTAGAATAGATTCTTCTCTATGTCCAGTGTCCATAAGACAAGAGTTAGCTACTTTAAGTACAATGATGTTTAGATAAGGACCAGGGAAACGTTCTTAAAGTAATTTCACCCCACAACCTGGGGTGGTCATGCAGTCTCTTCCACCACTAGACGTTTTTGAGAACTGAATACATGAAGCCTCTGTCAGGGATAATGCAGCTGATTTTTCATTTGGATTGTAATGATCACTTTGGACCTTCTCTATGACAGATTTCAAACACTGTAGCTGTAATGAGAGCTGTATTTCAAGCAATACCATGTATTCAAGCAAACAAACAAAAAAATAAAAATTATTCAAAAATCCCACCACAGCCCAAGTTAAATTAATTCAAATGCTCAGAGACTTATCTGACAAAGACCAAAATAAAGTATAAAACTGTAACTTATCACATGACTTTAAATGGAATTAAAATTTAATTGAACGTTAACTCCATGCTAATTTTTTTATTATCCTGAATCTAGAACTAATACAGATTTACCCACAGTAACGTTTTCCCCACTTACTAAAAATTTTAAGGAAAAAGAAACTGAGGGAGATTAAATAGTTGAAAGCTTATCAAAGGGATAAACAGAACTAAAAGTGATGTTAATAGAAACAAACATGGGTAAGATGGGTTAAATAGTCCTATGTAAAAAACTATTATTAAATTGTACTAGATAGAAACAATTCTAAATATACAGAGATATAAAGGCATTTCCTCACTGAGAAACTGAACAGAAATTACATTCACCACTGCAAAGCAGAATGGAATTTTATGCAAAGTTGACATAAAACCATTTTCCAATACAAAACCTTAACTTCATGAAAGAGTAACGTGAAAATTAATTTGATTCCAAATTAACGTCAAATTTAAGTTACTATATTTAAATAGAGTGCATACAGAGTTATTTCAACAATAGTAACTACTCAAATACAATGTTTTACTGTCTAGACTGGCAATAATGTGAAGTCCATAACTCTCAGGTAAGGAGCTATACTGCTTTTTGGGAGAATGTTGCTGAAAGCTCACCCACACAGCTACAAATGAGTCTTTGTTTGCCACATCTGCGTTGCAGAGAAGTAGTAAAGGCTGTGAGAATGATCCTTTCTTAATAGGGGAAGCATTGCCACATGGTGCTGCCCATTCCTACTTCCCAAGCTACTAGTTAAAAGACTGAAAACCAAGATGTCAAACTCATATGCTAGATGTTATCATCCAGAAGAGAGACACATCTGAAAATATCAGTTCAAAAGAAATAGTCAACCTACAGTGAAATTTTAAAAATATTCCTCTTTGAGAAAATAAACATAAATTAATTTCTTAGAATTATAAACATATTAGTTTTTTAAATCTTTATCAACAGACACTGAATGTAATCACACGCTAATTATACTTTTTAAACAGTCAAATTTCCTGTGCATTCAAAACAAATTTTTAAACAATGATGAAAGTATTCTTAGTCTGGCTCATTATAAATAACATGAAGGAAATCATCATCCAAAATGAAGAAAGAAACTCTGTGCTTACTTGACAGCCTGGTAAGCCTGTATCTCTACCATACAGTGGAAATGGACCTCTGTCGGAGGTTTTTCCTGTAAAAGAAATAAATTTAAAATTTGGTTATTTTTAAAATCCCCTAGACATCCACATCAGTTGTCCTTTTATACGCAATTCAGAAAATCAATTAGCATCATACTAAATTTACAAACACCAAGTTGCACAAATAAAAACAGGTTTTTATATGTCTGTGTTTAACACACTCAAACAACACTACAGTAATAGATGACATATTTACCTAATTAAATTCTTTTCATAACTAGTCAGATTCTATAAAATATTCTTAATCAGTATGTTTAAATACAAAAGGCAAAGGTCTACTTTCATTTCCATTAACAACAAGCAAAGGTAGAGACACGTTCAGACATTTCTCATTCCTACATGAAACTAACACTTAGCTGGTATCCCTCTTAGACAATAAACATACTGAGCAATAAAAATGAAAAGCAAACAAAGCAAACAAAAACTTCATTCAAAACAGTAAAACTCATGCCAACCTTAAACCATGGCTGATTCATTCAGCTCTTGACACTCACCCTAAATCCTTAAAAATCTTTTTTTTAATGTATCGATCAGCAGGTACAAAACTCAACAATATAACTGGGCAAGACAGCCAGACGGGCTTTTCTGTCATAATGCAACCTTGGCGTTTGGGAGCACATAGAGAACGCGGTGCCTCGGGCACAGTGGCTGCCTCCTCATGCTGCTGCCTGAGGTCACAAGACATTAGCAATGGGTTGCCAGCTCCAGAAAAAAAACTACTTAGTGCTGTATTTGTTAGGTATGCCACCAAAATGGCATGGTTGTATATGAAAACTCAGTGTGCAATCTCTCCAGTAGAGCTCAGAAGTTTATCAATCAACACTTTGAAAAAATCTTGAATAGAAGCCCACTGAACAATGCCAAGCATCAGACACTCATCCAGTTTGTGTGTAACAGAAAACACCAAGTGCATGCGCCTGCCCTAATTACAACACAGTTAGGACTCAGAAAAACTCTGTACCACCACTCAGAGTCTTATCCAAAGGCAAACATTAATTAACCAGATCTACCATTTGAAAATGAATGGTATCTCACTCCACTAGGCATTCCCTTTGCAAATGATGTGTGCTCTCCTGTCTTAATAATAAGAAAAAGTGGACTCTCTTTCACATTCCCATTTCGGTGATAAATAGCTCCATGTTATTGCAATTGCACTTGAAGAATAGGACTTCCTTTGCTTTTTCTGATTTTTCTCTCTTACCAGAAGTCCCTAAATATAATTTCATAAGAGGAAAATCTAAAGAATGCTTTTTGTTCATTTTAAAAGTGCATCTTGTGTAAGCAGGGAGGAAGAGGAAGTCTGAATCTCTTGGAACAACATCTCTGCAAGATTATCATTGTGATAGCTATCAATGGTATGGTCAACAATAGTTTGCTTGAAAAATGGCAGCTCTGCTGTAACAAAGGGAGAAAAAAAGTTAACATTTTTCTGCTGAAGCAATTTGCCTCTAACAATCTATCAAGCACCAGGCAAATAAAATACCTAGCATGCAAAATTATAAGTAGTAGGATGAATCATGCTGTTCATTTTAAACCAGACTCAGCATTTTCTTTCCAGAAAATGAGAATCTCATATCACATGATAAACAACTTTGACTGAAGTATGCAGTATTCCAGGCAGGCTTTAAAACAAATATTTGTACAAGAGTCAATTACAGAGGCTAGAAAAATTATGATTTAAATTATGGTTTGTGTAGCAAGCAGGAAATTGTTAGATAAGAATGCATAAAATCGTGTTATTTAAATGTTATAATTTTTAAAGTATGGCAGATTCATATTAAAGGAGAAAAGCTTACTCCAACAATCCTATCTATAGTAAATTTGGTTCCAAGAGTGATCAGAAAAAGTCAAAGCTTTATGATACTGCAGTGCCTAAATATTTATCAAAAATTAGCTGGAGCAAATTAACCTGTGTTCAAATGCCCTAGCTTTTCAATGAAGGGTTTGGAACACAAACTATGAGAGGGTGCCTTTCATAGTCTCCCAAACACATTCCCATGCGAGCACTCAGGATTCTCAAACTTGCAATAGTGTCACAATGTTCAAGCTACACATTTTTTAAACACCAAAAATTGACAGGCACACACTACAGCAACACATACTGAGCCCACACTCAAGTCCTGCTCCTGGCTCCTTCTCAAACTATGGAGCTGCACCCTGTGGTCGCTGGTGTGGGACAGTAGCACTGCCAGCAGCTTGGTGTCCACATGGCACAGCACAAGGATGGGACAGAGGCCACTAATCCTGGGCACCATTAGAGTACATTACTGCAGTCTAATGAAGCCTCTGCAGCTCCAGTGAGAAAACACAAGGCTCCCCATCATGCAGTCTGGCCATATCACAGGACAGCTTCACTACCAACACAAGGGAAAGGTGACATAGTACAGACTTCAAACTGCCCCTTGTCATCTCAGTGCACTTCAGCTGCTCCACTTCAGGCACAATGCTATTCTCACTCTTTAAACCTTTCTAAGCTAAGGCCACATGTAGTGTTTACTTTTCAACAGCAACAGAAAATACTTACCAATACTTCACAAGTACTTGAAAAGTGGGTAATAAGTTTGACACACTCTCTGATCATTGCATGAGCAGTCTAGCATCCAATGACATTCAGATACATGGCTAAATATATCAAAGTAGAATCCCTTTGGTAGTTCTTAGCTTATGAAATAGTTTTCTTATTTACTCATACTCTACAGATTGACAGAAGAGCATAAAAACGTAGATATCACAGTAAAACCCAAAATTACTGGAGTTCCACTGCTTAGGAAAAAGCAAACTTTAAAAATACAATGAGACTGAGAGCCAAGCAGACCCTGAAATGGCTTGCAGGCCTAGCCCACAAGATCTGCAGCTGAGTCTGTTACTCCCTCTCTCAGATCTTCTCTCAGTCAGTGCCCACTATACAGAGAGCAGGAGTCTCAGCATCCCAGCTGGAAATTCAGAAACACTGATGCTCAGCATCAGTAAGGAAACTCACTGTGGCACTCACCATTAATTAGAAGAAAGAGAGCAAAAAACACCATAAATAACAAAATGCTTATTGAACATTTCAATTTGCACAGGTTTGGGTAGAGATGGAGGTACGTTTGTGTGCAGACTTATCAGCTGGGAAGGTAAAGCAAATGCCCAGATGAAGTTTATTTCTTCTTCAGATCTGATTTTATCTCCACACAACAAAAAAGAAGCTGTCCTTTTAGAAGCAAAATCTATGCCTTGTTTACAAAGCAGCATCGTGGTAAACTTTTCTTCAGGTTACAACCCAGTGGCTCTATATACCAGAGTTGTGGATTCCAAGCAGATTTGGAATAAAGCAATAGACATTTTAAAACAAGTGAGTTGGTTATATACAAAAATTTTACATTTGCACAGGTCAATTCACAAGGCATTTGAATCTTTTAATAACTTGGAATTAATGTGTTTTACTGCGCCTTGGGTTTTGGTTTTTTTCAAGTTTCATGCGTTTTTATCAGGAAAGACTTCAAGGACCTAGTCACCACCTAACAGGCCTAAAGTTCAGGGACTATGGAGTTAACAGAAACCCAACCAAGAAAATCCCACTAGGCATTTTGAACCACAAATATTTCCCAACAGCGTAAATTTAAAACCCTGACACATTCTCTAACAATTCAAACATTAATAGGCATTTAGTAAATAATTTTTTCTCTTGCAATCACTTGTCTAAATGTGATATGCTCACAATTTAATATAGCCTTTGAATAGCCCATGAGGAATTGTCTTCCACAATACATCTATATGTACAACAGCTGTACAGCCTAAATACTCTTAGCACAGAACGAACTGAAACAGCAAGATGCAAAGTGATAGTGAGCTGAAAACAGCTCTACATTAACTCAGTTGAGGACTACTCCAGTGAATGTGCTATAAATGCCTGCCAGTAGAAAACAGCCTTTTCCCACTGCTTCTACATAATGCTTGGCTTAAGAGAAAATGACAGAACTCTAAAAGAATTATTTCAATTCCCACAGAATTAACCCATTACAGACTGAAGATCTTTCTGTGCATTGCTAAGAATTTGTTTGGTTGGCAATATGGAAAGCAACAACATCTTTTAATGAAGCGATGTTTATCATCCAGTATGAATGCTATAGTGACCACAGCTGGCAGCTGCTCTGTTTGTCAGACATGAAGTATGTCTGCCCTACTTGCACAGAGAATCTGCTTTAAGTGACTACTGAAGCGTTTTTGTTTTTTTTTTTACAGTTTCTAAACATAATTTCTTCAATGATAACACTTTAAACAGTTAATCTGGTCCCTACAGATAGCCTATCAAAAAATCAGTTTATAACAAAACATCATTGACAAGTTTAAGAAGTTCTTTTTCTTTACAAGTTTATTAAACTGGTGTTGGTAATTCAGCTAGAAATCAATTATCAGACTGCTTTCTCCCCCTCCATATCCAGTAAAGTAAGCGTCTTTTTTACCCACAGAATGAATACATTCAAATAATACTTCATATGCAGATCCACAAGGAACAAGCTGCACAAACAACATTGAACAGCGCATACAAAAGATGCAAGAAAAACCTTCAACAAAGTAGACATTTTTCTACTCAATATTGCTTTCCAAATTACCATGACGTAGAAAGTACACAAAATTTATAGAGTAAGATTATTGTAGGTCCACTCTTTTAAAAAATGTTGTTGGCATTAAAAATTCATATTCAGTAATTATTCAGTACTGTGAAAAAAATATTATGTTTGATTAAAACACAAATCTGTCTCTGCTCCTACAACTTGGTGTGTTGCCTTCTTTGAGGCAAGACTGATATATGCAGCCATAACAATTTTTACTATATATCTATGCATTTCCCACAGCAGCAGAGAAATAATTTCTTCCTTTTCTACTGCTATATGGCCTACTCGTTAATAGAGGCTGTCACAGCTTTAGTATCATCCCTCAAGCATTTTAAAGATCTATAATGTGCACATGTATATATTGTGAATGCATATAAGAATACAACATACATTTTTCCTTCTGATACTTGAGACCAGAACCCCTGGAAATGAAACAGAGATCTGCAGCAACACAATTTGAAGAAATGGCTTAAAACAAATGACCTCCTATTCTGTTCATGACAATGTTTAAGTATTATTGGCTGATGCGTGCCAAGCATGCTGCTGGCTGCACTAAGGATGTTTAGCAAGCCAGTGCCAACAACTGCAGCTGCTGGACTTGCAGCACCCTCCTCCTGTTCATTCCAAGCCAAATTACTCACTCAGCTATGAACAATGAAGCAGGAGCACAGAAAAATGCCAAGTGCAAGTGAGATTAGTGATAAACTACAGGATCCCTACAGAGGTCAGTGATTAGCAGGTCCCCAGTCGTAATCACTTTCCTAACCTAGCCTTAATCTCATCACTGCTCCATCTTAGCTCAGTCTTCTGACTGCAAGCAGCTTCTCCAATCAATACCCCTCCAAGTCCTGCAAACTCATCCACACTCTCACATCTTTTAATAAAGCAGTCAAACTTACATAATGCAGAATGTCTGCAAACCTGTAGGACAAATTTTTAACCTGAAGTTTAATAAGTAATTAATACACAATAAAATCCCGTTATTGGAAAAATTTTAATGAAGTAACAGTACAGAAGAAAAATTACAAACATACTTAGCCAGAAACGTCATGCCCAAACGTTGATCAGTGATGCAGCCTATACAGCTCATAATAAAAATTGTGTGTACAGACTGCAACTAGTGAAAAAATGTTGGAGATTTTTTCCCCGTGACAACTTGTAAGACCAATTTTCCCAGACAGCAGAAATAAACCTTTTAGCAAAACTTGGGTTTAACACTGCAGATTTTCTCTCTCCTCCTTTTTTTAGGCCAATATTTGAAAGGCTGGGATCCTACAAAACTCATGATTGTCAAGAATCAAAAAAACTATGATTATGAATGAGATTTATGGGATTTAATAGTCTAATCTCAGGTCTGCCAAGAATCTCCTAGGATTCTCCATGCCATAAATTCTCATTTGTAAGAAGACAGCATCATACTTCTGCTATCTAGTCCAATTACTTATTTGGAGCAAGAATGGGTTTTCATATCCAAATAATCCAAAAAGTGAAAAATCTGAAGTTGGAATTACCTGTAATCAACTTCCCATTCTAACTTTTGCAATTTAGGTACAAATACTGAATTATTTATTTTATTAACATTTGCACAAGATTATCTGGGGAAAAAAAATCATTTTGCTTTCCAAAGACTAAAAGGATCAGAAGTTTTTATACTTACAGTTGTGTCAGCATTTGCAGATGTCTTTCACTGTGAAAATTCTACTGATTGAGCCAACCAGGCAATAAATCTCAGTGTATATTTATAAAGATGCTAAACACAGAAGTCAAGGGATTTCTCACAACTTCTTTAACACAATATTTTTTAAAAAAATAATGTCAGTGTGTGAAGAGGTATTAAAGAACCTGCTTCTCAAAGACATGCCTTTGACACTTCATCCCATTGATTTGTAAGTACATCTAAGAAAAGATGGAGTATTTTGTCAGTTTGCAGATCACTGCACAGATCTTGTGCTATAAAAACAATTTATTAATGTTCTTATGTACTTCAAATACACAGGAGGTAAGGGTGGACTAAATTCCACATTATATTTGGATTGACCCTATGAACTTGTAATTTATATGCTCATGTCAAACGAAGAACATTTCTATTGCAACAGAGGCTGATCCATCCTCAGTACTATTCCTGTCCCTCCACTTAGCAGGCTTACACTGAGCTGAATAACAAATCAAATGTTTGCAAGGCTAAAAGGCACTGAAGTAGCTGGCAGGAAGAATGCATAGCAGTAACTGAGGGAAGAGGGAGGACAAACCTGAAGAAAGAACTTTCTTCTCTTCCTCCCCCAAGCATATGTGGGCAAGTATCTGTGAACCAAGTAACTTCTGAATAGCTGTTTGATGTACTTTCAAATCCTTCACTACTATGCCTACCCCAGGCTAACCTTACCAATAACAATGTTAGCACTCTATTAACCCACTGTGTGTGCTGCACACAGAGAGAACACCCGGTGAGAAACAGATTAAAATACACTAAAAATGAGGGAAATCAGGGGTCTGGAATATCCAGAAAACAATAACCAAAGTCAGTTTGCATATGAACACACAGCCATTCCACAGTGTGCCATTTGTCATAAACATTTATTTAGCTCACCTATCCTTCCCATGTTTTTCTAGAGTATCCAAGCGTCTTCAATTTGTCAATTAAAATATTTCTCCTATTGCCATTTTCCCCACCTCATCCCCAAGGGATTTAGCTCAAACTCTTCAGTAACTAGCAAAGCTGCTACTTAGAGTTAACTTGAAAAGCATCCCTTGCTCTCCTGGTGTGGAATTTGTTCCAGATCTAAGGACAAAAATTACTTTGAACATCAATTACATTCTTAAGTCTAAAGTCAAGAGGATTTTTTAATTGGAAATGAATAGAGAATCCACACTTTACAACAAAATGCTACACCTGTTTCCAATTAAAAGATTATTTTGGTGACACAACTTACTACAAATTGCTAGATTACTTCATATATATATAAGCTCTGCAGGTATCTACAGCTTCTCTTACTATCCAAGATCCAATTCTCATTAAATGTGAAAAGTCAGCTTGTCAACAAAAAAAGTTTTCCCCCTCACCCATTTTGTGAATAAATACAGGCTCAAACACAACAAACATTTATAACCATCTTCCACAAGGCAACTGGCAAATGCATACAGTGGTCCTCTGTAGTACAACTTTTCATGGTTCTTATTTGAATGACTTCCATAACTTTTTCTAACTTCACTTTTCACAGCCATTTCAGTTGCAGAGACAGGTTTACAAAACAGGAATTCTCAAACTGTGGGCTCCAGACTAGCAGTAGCTGCTAGACTGAAGGGGAAAAAAAGCCAACAACAGAAAAAAACAAATTAACAAACAACCCCACCAAACCACCCAAAGTACCAAACAACACAGGAAAACAACACAGAAAACCAAACCCCAAACACACATTAGATGCTAAAACACATTCTGGAAGACAAAACAACATGTTAAGTATTTTTGGAGTATTACTTCTTCTAGAAACAATTCCCACAGATACCACAGAATTACCAAGCTACCTGTTAAAACAGGAGGGGAAATCCTCAGGAGATGGTGCAAGAAAGGAGCCATCTCCTGGCCAGGGGCTGGTAACTCCTGACTATTCACATGCACTATATAAAGACACATCGAGCTAAAAAAATGTGAAACAAAAACCACATAAACAATAATTAGATAGTCTAGATTAATACAAAGTACTTAAAATGCTAAAAGCTTAAAACAGGTGCTCTTATTTTAGTACAAAAGCAGTATTGACAGTATGAGACACTAGAATGTCCAAAAACTGAAAGCAGTCCTCCCAAGCCTGAACCACTGACCACAGCTGCACAAGAGAACAACACTGTCTGCAGAAATGTAAACTGGTATTGGAGCGACACAGAGAACAAACTTATACCTATCTACCAAAAAAAACACTAAAAAAATACAGATCTCTCTAAGTCATTCCTCATCTGTGGGCACCTCCCATCTCCATGTATTTATGGAAACACCAATACCTCACTGCCAACGCCCCTCTGGGATGAATACTGGAGTTTTAAGTCACAGAGTATTTACAAGAGATCACAATAGGCGTGGGAACACAACTGAAGAAACATTAAGAACAACAACCCAAGTCCAGACTTAGTCAAGCTGATCATAACTCTCAGGTTTTGAAACACAATGGAACATGGGAAGCTGCTCAATGAACTGAAGATAAAACTTCACATATCAATAAATACTACCTCTCTACTTGGCTACACATGCTTTTTAGAAGCTTTAAATGACCTAAAGCAGATAAGGAAAACACTTTTCCTCAGCATGTTAAGAACAAAAGGAATGCTCATTGCAATACTGGAAATTATTTTATAGAAAAGGTGACATGAATAAGAATGATGAAATACTTTCTATCTCAACAGCAAGAAGAATGTAAAAGCAATTGCTAATGCGCTGAACATCTGTATCAGCAGGTCAAGGTAACCTGACTCCAAAAGAATTATTTTATTTTTTTTTTTCAAATATATATAAACCAAGAGGTTGTTCCAGATACTAAGGTTGCTTTTTACTAAGTCTTACAACATTGATAAAGTGTAAGACCTCTGGAAGAAAGTTCATTTTGCACAATATTTTAAATAAGTAAATAGGATTACATAAACAACTTATTCCTCTGAAGCAAGTCATAAATAATGACATTACCAAGACAGAATTTTATTAATAAAGGATTAATAGGCTAATGGCAATGTTATTCAGCCTGATTTTGTGGGAAAGGTGGTGTTTTTTTCACTGTCAGCTGGCACAGTACGCTATCAATGTACCTGAGTTTTCTAAGCTATGGGCATTGCTAAACCATTTGACAATAAAAGGACACATTTTAAAAATATCATTTAAAGGAATAACCTTATTATTCTATTTAAATTAAAATTAAAATGCACTCAGGGAGAGAAAGCTAGCCACCAGACAATGTTTGAAATGCAACTGGAAACACCAACATGGCTCAAAACTTGCCTCTAGAGTAAGTACTTCTTGCCTATTTTTGGTTTTGGGTTTTTATTTGTTTGTTTTTTTGTTTTATTTAAAGCATCAGCCTATCAATCTAAATGCATTACAGGAAATTCAGAGCTTGCTGGCAGATTGAAACAAATGAAGACAGATCAGTGGAGGGCTCTGAACTGCACATAAGGAAGCAAACTGCCTCTTATTCAGCCGCATGCAGAAGGATTCCTGCAGGATTGACACAAGGCCCTGCAGCCTGGAACTGGATTTACCCTTCAGGAGGGGGGCAGGAGCTATAGAAACTTCCCATGTCCCTCCATTATCCCAACCTTTACTGCTGGCCTGCCTCAGGACCTCTGCAAAATGCATTGCGGCCGTGGCAAATTCCAGAGGGAACCTCCTGAGGTGTTGAGTAGAAAAGGCCAAATGCCCACCTTGGAGTTAAGGATCTGTGGTTATGGTACCTGAAAATGTTGCACAGTGAAAATCTTCCTTCTAGGCCTAAGCAGTATTAATGAGTGAAAGTAAAACCACATGGGCTTTGTATCTTGTGTCTGTTTTACCTGCTTGTATTTCAGCTACCTGGACTATAGAACAGGTACTGTGGAGCTGGCATATTATTGTGGAAACTTTTTATACACGAACGAGGATTAATTTCAAAGACACTTCCTATTTCATACCTAGCTATTATCTCTGCTGTAAACTTTCAACTTCACATTAGCTCTTGATATCAAACAGTCATAAACACTTATAAAACACTTTTCTTGATCCTGTTCTGAGTAACTCATCTACATCTGAGCATCTGAAGCACCTATTTTACTTCTCATACAGGTTTTTCAACTTAAATTTATCTTTTTATCACTCTCCCTACATCTGTAATTCTATTAGTATAGAATTATATACAGTGCATTTAATTCTTGCTTAATGTCTTTAACAGTCTGGAGGAAAACACAGAGCATACCCTAAAAAAGTTTGCACAGACCCCATTTTGGACATGCAGTTGTATACTTGAAGGCAGGATCACCATTCAGAGAAACAGAAACAATCTACAGCATTGGGCCGACAGGAACCTCATAAAATTCAACCATAACAAATGTAAAGTTCTGCACCACACATGGAGCAATCTCTTCCACCACTGTAGGCTGGAGTCTGGAAAGAGCAGCTACAGGTGAGACAGCTTGGGCAGGGCAGTGACCACCCACCTCTGCTCAGCACAAATTACACCAGATGAAAAATATTACACCTAATTTCCAAACCCCCAATTAAAACAAAACCTCCCACCAGCCCACAAACACCAACCAACCCACCCATCCTAAGCTAAATAGCAATAAACAGAAAGAACTGCACTGCTTTCACTGGATGCAAAGGTTCCTTTCTTTTAACTAGTAGGGCATCCATTCCAGAATTTGAATTCTGAAATCCTGCAACTGGCAATTCTGCCCCAATTTCCATCAGATCAAATTACTTCCAATTTATTCAGCTTCCTTTTGCAATGACTACGTGTATCTATTTTTCTGTATTGGTTTCTCTTTACCTCTTACATTTACTTTTCCCTCAACACCAAAATTTAGTTAAATAAGTTTAAGCTTTCCAATTCAACTGAATTAAGTCCCTTAATTATTTGTTACATACTGGCTTTGCAGAAATGCTCATTCATTTCAAAACCCACACAACACTGTTCTGTACTTCTTTCCTTCTTTGCCCATGAGAGCACTCTTGGATATCCGGTCTCTGCAATGAGTTTATGATTTGCACTCTGCTGTATGAAACAGATGATACTGAAATGATGAAAATTATACTGAATGATGACTGAAACTAACCTTTGAGCAAGCCATCTGAAGAAGAGTCATAAAAAGGATTAAGACTGATATTTAAATATCTAGGTTTCCCCATTTCTTTAAATTAAAAATTGCATAGTAAAGTAAAACAGAATCATTGTAGGAGTTCCATGCCACAGCTGTGTCTTGAAACTTCCACTATCTCTGTGTTTATTTAATTCACACATATATTCTAATTTAAAAAAAATATATAGTACCGAGGTCATTTATATTGCTGCACTTTTACTTCTAGGGTTATAGTCACAAAGTCTATTTTAAGAACCGCTTTGGAAGCAACTGATGTTTTATGCAGTGAACTGCTATTTTCCCAGATGAATAGAATATCCATTCTTTGGCTCACAGTTTCCATGACACTAAAAACAAAACATTCATCGGCACCAGCTCAGTGTTTGATGGTAAATGCAGCTGCAGCTCACAACAGCTCGCAGTGTACCTCAGCCCGCCCCAGCTGAACAGAGGCACTGTATTTCCCCAACGTAATTTCATTGTTTTACAGACATGCCTTTTCTTGCCAAACTCAAACATTTCAAATCCTGCTGCTGTTCTGTCTTGAAATGAAAAGTTATTCAATTCTGTAAGTAATGATACTAATGCTAAGTCTTCCAAATTACCGAACAAAGTACATAACCAGAAACACAGCTTCGGTAACAGTAGCATCTGCCCCTACAGCTAAAAAGAAATTTTTGGCCAAAGAATTTCAAACTTTGCTCCTTGATACAATTCCAACTCACTTGCTTCAAGTAAGCTGTTGAAAAAAATTACAGGGGCAATTTTAAAACTGCTAAGTGGAGAAAGTCACATGGTAGTCCATAAACAAGGAATGGCACTGAGCTTTCAGATCTGCTTCCCTCCCCAAAAAGGAGCATTAAAGTGTACATGTCTCTTTAGAACAAAGACAGTCTTCTGTTTTAGGGCAAGATGCAAGGCTTCCCCCTGCAAATAATTTAATCCTGCCCCATGTTAGCTAACTTTTCATCTGTTTGAGATCTGGCTTAGGTGCATGGTCACTCCCCTTTTCACACTGGTCAGCACACTACTATTAAACTAACACTGACACTTACGCACATTGGTTGAGTCTGAAGGTCCCATTTAAAACAGGACCTAAGCAATACTCCACATTTATTAGAACTAGGTTTAGGCATGAATTCCATAAAGCAATTAAGCACATGTGTACTTCCAAGTATAAATTCAGCAGGGATTGCTCATATGAACTACACACTCAGGAAACAGAAAGGGGACTGCGGGCAGATCACAGTGACATCTGACAAAGAAAAACATCATCTCAGCCAACTCCTTATATAGTTCTTAAGAAATTCTGTCAGAACTACTAGAAATACAGAAAGAGTACTAAGTTAATAATAACCCATTTGCAACTTAACGGAAGTGCTATTTTAAGCTAGAAATTAGTTTCTGGTTTTGCCATAAAATACAGTCCAGCTTCTCTAAGGGCACAAACAAAGTGGTGGCTCACAAGACGCCGTGTTTGGAACAGAGGGGAGCCAGCAGCACCTTGTCGCTGTGACAAGGCTGTCCCGGGGTGACAGAGCCGCTCTGCTGTGACACTGTCGCCACGGGGCTGGGTGATGGTGCTGTCCGGGGGTGACAGGGCCG
>VRYO01000100.1:13390301-13472060 GCA_009812075.1 Sialia sialis | reverse complement strand
TGACGCGCTCCCGCTCCCCGCGGCGCGGCCGCTGCCGTGCCCAGAGCGCCCCCTCCCGGCCGCGGCCCCGGCCCTGCAGCGCCGCAGGAGCCGCGCACGGAAATGGCACCGCAGGCGCGGCCTGCTCGCGGGGAGGGAGACTCCCCTTCACATCGCGCCCCTTTAAAGTACAGCTCAGTAAAGAAAAACACTACTCCAAAGGCTGCAGCAATATTTAGTAATAAATCATTAGCGAAACAAAAATTAAATCATTGCTCTTTATACCCAAATCATTGGCTTCAACTTGAGATTCAGCAGACCCTTCAGGATCAAAGAGTGTTACAGCAGCTTATTCTCAGAGGCCAGTGGAATTCACTTTCAAGCATTACTCTTAATAAATTTCTATTGATGGCCTTTCTACTGACAACTTACTGGACTTCTATCACATCCTTGCACTAAGCCATTAACAAGACTGAAGCATCAGTGCACTCCCCACAGGCCACTACAGTTTACATGATCAGAAAAAAAAGTGAAGCTTGCTTTTGTAGCTTTTCCAAGACCTGAATAAGAAACATACACACAGAGTGCAACATTCTAATTGCCAACACAGCACTTACACCTTGACAGAACTCTATGGCTGAAATATAATCTATGCTGCAGGTATCATCACTGTATCTAGGAAGACCATTCACGTTCTTTTGCAAATAGAGTCCTGAAGAAGTTTTGTTGGGTTGGTAAATGCTGATACAGGACACAAATGCTATTTCAAAATCTCAACTTTATTAAGTGTTTGCTGATGGTTTGACTTCTCTTTTCCTTCTGAAGATTAAAAGGAGACAAGAAATCCAGAAGCTGGCAGAAATAGTCAACTCCCCTTACAGTTCCTGGAAAGAATTTTCTTATCTATAGATTTAAATTCTTCAAGTTTATTGCAACACTGGTGTATATTTTCCTATCCTAGTATTTCCTGAACAGCAGACAATAAATTGAAGATCCACCATCTGACTGGTATATTAGAGATGATGTTTTGCTCCTCTACATCAAGTATGGTGCCAGTTGTACTGAAAACCTTAAGGATAAATCCATGTCTTTACCTGAGACTGTCTTTCTGTGGCAATAGTAGTAGTAGTGGCAATAGCAAATAAGAGTCTGCATAAGAACAATACAAGTCACTATGTCTAAGTCCATAGTAAAATCCCACCTGTTTGTGATTATCACACACACAGCCAGGCATGAAGGGGGAAGATGAATGAACTTAGAGAAGCTTTTTCAAGTATAATTTGCAGCATGAAAACCTGAAAGAAACCCCACATCTTAAGCTAACACAGACTCTTCATAGGTCAATAGTTAGTGATCCTTTTTATTGCTCCCTTCTCAAATGCAGATTCTTTATAGTTGTTTACATTCTGAAACTTTGGATAATGTCTAAAGATGCTAAATTGTAATATCAACCTATAAAGACAGTAACAGGGGAGGAAGACTGGACAGACAAACAGTATCTATTATAATCATTACCAGCATCTCTCTTGCCCAACCACAAACCATGTCTTGTCCATCTGCTCAGGTACTTACCTCTTTTTCAAGAGATAATTGAAAAAAATTAATAAATTCTTATCCACGTGAAAGTAGTTTAAAAAAAAATACAGCGGCTATATTGGATTCAGGAGGTCAAAATTCACAGTCTCAAAAAAATAGTATTTTAAAAGAATCTTCAAAACTGATAGCTGAAAGATGTCTGCTTTTCAGATAGCAAAGCACCCAATTTTATTTGAAGGATAACTCAATCACAAGTGCACAGGAATGCTGAAGCCATGTCATGTAGATCTATTTGAAATCCTAAGTGTGGATTTATGATCCTGATCCTTCAAACAACTACATACGTGCTTAACAGGATTATGTGTGCTTAAAGTCTCTTAGATGCAGAAGTATTTGTAAAATTAGGACTTACCTTGGGCATGCAGATCAGTAGGACACATTAGATTTATACTGACTTGTTATAGTTGTAAGACATGGACACTTCCTATTATATCAGGCAAACACTGAAATAAAATGATTTCTGCAGTATTTTCTTTGCATGCATCACAAAAAGCTTAAAAGGATTATTGTTTTCCTAAAAGAAAACAGGGTACTATTGGAGCATTACCAAAGCACCAGAATGCTAATTAAGAGGTCACTTGGCTTACGACAAAAACAGCCTTTAAATCAGAGATATGTTTTAAATAGCTTTTTTTCACAGTATCCTAGAACATTGTGTATTTCTAAAACTGGAGCTATACTGAAGCATACTGAAAAGTGAGAGCACTTGAGATATTATTTCAACAATTGTGTGCATGTGCGTATAAGTAACAACACTATACCTATGCACATTTCAGTGTTTCCAAAACACTTCAGATACATACATGCTAAGATTTTTCTTTGAATAAGACCCATTCTTTACTACTTTTTAATTCTTTTTTAAGTCTTTTTTTTTTTTTTTTCCAATTACAGGCAGGAAATAAAAAGAAACGCAACTCTTTTATGTAAAGTAAATCCATCTGGATGTTTGCTGCATCCTATATTATAAACTTGTGATCCCCAACCAGAATGAGTTATAGTGAAGCTGCAGGCAAAATTGTCTCCATATACCACAATCCATTATCCCTGTCAAGTTAATGTTCCATGTTGAGCCATATGGCGTGGGTACACACTCAACAAAGGAAATTCCTTAAACTTGTTATAATCAGCACTTACAGTCATCCAAAAAAACTGACATAAACAGCTTTATTGTGTTTTGTGCATTTCAGCTGATATCCATGACAAAAAGAGGAAGCTTCAGGGGGAGGAAAAAAAATTTTTAAAAAGAAAAAAAAATTTTAAAAAAGAGGGAGGAGGCAGTAAAGTTGCAATAAAAAAGGAGGGGAAGAGACAGAGACTGTACATTTCATAATTATACAACATTTTCCTTAGCAAGTGATTTTCAATTACAATAAAGCTCAAGACTCCTGACACTGATACAGTGTGCCAGACTAAGAAGAGACAAAAACCCAAAAAAACCCTACATCAATACCTCATTTTCAATGCAAATAATATATTCTATAGTTTCAAAGTGCCTGACTCACGCAAAAAATTATTAATTAAAAAGGAATAATTTTCAGTTTTCTCGACTTTGGAAGGAAGGTTTGCCTTCAGTTGTTATACAATTATCAAGAATTTAACAATCCTTCATTAGCAATATAGCAATTTAAGTAAATATCTTTCTATGCATTAAGTGTAGGTCACAGATGAATTAAGGACTCCCAGAAGCCTCTGCTACCTGGCACAACCCATCACATCAAGCCTAAGTCAAGGTACAAGTAGAGCAGAACTTCATTCCAGCCCCCGCAGTGACAACAATAAAACGCTGAGAAAACACACTATCAAATACTGAACTCAGCATCAATTTCTGTTAATTACAGCCTTGTCAGCAACGTGATTATTCAAACAGCTCATGCAAATGTTAATGAGTCCTTATTTGCATATTTATTTTTTCCTTTGTTGAAATGTCATTGATTATTACATTCTACAATGATGAATGCTGCTGATGATGTGCTCTGATATGTAATTAGTCATTAAGTGGAATGAATAGATCAATTATGAAAAAGGAGTGAGATTAAGAAATATCAAACAAGACCGCCCAATGTAACCATAGAATTTTTTTTAAAGGAACTAAAATAATTTCTTGGCATTTAAAGTGCAACATCAGTAGTTTTCAATAAATAAACTACTACTTTCCTGAGGTTAAATAAGATCTTCCACATGCACTGCTACTTGGGTAATCTAATTACAATAGCAGAGCGCTTTTGTAAAATCAGTACGAAATCTGCAGCGACACGTAGGTTTTGGAGTTCGGTTGTTATATCCCATCCCTCCTCCAGTTTGGTTTTTTTCAGAAAAGCTGCTCATGATCCCTCCCAGACTATGTGATCTCTGAGCAGGACTGAGAGCAGTGCTTGAAGCAGCCCCACTTTGTTCACAAGGCGAAGCTGAGCGCTGCCTTTCGCGACTGCCTGCTCCGACTCCCCAGCCAGCGCTCGCGGCTTGCGGATGAAGGGGAAATGGGAGAGAAGAGGAAGGAAGGAAAAAAAAAAAAAAAAAAACCCTAACAAAAAAAACACATTACTGCAGACCAGATGGGAACATTCCACATGACCAAACCAATCAATCACCTCGGTGGGGCGCAGGTGCAACACAGCCGTGTAGCAACACACCATTTCACAGTCTATCGGGCACAAACACATGGTCACCAATCAATGGCACCCCCAGGACCTGGGGGGGAGGCTCTCTCGAGCCTTACTGGTCCATGCCTGATGACTTCATAATCACACATCATTTCATTCACTGGAGGATACAAACCAGCATTCTAATAACCTTCCCCCGAAACCGGTCATGTTGTGCATATTAATAGAGTGCTGGGTAGAGCTCAACCACCGGCTCCAAGCTGCAATTCGAGCAGAGCCTGCAAGGAGGAAACAACCTGAAGCTGAGAACTTCTGCCCGAGGAAGGAGTCGGCTCAGACCCAGATCAATGGCAACATTATTCATTTTGCCAAAATAAACTCTGCACAACGCTCGCACCTTTCACCGAGCGACCCTTGAACAATGGCAAGCAAGCCGAGATAAAGGACAAAGCAGGATGAAAAATCAATGAAAGAATGTGCTGCGGGACCTGGTGATATGCAAGAAAAAATTCTGAGACAAACAGGAACACCGGCAACAACAAGAAAAAGAGAAAAACTATTTTAAAAATCACTGATATGCTTACCTATGCTCTCAGGGAAAGAAATAATTTTATTTATTTTAGGCCAAGTATCACAGATTAGTTTTAAAACAAGAAGATAAAGTACACAATGCAATGTGATCCAAACACACCAAGACTTGGATCAGCACTAGCTGCTTTTGACTACTTTGCAAAAAAGGTCAATTACAAATGTTAATTTATGTTTGTGTTATTGATGACTCAGGAGTATAATAGACATTATGGACATAAGGATATGGTGACATTTTTGCCAGAGCATATCACACTATACTGTTAAGTATTTCAACTGTTAAAAAGATACTTGGGAAACAAATGTGATAAGGAGCACATCTTCTCTGGGAGTTACATTACGCCTTGGGGCCAAAAGTCAAATGAGTTGTAACTGAAATGTAAAAGACTAAACAAACTACTAATACAAACATATAATGTTTAGAATGCTGGAAGTGCCCAGGAAGGTAGAGCTCCACCATTTGGTATCAAAGCAGAGAGCTTAGTTTGACTTACATATTTTTTAAAACTGATTATATGAAAAGCAGACACCTTTAAATTTTACGGTCAAAAATTATGCAAATGTAGCACCTACTGAAACAACTCAGTTTTGCTTTTGGGCATAAATAGCTGAGAACTTGGAAAAATAAGTATGTAGGCATGATAAGAGTACAGTTCTTGCACTCTGAAGCACTACATGTTGCTTTAGGTCGATGGCAATTCCTCCTAGCCTATGTGGGAGGCTACACAAAGGAACTACAGCATATAATACAAGAAGAGGGGAAGATAACATCAGAAGCAAAAAGCACAATTTTTTATAGTTAGCATCTAGGTAATTTGGTGATTTGTAGTGCTGCAGTCCTTCTAATCTTCTTTCCTTGACTTATTCCCCTCCCTATTTCAAAGATCTCAAGGAAATGCACGGAAGTCTTCATATTTTGCTAACAATTCAGGGTCTGGGTATGATTCACAGAACCACAGAGCCAAATCTAAGTCCTCTAACCCAAAAACTACACACAATAAAAAGGTAGCACATTTGGAGTAAGACAGAAGAGCATGGAAGGGTTAAAGAACCAACATGAGTATTATCAAAGGAATATTCACATCCTTTTGCAGAATTATGTTGACCAGCAGCAGAGGAAGTGTTCTCCCTCATTAGAATACAAAAATCATTAATCAATAAATTATTAAATTAAGGGCCTGATGACTGGTTCTATTCTGGGCACTTACAAAATGCTAATTACTGCAGTGTTTGGAGAACCTATAGTGTTAAAATCAGAATTTCTCCTTCAATAAGATCCATTTTTTAGATTAAGTTCAGCTCCTTTTATTTTGAAAGCTCTTGAAAAGAAATGAAAATGTCATATAATGAATTAAGTACTAATATTCACTACACTTCATATGCAACACAGGGCAAGTTGATGGCTATGCTACAGACTTGACATCTCTTAAGAGCCAAAAAACTAACAGCTGGTGACATTCCCAATGGAACGTGCTGGGAGGAGCTTGACAAAGAATCTCGTCCAAAATCAAAGTGCCTCAGTAAAGCTTGGAAACATCAAGCAAGATGGAGAACAAGGAGACAGCTCAAGTCTCCAGGTCCATCTGAGCATCTCTCTTGCCTGTGCTAAAATTCTGTCTGAGTGAAGCCAAAAATCCAGGCAACTCTGGTGGGCAGCATGAATGAGCCACTAAAGCTCTTCTAGTGCTCAGACAAAACCCAGCTTCTCACTGAGCAGGATGAGAAAGCAATGGGGCTTTGCTTGCACTTGCTTGTGACATAATTACACCTTAAAAAGGCTTAGCTCAACACACGGGAACTAGAGTATAATAGGGTTAAAATTTATCAAAGAAAACTTAAAAAGAAAGGGTATTCCAAGGTGGCAAAAGGTGGTTCTGTTTGTGAGCAGGGGATTTCCACAAAGACAGGATGAAGTGCACCAGACACACATTTCAGTGAACTTCTGAGAAGAGTATTTAAAAAGTGCACGGCATAAATATCAATTGTTACACAAATTATATAGGCTGTAAGAGCATAAAGATGAACATTAACAGATTTTAATCAGTTTGTCGAAATCAGTGAAGGAATCGTGACAACAGTAACACAAATTTTAATCCATGTAGAAGACAATACATAATTCCTGAAGCATTTTCTACAGCAAAGGACTCCATCAAAGATTTACTTATATTAAAATTCTTATCCCCAAAATATAAAGAAGCAAAGTTATCTACAAAATGTTATATATAATTCAAAAGTATTTAGTAAAATATATCAGTATATCAGTAAATTTATCTTGCAAAAAGTAGCTTAAATTCATTCACTAAAAATTAAACAAGCTTCACTGTTTGGAAAGAGGGAGCTAGAAATTAATGAACAAAACAGTTATTAAAAAAAACAAAAACAACCTCATCAGTGCAGTATCCTGATATGGATTTCTATAAAAACTATTCACAGCATGAAAAATAAAGCAAAATTAATAATTACAATAAGCATATGTAAGAATGTGTTGAAGCTTATGAGAGTTGATAGCTAAGACTTTAAGAGTTGTGCAATTTCTTGAGTGAAAATGGCTAAATGACAGAGATGCAATGCAAACGTTACCCTAACAAGAGACATACATTTGCCTAATATTAAAAGAAGCCTAAAAAAATTCATTCAATGAATGAAACAAAACTGAAAGCACAGGTCAAATTAGGAATATGCTTCCCTCCATGAAAGCAATCCTTATAAGCATTCAAATCCAAAGAAAATCTTCTGTGCTGTTAAGAATTTTCTTGAACTACTACAGAAACATTCAAACTGAGCTAGAATGAATGCTTTAAAGTTTAGACACTGCCTAACTGCTCCCTTCTATCTAATCAGCGATACTGACGTTACTCAGCTTTATCCAGGGTCAACAAAAATGATTCATTTTGTGTTTTGCCTAACTGGACTCATTATGATCAGCTGTTAGCGTCAAGCTGTCTGATTTCCATTCAGGCTTCACAGCTGGATTCATCATAAAAAAGAATATTAAACCTTGGGCAAGCATAGCTGCCTTTGACTTCCAAATAAGCATTTTTCTAACTAATCATGCTATACTTTCAGGTATTAAATAAGACATTCATTCCAATACAATTTTTTCAATGTAACACAGACTGCATCTATTGAAGAGCTGCAAATGTAAAGAAGCTAACAAAACCAAAATCTTTAATGAGAAAAAAAGAATCAGGATAAGGACCAAGAATTTATCTTATATAGGTAAAAATCTCCTTGCAAAGTGTTAGAATAATATGGAGGCTGAGAATGGGATTATTTTCACTTTTTTTAAAAAAGCTGTGAGGAATATTTTGGGCACTTTTTTCAGTAGTTACTGAGCTGGTTCTTAAAGAGTTGGTATCTTTCACATTTTCAACAAAAAGGATTTTTAAGTTATCATAAAACAAATATATACACTGCTCAGAGCTATTTTGTATTTAAAGGATGTTCTTTGTAGTGAAAACATCTTCTGCAAGATGGATAGTTATTAAAAAAAAAAATCAATATCCACAGGGGAAAAAAAGGAAGACTGTGAATTTTTTTTTTAAATTTATATTTGTCCTCTAAAAGAGAAAATAGATGAGCAGTTCTCCCATCAATGCTTATTTAAGCAAATATTTGAAAAGGGTCAACAGGACAGAAAGGAGAAAGGAGGCATAAGTTATAAAAGGTGGTTCTTTGTGCAACTGCAAAATAAGAAATATGGCATCTAATAGTTGGTAGTTACATTGTCATCCCTTTTTAAAATCACTGCTGAGGTCTGCTCATGAATTTTCTCAGGGGGAAGGAGTAGAGCAGGCGAAGGGCCATGTCCTCCTCCTCACAACAGCAGACCTTGAACAGGCTACAAAGGGAGTTAGGGACTCCACTGATCGCACAGGAAGAGGAGAACACAAGAATATAGATTATCATAAAATCACCAAAGGCAAAAAGGTTAAGAAAATAAATAATTAATATATTTTTTAAAGAAAGCTAAAAATAAAACTTATTTGTTCTTAATTGTCACTTCCTATGTCTAATTGTTGATATATTACTCCTACAGATTTGTCACAACAAAGCGTTCAGTGCATGTTGCTTTAGCCCAATGAATATGAAAAACAAACAACCAGATATGAATTTAAGTTAACGTGCCACAAATTTTGAACTATTTAAAAAGCATTAATTGCTTTTAAAATTCGAAAAACATTTAAAACATATATATTTTAAACACTGTTCTTGAAGTAGTCTCCCCAAGCTCCCCACAGCAAATTTATGGACCTCTGAAAGGAGAGTCAATCAGATACTCATTCAATACCTTGAAACTTCAGGTTGTATTACCAGCTGCCACTAATCCTGTCTCACAGGCCAATACAGCCAAAGAACATATCCAAAGAGGGACACAATCAGGAAAGCCATGAAACTCATACACAGACTGTAATGGGTAATATTAAAAAAAAAAAATCGAGGAAAACACATTTTGGACTGTATCCTGCAGTTACAATCTCTTGACATGATTCTCATGCATTTATTCATATTTATTAAAAAAAATAAATTCAAACAAAACAAGTTCAAGGCAACACTGTCTTTTTAAAGCTTGACTACTCCTCTGCATATGACCCCTTTTATTATGTACAGACAGAAATAAAATGTGAAAAAGTTTGAATTTAGTACTTTACAAACTGGTCACAGCACAGTTAGCTCAGATGGCCAGTTGAACAGAACATCCTTAGGGAGACTGAGCCACTCCAGAGGCTTTGTGGGCAGAAAATCTTTAGGCAAAGTGATTCATCATGTGTGGCAAGACAACTGTGACATCTAAAGATTCTTGCCTTGAGCAGCATGGTACATGCTACAAGGGATCAAGCATTCTGAAAAAACATCTACACACATCTCAGAAGCTTCAGTAAAAAGGACACATTTCAAATAACAAAATACTGGGCACTAAAATGTATGTGAACCTGCTTTTTGCAGTGGAAAATGGCAAAGTTCCTCTTCAAGACACACTGTTGACCTAACACAGAAATAAGCACATTTTAACAAATTTTTGCATTCAAACTATTTTAGGTCTACTTTTATCATCTACCTCATATTCCTTCTTCCAATGTAACTAAGTTCCCAGTCCTGCTTTGACATCCTTTAGAAGTTGGCCATCAACAAATTATTATTATTTTTCCGCTTTAAAATGTACCTTCCTATATTGGTTTTTATTATTCTCTTATCCATTCACTACAACTTCAAGCATTTTTAAAGGAGTATCAGAGAATGCACTACTATACCTCACTGCAATATGAATGCAAGATGAATTTCATCTTCCAAATCAATTGTCCAGTAATCTGTCCTGTGAAGGGGAAAATTTACACTACTACACAGCACCCCTGTTCAGAATCTGCACTTAAAAACCTCTTAGAAGACCTTGAGTATACAAATGTCTCACAAACAAAAAGACCTATGTTGGAGAAAGATTGCTCTACCATGGCGTCCCACCAATAGCACTGGCCACGAACAGGTGCACAGAGAAAGAACCACAAAAACCCAGAGAGAATGTGAAAAAATGATACGTCTGGATTTCAACAGTCAGGTATTACAGCCAAGTATGCACCACATGGCAAGGAACAGAGCATAAGCTTCAAAATTTACCTTTTCTTTATATTTAAGACGAAGGAAATAAAAAAAAAAATCTTTGCAAAGACCAACACATCTGCACAAAACCACATAAAAATGGTCTTTTCTTAAGACAGCCAAAACAAGCCAACAGACTGAGGCAGACAGGCCAGGTAAAGACAGGAAAAATCCCAAAGTGCAGCTGAGCACAAGCCTTATGAAAGTGCTCAGGTGGAACAGTGTACTAATCCAGATGGCTGCGTTCAAGAGAAAAATATGAGTTTAACCACAAAGTAAGACTACAGTAAAATTATACTCTACAGATTTGAGAATAATGATTCTATTAATGATTTTAGTGCAAATTGAAGTTTACATTATTTCCTACCTCTCAGGCTTCAGCGTTTTTGAAAAAAATAAACTAGACCAACGACACAATTGCATTGCATCAACAAACAAGAAAGCAGCATAAAGGTATCATCAAGAAAGTAGAAGAGATCAGTAGAAGGGCAATGGCAACTTTAAAAACACATCTTTCAGTTCAATAACCATGCTGAAACTGATTATCAAGGAAATAACAATGCTTGAGAGCACAGGTTAAAAGAAGAAAAAAAATTACTGGGGCCTGGATAACATTTTCTTCTGATGAATCACTGTCTTTCCATTTGGTGTTTTATTTCACATTGGTTTGCTGGCATTTGCACTATGTCTCTATCATGAGACCAAGCTGTGTCTGAGCTGGGGAGAGAGGGGGAGGCTCACAAAACAGAAACTCCAAGGCACACAGTAACAGGGAAATGTTCCTCCTCCATATTGGAGAATGTCAACCAAGCCAAGTAAATGCAGTACCTTGAGTTCAAGACATTTGGGCTCCAAATTTTCTTCTATGTAGGTAAAATGAGAAATCAATACAGAAAATATTCTGTATTTAAAAAGTATTGTTGAGCTTTACTCTGTTCTAAACTAACAGCTGAAAGCCCACTGTTTATTGCCTACACATACACAAACTACCCTAGATAAAATGGTTACCAACTGGAGAAACACGTGGGCTTTTTCCTCCCATCAAACTATATTCTTTTTCATAATTTGTAACTGTGCAACGGAACCAACTAAACCCAGCAGTATTTTTCTACTGGCCCCTCTTTGTTTACCCTGCTTCCCTCCTCAACTCCAAAATAGTGACGTAACAAATTTATACTCCTTTATCAGATTTTAAAAGGGTTGTTTTTTTTTTACTGTGTGCCTTTGGAACCACATTTCTAGGAAGACACATTTCTAATGTAATAGCAAAAATGTAATTGAAATAAAGAACATACGAGTACTCTGGACAAAAGTATTTGTTATAATTGTGCCCAGGGCTGAGTGCCAGATAGCTGTCAAACAAAGGAACAAAATCATACAGTTGTTTGGCACTCAAGGCTGAAATCATTGTGAAACATGCACTGTTTATAAATTGTCACTGATGAATAAAAGCAGTGAACAAAAAAATTTTAAAAATGCAGCCAAGCCTCAGAAAGACAAGGCAATCATGGCTCCTCCTCCCACCACTCTGTAGTCAAACAAAACAAAATAACCCTCAAGCCCCTACAATGCTGGGCAAGAACAAGGCAGCGGTGCAAGGTAAGCCGAGCATTGCCTGAACAAGAGACTTCAGGCCGTGCTCCCACAGCTCACACAAAGTACCCAGCAAAGTGATGAGATTCAGACACACACACAAAAAAAAGCATGTGCATTTCTCAGCTTTGTTGCATCTAAAATAATTTTTAAATGCTACTAATGCTAGCGACATTTATCTTAAGCTTAAAAATATCAATCTCAGAGATGTAAAGAAAAATTTTTTCAGTGATGGTAAAATATATTAGTCAACCTTTCACAGCAATGCCAAAAACCAAAACAAAACAAAAACTAAAAACAAAAACAAACAAACAAACAAAAAAAATTACCTATCATTGAGAAAAAATATCTAATTCATGCCAGGTGAAAGGATTCTATTTCTCCAAATATAAAGTAAAAAACTGCATTCTGGAAAATAAGCAAGAGCTCAGTTTCTGATCTAGCATATCTGTACATATTCCAGTACCTTTCAAACTTGAAGCTATATAGCAATAAAGAACATCCATAAGGAAACAAAAACTCCTCTAAAATTAGAGCAAAAAAATTACAAATATGGGGCAGAAGTTCTGTTTTTTTTGACTGATAGGTAGACTATTAAGGTGTGCCAAATGTTTTCTTTAGTATAGCTCAAATAGGAGCTTCTGCAAACTCCTTTGAAGTTAGAATGACATGATCAGAAAATTCTCTACAGTATTTCATAATGCAATGCAATTTTTAAGACATAGGTAAGGCATAATTTAAGAAATATGGTTCTGTAAGGAGTTTATTTTTGTAAATCTTAATTCTAGCAGATCAATCGGTTTAAGTTGGGAAGTATCTCAAGGTTTTAAATAAATAAATTAAATTTGAGGTGACAGCCTGTAATGGACCAGCAATTTGTGAAATAAATAGATGATGTAATACAAAAGAAATTAATTCAGTCAGAAACCGAAGTGTTATTTATCACATCAAAATAAAAGACAACTTTTCTTTGCTCCTACCATGGAACAAACATACTTAAAACTGCAGCATCTTGATAAAGAACATACAAGTATACACCTTCCTACCACTGCAGAACATTTTTTAAACATGATACAAGTTTATTTATGATACAGTCATGCACTTAGGTATTCAACACAGACCCTAAGGATCAGCCTTGAAGTTTACAAGACTGTTAACAAGTTGCACATTACTCTCAAGAATTCTGCTTTCTATGTCCCATTGTATCAGAGGAAGACACTGCAAGATGCCTAATTTGTACTGCATGTATCCAAAAGGCCAGGTTTGTTTTAGAGGGCCCTATTAAAATGGGAAGTAAATTAAAATTTCACTGCAGTTATTGTGATGGTAGCACTAGTTTTGCCCATGGTCTATACAATTCTAATTTGAATTTGCACACTGTACATTTATACATTATCTATTTTGTTGCATTTGGTTTCCTACTACTTTTAAGTCTCACAGCAGACTTTGCCAGTTTTACAAAAGCTTTTAAATCAGTCAACTCATCTCAATAATAACTCATCTCAATAGTAACTGTGCTTCCTCCTCATTCCCACTTCAATAAGCCTTTTTTATGTCTCAATTTATAGCTATTGCTTTCTTTCAAAGAATCAGTAACAGTAAACCCAAACAGTGTTTCTTTAATCGCATATGTAACACATCATCACATAAACCTATGCATCAACTCTCCCTCATATTTTATTTTCAGATGGAGGACCCGTGTGAGCACCTTCCAAAAAACTCCAAGCACACAGCAGCCTCCTCCACCAAATGCCATCCTGGTGAAGCTATGACACACATTATTTCTCCATGGGGACACCAAGGAAATAACTGCAGAATTTTCATCTGACTTCCCAATTTACACACAGGCATCAGAGTGACAGAAGCTGCACACCTCTGAGAAAGCTACAATGCTAACAGACTCCAGGAAAAAAACATTAAAAACCAGCAGCAACCAACACAGTCTCACAAATAAAGCAAGATACAACCATTTCTTAACTGAACGAGTTGCTGTTCCTCTGGTCTTTGCACATTTCTGTTACATGAAATTCTTTCATCCACTTTTCCGATGTAAAACTTGCGTGAAATATTAAATTCAAGTGAAAGCGTCCAGATGTTATTCAAATCTAAAAATTTTGTTTTCTTTTGATGATACTTGTCCCATTCATCTATTATGTAGCTGAAGCACTGCACACCTACAGCATCTTACAGGTCTATGGAAAATGCAGCAGCTGCTTCGGCAACTTATAAAAACCATAGTATTAGAGGTCCAACAGCCCCATGCACCTAAAAACAAAACTACATCTTTTATTTTCATCTAGTTTGTTTTCCCCTCTGAGATGTCTGTCACCTAAACAAAGTCAGGTTTCCAGCAGCAACAAACATTTGACTCACTAAACCCCAATCTCTAAAGAAAACTATTAGCAACTTCAAATCGTATTAATGCAAATACTATAATGCCCCAAATCACAAAAGCCACTTGTTTTGGCATGAGCACCCTAGCTAGAACATTTTGGTTGATCAGTTCAGAATTTAATCACTGGATACAGGCTGCTATTTATTAAAAACTGGACTGCTAGCAACTTACAGGCTACAGTTATACGCAATCCAAGAATGAAAAAAAATTACCGGAATGAAATAGAGATTAAATAAATGATTTTTATGCACCTGGTGATAAGCAAACATCTTTATTACAAAACAAAGACAAGCCATGAAAAATTACAAAATTATCTTTTAATCACCAGTGAGCTTTCTACAGCCTCCTATTTGAACAGGATAATAGTTATTATGTAGATCCCTAAGCAATTGCCTCATGGGGAAGTTACATCACCAGTATAGGAAAGAATCACCCCCTCCTCCCTAGAAGAGAGCTTGGCGCCTTCAGACAGACTCAAATTTAAAATCCTACAGCTTCACCCAGCTGATCCCATCCACTGGAACACATCTACAAGTGCCCAGGGATGGCAGGAACCACAGGAGAGAAATATGCCCTTTCAGCATTTCATGCACTGATGAGCCTTGTAACAGATAAACATACCCTGCAGCAGCTAAACTGACATGTTATAACAAAGAGGAAATACAAGACTTAAAAATTTCATCAGATTACTATTTATTCCCCTTTTCAGAGGCAGAGTACACTGTGAATAAATCAACACTCAAATGTATCAGACTACATTAACTAAAACCCAAGCTTGGCAGAACAAATTTTATCAGAACTAAAATATTTCAAAACGTAAAAGCCACAGACTTTGCATACTTATTCCCAGACTAGCAATTCAAAAGTACTTAGTATGACAAAAAATCTGGGTTCAAGTGTGAGACTGTTTTGAAGAAGGCAACATTTCAACTTCCAACACAATTAGCGGTAGGTCCCATTTTTTCCTCCTGTTAGTGCACTGTGCAAGCACCACCCCTGTCCATGGACCACCAGAGCTGCAAGTTCTGCTTGTGAGACACACAGTGGATCGTAAGATACCTGTGGCACTGGTAGTATCCAGTGAAAAGGAATCATCACCTCTTCCTAGCACAATGTTTAATCCTACAGCTTGATGGATTTTCAAGAACAAATTTATTCGCTTGTTTACTTGACAGAAAGAAAACCTCCCTGATTTCTTTCTTGAACCACAGTACTGCAGACGAAGCCTGCCAACAACTCCAACGCTGATCCAGAGACACAAAAATTGTCTAAACGTGTACAGTATTCCAGAATGGTTAAGGATGAAGCCTCAACACTCCAGCACACTCCTGCAGGGAGTGGATCACAGAAGGAGGGGGGAAGGCTGCCCACCATGCACCTGCTCACCTCTCCTCAGCTCCCTGCGCCCGGAGCTGCCCAGGGCAGCTGTGCCCACACAGCTACCTGGCACAGCCACACCTGAGCACCACCTGAGCAGCGCTGCCAGGGCCCCTCTGCCACAGCTGCTCACCAGGAGAGAGATCAGAGTCTCAAGGGGCAGAGAGCACAGGCAGACACCTGCTACAGCAGAACGCCGCGAAGGACACGAGCCCTCGCCGTGTGTGGAGAAAGCCTCCATGTATTACCGTAGGTAAAGAAACGTTAGGAAAGCTATTTGATTGAAATATTACCGTAAACAGAAGGGAAAACTAAGCTTAACACACGCTCTTGTGAGCAAAAACCCAAGGGTAAAAATGCCCTGCACTTAGCACTTTCACTAAATGACTGTGTAATTTAATTTCCCAGAAACCCATTAGCTTTCACAAAAGGAAAATTAAGAGCAGATGAGAGCAATTCTTTGGTGTGAGTGGAATTTATTTAATGTAATACCTGGGGAAAAAAATAAAAGATAAATCTGAAACTGTATGAACAGACAGAAAACACTGCAACTCTAGAAAGCTTCAGCCCACAGAGCAGCGGCTTTGTGCTGACAGTAACCAGTGTGCCAGAGCCCAGGTCTGAGAGCTGCCTCTGCCCAACACAGCCAGATGCACAAACACTCCAGAACAAAAGGACTGCTAGCATTCAAAACAGAAACAAACAAACAAAAAGGAACCTCAATTTATTTATGGTAGTTTTATATATTCATATGTAAAATAAATTATTCAAAGGATTATTTGGAAGAGAGGAAGAAATAAATGAAATTTAACTTAAAATGTTACACTGGGTTTGAAATTGCATTATAAAACCCAAAATACTATGAAAGTCACACTAGGCTTTTAGCCAATCTATATAATATAAAACCAGCATCAATTCAACAGAGTGACATGCCCCAAAAGGAAAAGAAACAATCCTAGAAGGGGGCTTAAATGGAAATATTCCATTTGCCAGATTCATGATATGCAATGATTTGGAAAATGGTAATTATTACAAAAACGTAAGCCTAGCAGAAGCAAGAAGACAAGAAGCATTACTGGGGTGAAACAGTGGCAACACTTAGGGAAAGGTAGCCATGATGCATTACACAGAGGTGAGCCAGCATCTTAGTATTTTTAGTTTTAATAATCAGAACAGTGATTAAATGAAATGTAAATATAATACTGTGAAACTGCACATTACAATTATGCAAAGTGAATATTAAGGAATTTTTTCAGCATGGGAAGTTTACAGTTCATGGTCTGTGGGGGACTCAGTATCAATACCTCTAAGTATTTATTGTAACTGTGGATGATCTTACACATGGTTTTTTTACTAGGGCAAGTTTTTCTAAACTCAGTAATATTGGACAGATAACTACGCAGAATGTGAAGCTTATCAGGTATTCTTTCACATTCTCTTTCAAGTTACTGCCCTGTAAAATGAGATGGACTAAAGAACTTGTGATAACTTTTATGTCACTATTTTGTCATTTTCTTCTTTTAACATTTTCCTCTTTCTTCCTAATGAATTCTCCAAAGGATATAAAATACTCTGTCCCCACCATTCTCCAAGTTAATAACAATGTAACTGCATATAAATTGTTTCAGATCAATCTTGCTATTACTCATATCTCTGGAGACAATTTCCATTGTGATGCCTGGGGTTTTTTTCATATGTTGAAATATTAATGACTATAGAAAGCAATTCAAGGAAACCTAACTATTATTTTGGACAAATAGAGGGTCGGCCAACTCCTTACTTGCATCTGCCCTCTCCCTTCCTAAAAGGTAATTAAGACAAGATTCCTAGCAAAAACTATAATGGCATCATTCTTAATGTGTGTTATTTTAATAACTATTTACCCTTGCTGGCTTCCTATTATTGCCTTCACCATTATAAAGTCATTTGATAACAAGATCTCTCCTCAATTCCAAAATTCTTTTATTGAAGGGTTACTGGGGAAGAAAACTAGCAATTTTCCTGAAGATTAGTTAGATTCTTAACTGAGTACCAATTCAGATGCACGCCGCCTTTTAATTGTATTTTAAAGTTCAAAAGCCTCTCCTTTTACTGAGAATAACCTTTCACAAATTATGGCTTTAAAGGCTTACACCAGCTGTCCAGGAACTGTATCAGTACAGGAACACTTACAGAAGCTTCAGCTATCTACCTACCATGTCACTTCAAAAAATGCCCCTCCTATGTTCACCTTTAAAAGTACCTACTCTATCCAAGCCAACTGGAGTGTTTAAATTACAAGTAAATAAAAGATTTTACAATAAAAATTACAACAGTAAGTTCAATTTGAAAGATGCACTGGCAGAAGCCCAGCCATTCTTAGAAACCTGCACAATCAGGCAACCAAGTCAATTAAATGAATAATAACTCTAAAACCAGAAGGCATCCCAATCCAGATATTGATCTCATTCATATGTTTAATACACAAAATCCATAGTGAGTTTCACAGCAACATGAAGACTAGGTTTGAAAATTCTTAAAACTTGGCTTCCACCCATGAAGCATCTCTCTGCTCCTGCCACCCCTCACACAGTAGCTTCCACCCAGCACAAAACCTATTAACCCCTGCTACACTGGAACCAGGCTGCTCAACACTAAGGGAAGGTAAAAGTCATGGTGTATGTAGATGTGATTTACTCAGAAACTCTGTTTTGTGATGCTTGATAACAAACCACCCAAGTGTCCCAAAGCATCAAACAGGAAAGGAAGTTACACTGCAAAAACCCCAACACTTATTACTCAGGTGCCCTTTGCCAGTACTACTTTTGGTTCTTTCACGTGTTTATTTCAAACAGAAGAATCAGACAGCCTTTATATTTACATTACAAACAGTAAAAGAAGCTACATTTTTATTAACAATCTGAATAATTTCTAGCTCTAATTAATATAGTAAGCTTCTAGTCCCACTTTATAAATACCAACACTTGCATCTTGACTTCTCTGCATGGTCAGCCCATCTCTTGACACTGGCCATAAGAAAGCATCATAGCATTACTCAGCAGAAGCTTGTTAGGAAGACAGGCAAAGCCACCAGCATTCTGACAGAGGTGAGTGTTACAAAATCACCAGAAGGTATTAAATAAACCAGTAACGACAACCTGCAGCTGATCTATTGGAATCGGTGAGTAAATAAGGCAGATAATATAAATTCTCCATTTTCATGCATTCAGAATCTCTGATTTCATTGATATGTCTTCAAACCCTGTTGCTAGCTCAGAAACACCTAGAGCTCTAAAATGTAACCCAATTAAACTTTAAAGGAACTTGCTAAAGAAATAATGAGAAAACAAAGAAATACATTAGAAAGAAAACTTGGAAGAATGCTCTCTCTTCCTACTTCAAGGGACTGATTTCAACACGGCAAGGTGATATTCAACCACTGGTCTTTTCACTCACTATTGACTAAATTTTTTAATGACTTTTTGACTAAATTTTTTCATTACATTTTGTCATATGCAACCTTGTGGAACTGTGCAGTACACAGATGATGAACATGGAGCACAAAAGTTTGGCTGTTATCCTTTCTACCTCTTGTGGAAAGACAGGCACACAAAAGAAAGTAATTCACCCACTTCAAATTTTCAAGACAGACCAACAAAAACCCCTTTAACTATATTCAAGAATAATCTGCTTTCTTTCTTCCCAGTAAGTAGTAGTAAAAAAGCTCAAGAGAATGAAGTCCAGGGAACAGTAAAACAGACAATACAATACCACATGCTTGAAGGGTCCTAGCAAAAACTGACCTCTCCTTGCAAGTGCAGAGTACTAAAAGGCGGCATAATTACAGAGAAAAGAGTCTCATATCCTTGTGAATAGTTTTCTAGAATGTAATTAAAAGAGAAGTGTTGAATAAGCAAAGATTATCAAGTCTAAATGGAGCTACAATACCACCAATATATCTTAGCCTGATTTTCTACATATCTCTATGGATACCAACAGACTATGCTAGTCCCAAGACGATTCAGTGGTTTTACTCAAAATATAAGTAACGGCCTTCTTTTTTTATACTACTAAATCAACACGATAATTCTGGAATTCATTAGTGAAGAACACTAACCAATCCAGCATAATAGCTTTACTTCCTCTGCAAAACACTTCAAAAAATATCTAAATGAATATGGAAATGCATCTTTCTGTGGTAAATTGTTCATTATTGAATCATTATCAACTCTTGTTAGACAAAATTTCTCTCTTTTGCAATGTACAAGATCATTAAAATGTTTGAGAGCTCCATCATGAAAGACAGTGGCACTTTATAATCCACTATCTCTTCAGGCAAATATGCTTACGGTTGAACATAATACACAAAACAACAACATCCCCTTGACACACAATTCTTTCTTTTAATGGTACTCTTAAGTGTTGACAGCAATGGTGAAATATGTTGTCGCTCTCTCTTCTTCTTTTTTAATAGTTTTTAACTATTTCAGAAACGTATTTCAGGCATTATAAAATTTTGGGAAGGGATGTGTTTCTTAGATCTTGGTTGTGGAACCCCAGATACTCAATCACTGCTATTAGCTAGTGAGATATTTCCTATAAACTCATCAAGTTCATGTTCTTATCCTCCCTCCATCTCCTTTTAAACTCCAAAGATCACAAAATAATGAACCAATGCTTTAAATATCATATGTCTACATTAGCTAATAAAATAAAGGTGCTCAATCTGTTTATGGGAACACAATTTGATATTCAAAAAAGTGTATAACATCTCTTTGTCTAAAAAACCTTCAGATGAATTATCATTTTTCTTTTCAATAATAGATAAAGAAACTATAAACACAGGTAGTACTACCACACAGAAAGTACTACTCTATTTTTTTCATGTAGCTCTCATCATTCCTCTCTCCAAAATTCCACCATCAAATAAAATACAATGCAAAAATTAAGGATGTGAAGATATAATATACAAGCTGTGTCCTATACAGTAACGTAAGTAAAATGAACATGATTTTTTTTTATGCCAAGCCAAAAACCGTAAGTGGAATACTTCTAAAGGCATACCTTTAGAGTTTTGATACTAACATATCTTAGACATATATACTGAAAGCTTTTTGTAATTCTTGGCTGCATATAGAAGAAAATGAAGTACTTTTGCTCCAAGAAAATAAAATCCCTAACAACTCTTAGCCACAATGCTTTACAAAACTATTTCAGTTCTCAGCTGCTTTGGGTGACTGACACATAAATATCTTGCATTTTGTTAATCCTCTCTACTAAACCATCTAAATAGAGGCTACTTCTCAAATCTGCATTAATGATGTAATTCTATTATGTCTAATAAAATGATCTGTTCAATAAAAATGAAAAGCCAAGAAGATACTAGTTGCACCAATTATTTGTGTCACATATTTAAAGGCATATATTGTTTAGAAATTGGATGGCATAAATTAAAAACATGAGCAATCAATTTGCTTTGGTAATAGGAATTTGAAATAAAATCAAACTTTGCTATGTATTTTTAGAAAATAAAATCAGTATCAGCTACAGAGCCTAGAGACATTCCATATATGCTACTAATAATTAATATATTGGAGAAGCAATTGAAGCAACTTGTCTTTTTAGCCTTCTGCTAAAAAAGAAAAAAGACAACAGGTTTGAAAGAGTATTTGGGGAAAGTTTACTTTGTTTTATCAAAATAACTGCTATATTTTAGCTTCACTGTCTTCAGATAGAAGGGTCATTGACCAATTGACATGTCCCCTCTCTAATCAAAGTCTACAGAGATGGGTGTTTTAAAATTGCATGTTTTCAGCTTTGTATATGCAGTTTAAACAAAATTTTGTTTTCAGCAATAGCTGAGCTTTGTCTGTCTCCACTTCAGAGAAAATTAAAGTAGTAAACAAAGACTGAGCAAAGTAGAAAGATTTCCAAAAGAAATTGCAGACCACCAGGATTTGGATTTAGATAATCCACTTAGATTACCATGGCTATGTCTTAAAAGGACAATACTGAGATCACAAAATAGGTCATGTCTACAAGATGGGGAATATAGAAGTGAAACTATGTGAAATGGACAAATTCAGATCAAATACTCAGTCATCCTGAAATCTAAGATTCAAAACAAAAATGGTCCCAAGACCACATATTGCCACATTAAATATTTTGGAATTAACAGTTTTATGTTCCCAACTAGAACACAAACACATAATATACACAATAAGACATAAAAGGAGATTTTTCAACCAATGCCATCAGCACATTAACATGTTTCAGGTAACACGAAGTGCAGGCAATGAAAAAAGCTTTTAATACCAAAAGGCTACAATATAATACATGCTTGCTCTTTTTCCAGTTTCAAAAGAAGAAAATGTTAAACCGCTCTGGAAGCAGGAGTTGCCATCCATTTCTCAAAAGTGACAAGAGTTTCTAACATCAAATATCAAAGAAATTAGGAAATTAAAAATAAGAAGCAAGCCCTCAAATTATTACCTGAAGGAAAGCCTGCAGGAAATTGGTAGGTAGTTCAAGAACTGAATGTTAGAAAAGAATTTTTTTTAAATGCACAAATAAAAAAATTGCTATAAATGCCTTACCAAACAAAACTAAGGAAAAATAATCTTTAAAATAATTTAGAATTTACATCAAATCAAAATATATCAGCCTTCTAGATCAACTTAAGAAAATCTTGATATTTCCTTCTAAAAAGTTCTGGATAACAGCCTTTATGAGGAGCTCACCCAACATAAAAAGATTTGAATAGGAAAGTCAGTGTTGCTATGAGAAACAGAGCAACTTCCAGATGCTTGACACGTCAGGCCTAGACAAGGGAATGAAAAATGTCTCTTTCCGACCAAAGAGGCTTTGAGGGGATACTCGTAAAGAATTACCTACTTACCCATCAGATTTGAGTTCATGAAAGGTGTCGGGGACAATCCTTCATGAGGCCCTAATCGACTGTCATTCAAGTGATCACTGTAATGAGGACTGTCTGCAAAACCCTAGAGAAAAAAAGACCAGAGTATTAAACAGATTATTTGGCAGCCCTGCTAATTGAGTGTAATGACACTTTCCTAATTAAATGTGCAAAGTCACAATTGGTCATTAATCACAAAAGTTGGCTTTCAGGTCTATTTCACAGAAATTACTCTCTGCCCACATATTACTTTCTTCCCATCAAAAAGAAACCACATAGTTTCTTAATAAGCCGTGTCCTCGTGGACAAGATTTCTAAAAATTGAATAATACAGAGATATTTTGATATTTGAATCCTCTTAGTATTAAGTCACTAACCACAGAGAGTAAAATTAGTCTGAAGAACTTCCAACTGATTTTTTTCCTAAGCTTTCAGTTTGTATCAATAAAAGAGAGTAAAGAGTTCAGGAAGAGTCAATGATGTTAAGAAAAGTTGGTGCAGATGAGAAGAACAAATTCCATTTCTTCTTGCAGCCTGCTATTAATGTTACGGATTAATAGACATTTTGACACCATCACATTACTAACCAGCACAGCTCACTGACAAAAGGTTTACTTCCATGAAGTGATTCAATTAACAACTTTGTCATCCAATTTGCAAACAAGCACTGAAACGGAAATACTTTTATGTATTTTTCTACCATTAGCACAGCCAGCTTACCAGGCTTGGATCGACCCTTACACAGTCAGGAAACACTGGTTTATTGAAGGCTTCCACCAAAGGCAGAGGAGATGGAAAATAAAGAAGCCCTTGGATGTATGTATTCTTTAATTAACCCAGTTACGTAAATCTCTCCTTGAGACATTTTGAAATCCCATTAGCTTTTCTGTATAAAGGCATGAATGTGCCATTTGCCCTTCAGACTTACCAAACGCACACTGAATCACTTAATCTGTACCAAAACATGAAAGAGCTGGCACTCAAAATCATACTTCCTTTGTAGCCAAAGTTTTGAAAAACTTTGTGTAAACCTTATCTTACAATTTACACCTAGTCACTTCTCGTTCACAAACCTAAAGCTCAGGCCTAATTAGGGGAGGAGGGAAAACTGTTCACAGCTACCAGAAACCATCCCAAGTGCCCTGGGACTATAAAATCATCAATCACTGAACATTTATCATTTCTCCAGACCGCAGGCTCACACTGAAGACAACATTAATGGGGCTGAAACAGGCCTCCCTATCTTTGCAGGCGTGCTGTCAGTTCTACCAAAGGGCTGCTAAGTGAGGGCTAGAGAGCTGTCACAGCACTGCTGCTGCTTCTGGATGCATGGCACACTCTGCTGCTGCTCGGCTGCACGCAGCGTTCCGGGAGACCCAGCTCCCCACTGAACCTTTGGCTGACTTTATCTGCTTCAGAATCGGTGATACACTTGTGATAGGCATTCAGAAACAATCTTAGTGACATTTACAACTTGGTTATGACCACAAGGGTGTCCTCTGGAAACCATGACCTGGCCCCGTCTGTCAGACAAGCAGCGTGGAACAGCAGCTGCTGAGGAAATGGAGTGGCTCCTAGCTAAGGTCACCACATGTGGTTTATTTTTATGCTGAAATGAAACAAGAAAGAAATTAAATCTACTGAATAAAGAAAGAAAAATTTGCAAATACATGATCAAAAACAAAGCTCCTAAGTAGGTAGCTTTATACTTGTGTCTCTGCTTTTACTTCTTATCATGGTTGTTTTTTTAAAATCTTTTTCCTTATAACTTTAGCTACATTTATTTTAAAAGAAAAACTATAAAGGACATTATCAGTGATAAAAGAGGATCCATATCACAGATATTCAGCAAGTGGTAGCCAAACAGGCCTAGAAACTGCAATCTGTAAGACATCTTTATTTGCAGAGTAAATAAGATAATTCTTAAAAATACAACATGGATAAGATTCATTTCACATGCAGTTGCACATCATGCAACACAATCTACCTAAAGCACAGGATTCTTAATGGTCTTCCCCATGCTAATACTGCATATCTCCCTCACAAAAGAGAGGAATTGGAAAACTGGGTAGATGGCTTACACAACAAGGAATATTCTTCGTTCTGTCATCAAAATTCCTTTGAAGAATGCTTGACATCATGTTCTTTTCACTTACCCTCTCAGTTTCCCAAAATGCACTTGCAACAATCACCACAGCATCCAAACTGTACTTCTACACTACCAGATCAACTACTTCATGGAAAATACTTGGGGTTATCCTTCACAACACCAAAGCCATTGAAAACAAAACGTTTGGTATACAGGGTGAAAACATACTAAGGGATATACAAGTCCTTTAAGTAGAATTGGTCTTTTCTGGACTTTATTGCAATTCCTAAAATTAATTGTATCAGGCATTTAATTATTTGCCGCTAAAACTGACACTTGTGTGAATTGTAACCTATGCCTTCACCTGCAGTGTACCAATGTAAAGAGCTCTTACCTTGGCCACCATGCCTGACACCAGTTATTCAGAGTCTCAGTATTCAGTCAGGGATTATCCACTCAAGCTGCAGTGTTTTGTTTTGGATTGGAAACTCTGGGCTGATTCCAACACACAACTCACCCACACCAAATGAATATAAAATAATAATATAATAATATAATGAATATAATAATATAATGAATATAAAATAACTATAAACACGTGCAGTTTTAACAATTTTTGCACTTCATAAAAGCAAATTAAGAAAAATCAGAAGAGCCCTAAGGACAGTGATTTAAATTAGAGTTTTTTCAGAGCATTCTCCACATTTAAGCTGCACTTCAAATAAAATTGCATTCCTGATATCATTCCTTGCTTTTACATCTGTACTATTAACCGACAGAGTAAACAGCAAAGCACTACTACTGGGAAGACTTGTAACCAATCATAGAAAGAGCTTCAGAAGCTTCCAGCAGCTTCTGAAAAGCCACTGGAAGCTTCTAGTCATACAATCAAAGCTCAAAAAACGTATTTAACAACATATGCTTATTGCTCAAAGAAGAACATAGTTGAGAGCATTAAAAAGTCTGGAAGACCAGTGAAGGATAGTGGGTTTTAAGACACATCCCACTTGTGTTACTAAGTAATGAAGAGAAAACACAATTGGCTAGCACGTGAACTCATCAATCATGGCAAAAGCAGCAGAAGATGGTGGGGAGGGATTTATACAAAATTGTATCAGAGCCTCTTTTGAAATCCATGTTTTAAGCAGGAGTCAGTAATATATACTGTCAAACACCAAATTTCATTGCTCCTTTCTGAGAAAGGCAGGAAATCTCAGTTCCTGACAATTCTGAAGACTCATCTACTGAAGCTCACTTAAATATAGCTGGATTGATACAGATTCTGAGCAGGAAAAGGAACTAATCAGTCATGCCAAAAGTTGCCCTCTCCCCTTGGGAAGAGCTATTTGATGGCACATATTCTGGCTGGTGATGTCATTCTTTGGACTACAAGTGGGCTTCCAAAACCCTTTGGAGCATTTCTACCTCCTGTTACCTCCAGGCACGTTTAATATAGAAAGGCTGGAAAGACATTCCATGCTGAATGGACATCCCCATTTCTGCCTTGTGGCTCCTCAACAAACCTACCAATGGATTAGTACACATCAGAGGGCACAGCTGCAGTGTTTAGAAAATAACTGGCAAAAAGTCTACAAAATAGGAGCTACTGGACAAATATATATCCTGTTCCAAGCACTCTGTTCTAAAGGGACTGCAGATAGCTCAGGGCATTTTCCTGTTTGCAGAAAGCAAACTGATTTTGAATATGTTTAGATGACATAGTTGTATACTCAAAACTGTCTTGCATGTTCCAACCTCTTACACAGCTATTACAAAGCAAATTTTAACTTTACCAAAGAAAGAAAAAACTTCTTTCTGTACTGTTATAGCCCAAATAACGTGCAATTGGGGTTAACAGTTCCCTTACAGCATTTTGTAATGTTGTTTACTGCTCACTTCCCACAGGCCTCTCCCTGGATTTCAGTCTGACTAAATGTTTGTGATCAGAAAGACTAAATCAGATACATCTACAAATTAAAGTAACAAGTACTGTCTACTAATAATACCTGTTATGAAATGCAGTAGAAAGACTACTTCTAATTAGTGCAGCAATTTAACTGCGTAGTGAAGGCACTCTCAACATTGAATTCTCTAACTGTATTTGTTTTTCAGGGATTTCACTGGATTAACATTCTCTAATCATTCCAATAAATATAGTCCACCAATTTAAAAATTCCACTATTATAATATTAATTCCTGCCTCTTCTGGGTAAGGTGTCCCAAGTGCCCAAGAGATTTAGGTTCTATCTGTATCAGGATTTTCCAAGCACAGGGGTGCTAACACAGCCAAATCAATTAAAAATCTGACACTATATTACAAAATCATAAATACTTGTACACAGGACACCTGAAAAACATCTTACATAATGTATTATTCTAGAAGACTCAGAAGACAAAACGGAAAAAATCCCTAACCCATACACCCAGAGTAAACACATTCCTTACTAGGCATGTTTATCCTACCAAATCATGAAAGAAGGCCTGACACAATGAGTCTATGCCCCATTTTACAACCAAAGTGGTAATTAACCTCCTGAAACTCAGTATCTTTCAATGACCGTTAAAGTTCTGTCATTTTGGTTAATTACAGAACTCACCTAAGAAGAAATCAAAAACCTTTCAAGTTCACTGTCCCTACCTTTTTGCATTGCACTGGTTCCAGGTTTTCTGTGGGATTAATCCTCTCCCATATACTTCCCTTTCAAAAACAAAGAAGTATTGTCCCTTAGCAATTATTTTCTGAAGTCACACCAGCATTTGTCCATGCATAAGCAAATTGTACTCCCGACCCTAACTCAAATTGTGGGGTTTTTGCTTTTGTTTTCAAATAGGCACAACATCTTGATTACACTTCAGGAAAAAAATGTGAAAAATGAAGACACTGTCACTACTTGGCACACCATTTTCCTATGTATTTATTGAATTAATACTCATTATTGAGCTGTCCTCCCTGTACAATTTACTACTCCACAGCATTTCATTTGCTCTAGTCCACTAGACTAGAGATAACAGGGGTTTTGTTTGTTTCTCCCCCTTAGCCCCAAGCCCTCTCCTACACAAGTCCCTGGGAACAGACCAAAATCTAAAGCTCGTAACCAAGCTGCCAGATCACTAAGCACGTATTTGCATTTTAGCAATTTACAATATAGCTCAATTACTGCCTTTAAACTTAAGACATTAAAATTCCACTAAAATGAATGGTTGAGTTCACAGTTTGACGTGGCTGCAGACCAAAAGATTAAACTTAATGAATGGTGCTTTCAATTCCTTGAGTTTTATAGTTTGGCTGACTTTAAATAACAAATATTAATTGTTTAAAGCTCAGGAATACTGAGGTCCCTCGCAAGCTAAATTTGGCAATGAACTTATGAATCAGGCAACAGTCATCCAAATGATTTATGTGTAAATCAACGAGTGAAGCTACTGCTAAAATCCACTTTATTTTGGATTATCTGGCCCTCCAAACTAATCTGAAAGTTCTCAAGACAAACAAGAAGGGAAAAAACACAAGGAGGGTGGGGGGAAGTGAGGAAGGAAAGCGAGGTGCAGAGGCGGTGAGAGACAGACGGACAGGCCATAGAGACTGACTACACCCAGGAACTGTGCTGAGTCACTGACTGAAGGTTAGACAAGAGCTCTGTACAACAGCCGTACCAATATGTCCTAGTGGATTTAAAAGATTATGGATTATATTACCATGAATGCTTCCAGAAATACACAACCTTAAACAAAACAACAAAAAAAAAGGATAAAGAAGAGTACCTTTTAGTAATTTAATCTATGTATCAGTCAATGGCTCCTAGGGAAAAGAATAGAGAGCCAAAAACATGGCTTGGTCTACTGAACACAGGAAGATGAGGAAGAATATTGCAAAAATTAAGGTAAGCTAAAAATAAATCCAGATAAGAGTACTCTTCCTTTTTGCCTTGAGGGTCACTTGCACTATATGCACTGATCTTAACAGAACATCAAGAAACATCACATCGTCACAGCTCATGGCCATAACTGCATTTAAATCACCAACAGCCTTGCAGCAAACTTGCAGTGGGAACAGTGTTGTTTCCCAGCAATGGCCAAAATCATCTTACAAAGTCTGGAGCAGACAGATGATGATGGGAGTCTTCCCACACTCCTTACACTGTTTCATCGATGTTGCTCTCATTTGCCTGCTACAATCCAAAGGCCAAGGTACCAAGGTGAGACCTGTCTCATGTGCCAGGAAACAAACACATCTCCCTCTGCAGGCTCCATGTCTGCCACCTCCCCGCCCCCTGCTAACAGCCAGTACCTTCAATCCATATCCCTGAGCTGTGCAAGAAGCTTGTACAATACTCCTCAAGCAGAGGAATAAATGCAGATTGCTGATGGACACAACTCAATTGCACCAGAAACAAGGAGCTTTCTAACTCCACTTTCTGGCTTTAATTTCAACACCCTCTTTGTAACCATCAGCAAGTGTTAACATTCAACTACAATATCCTAAAGATAGAAATGCAGCTTTTTGTGTTATTTGGTCGTCTGTTACATGGTGGGGTGAAAGCAGGTATCACTACCCCAGATTTCACATGTTATTGGGAAAAGTCAAGACAGCTTTCACAGGTATCCTCTAAGTGTCACCCTAAGTAACATGGTTTGTATCAGAGTTCTAAAACGATTCATTAGCTTCTTTTCCCATATCAACTCTGCACACATGAAAACCATGTGTGCAGGAATGGAGAACAATCAAAAACAGTTTCTTTTTTTTCAACTTTATTTCGAATGTTATTTGTTTTTTAATAAACATAATTTTCTCCAGCTCTAAATCCACTTCCAAGAAGTTAAGTTACTGAGTGACAAATCTGATTTTAAACAGCTAAACCCAATAGCCACTTACACCTCTCTAAACTCCTGAGAGACAAATATCAACATGATATGCAATGGGACAATTCCCTGGCCACATGGAAAACTAATTTGTGGACAGACTTCAATGCTAATTTCAATGTGGTAGGTAGTTGCAATAAAGACAAAACAAAAACCACAACCGAAAGATCCATTCCTCCAATACAGCTGAAATGAAAAATTCATATGATGGAAACCAGATTTCTCTAGCTCTTATCAAAGCTATAAACCAGGAGATAAAAAGATAGTATAGCCAACAGACTAACAACAAATGCTTAAAGAAAATACTTGAAAACCTGACTAAAGCATTCAGAATTTAAAAAACAGTACTTGCTTTGAAAAATGCTGCTCATGAATCAAATTATAAAGTAGGCTCCATTTGCAAGTGTCCTGAGCACTGAATATGGAATATTTAATTTGGGCTTTAATTCCACAGTGAATCATCTGCTACCTTGTAGAATACATCAAGAAAAGCAAATAACCAGCAGCAGAAACACCAAACAACCTCCCTCCCCTACTTTAAAAAAAATAAAATAAAATAAAAAATCAGAGGACAAAAAGGACACAAATACAACAGACTCAATAACACTTACTGTGTTTCTGTGTCCCTCCTGTCTTGTTTTGCTATATAATAGCTTCCCTTCTTGTTATGTACCTGAGATGAAGAGGTATAAAATACTATTTCAAAACCTGCTATCTTATTACTACTTTTTGACTTCTTTGCAAATTACAAGTACTGCTTGGGGTGAGAAGAGTATAGTTTGGCCATAAAGTACTTCAGATTCCAATTTATGCCTGAGCATTTTGCATTTCCATTTTCCACAGTAGAGGGAACAACCTGTTGCCTGATGCTGCAAAACCATCTAATCTTACAGCACCATCTTCACTGGAGCCACTCTGGCTTCAATTAAATACATAGCAGAGTTGTATAAAGGAGCAGGAGGACAAACTGTGTCCCAGTACTGAAGCTAGATTCATGTTAAATCAGGTCAAAATGTACACTCACAGCTTTTACTGCAATGTATGTGTTACAAATTATTTGAAACACCCGCAGTTCAGATTTTGGAAGAAAAATGCCTCAGCTAATTTATGCTAAATTTTTAACAGTTCCAATTATTATGTGTGTATATATAAAAAGGAAATCCATCAAGGAAATTACTTATTAAAAACATTTCAGATATGCTTGTTTGGAGACAGCAATCTGAACAGATCAAAAACTGACTTGCTCCTTTTATTGCTTCTTTTATGTCACAACAAAACCGAAACAGCGAAAGAAAACCTCACAGAGCATTATTCTTCATGAAACAGCAATCATTAGCCACAAGTATAACTGAAAAAATGTTTAATTACAACAGAATGCTTACTCCCAAAAAAGTGTTTATACCAATTTGCTGCTACGTTATGAGTATAAATTGCAACTCGCAAATACAGCAGGAAAGCTAAAAAGTTCAGTATCATCTCACAACAGGAAGACAAAACTTTCAAGTGCTGTAGGGCAAAAAAATGCAGAAGACATGGCACTCAAGTCAAGTACCTCAGAATTTTCTTCAAAGTGCTCATGAGAGCAAGACTTTCAAAAAGCAGCTTTACCATCCTCTGCAAAACACACCAAGAGCTCCTCTTCTAGTGCAAGGCATTATGAGCCCATGAAAAAATACCTGTAGCTCTGTATCACTCAGATAAGGGAGACTTGCATACATCAACCAAAGATATTAACTGAAAAATCACCGCTTGCTGCACACACAAAGGTAAAACAAGATTGGAGACTAGGAAGAAGAACAAGCCCCACAAGAGACAAACTTGGTATTGCATATGGACTTCAGTACAACCATTCAAGAATGAGGGAGGTCATCAGCACGTCACAGAATTCCATGACTGTTACCATTCCTGAATTATTCCTATAAACAAAGATTTCCTACTTTTTTCACATTCCACAAAAGATATCTTTTCATATTATTCATTTTTGGCCTGTGCAAAAGAGGTTTTACTCACAGAAGCCACTAATGTCTCAATTTGTACCTTTTCACAAATCTAAGATCATCACAACAAATTAAAACATAAAATGCCTGCTGTTCTTTCAGTGAACACTATTTACCATTAGGTAATGAAAAAACAAGGTTCCTATTTGAGGTTTTCCCAAGCCTGCTGGTTCCTAGCCTTTAATGTTACTTCAAAACACTACTGACGTAAGAATGGTTTAGCTTTCAATAAGCTCTCAAAATAAAAAAAACCCTGCTATTATATATGAGAGAAGGTTCTTTTCTGAATTAATTATTGATGAAAATATTAAAACACATAAATGCCCAACCTTAAGCACAGGAATGTACATCTCATTCTCACAGTGAAAAGAAGTGACCAGTATGTTTTCCCCAATTCCCAAAAAACCCAAACCCATACCCATACAAACACTCTTCAATAATTCTATGAATAAATCAAAGAGTGGGTAAACAAATAAAGTTTGCTGATAGCAAATTATTTTAAACTAATCCAAATAAAAAGTTAGTGCAGAGTTGCAAAGCAAGTTCTTCATGAAATTGGTAATAAAAGAGCAGATAAAATTTATTGTAAAATACAAAATGAACATGCTCAAAAATAACTGAATGTCATAACAATGTAGTAACTATGGTGCAATGCACAAGAAAATAATCCTTTTCTACACAGTTTTTAAAAGAGTATCACTTCACAGCTCAGTTGCAATCAAAAATGTATGACTTAGCAACAAGTAAGAAAGGAATAGAGAATGAATCTGTCATTATGTGAGGCAGAAACTTACGGTACACCCTCCTCTTGGTTACTGCATGCAGTCATAATCACCCTACCTCCAAAGTTATACAGAAGAAGAAAGATTCAGGGAACTGCACCAAGAACTAACCACAGGTTAGGAGCAGTTACTATACAAGCAGATACCAATAAATTACAATACTTCAGCTTGGTTGAACATATAAGTGGCACATAAAATAAAGGTGTTTGCAGGGAAAAGAATAAAAATTATGAAGTACATCATGACTACTTGGAACACTGGAACATGGTGGAAATCAGTTATATCACTGTGAGGCACACATAAGACAAAAAAAACCCGTAAGTTTTAGCACAAAATCCTTGTGATTGTTGCCAAAACTGTAACCAAAGCCAGAAAAATTCACAAATAGAGAGCAAGCCTATCAATAGCTATGAGAACTATGTCCAAAAGATGGCTCTGTTCAGGAAATCTAAGCCAAGAGCTGGGGTTTTGCCAGGAGAGTACACAGTAAAGGTGGCAAAATACTTGCCCTATACTTACATCTTACCTTATACATCATTGCTGGCCACAGTCAGACCATTTATACTGAACTGAACAGACCTTCAGCATGATTTGGGAAAGAAAAATATATCCTTTAGCCAGTATTCCACCATCTTTTTTCATTAGCCTTCAATAGGTATGCATTAAATTATCACCAAATTCCAATTCTATTCACTTGAAAACCGCTTATCTTTCTGTGTCTTTGGAAATTCTAGTCAATAGCAAGCCAACACTTAAAATTCTTAATAATTCTGACACTATATTGTGACCTTTAACAGAAAACTCCAGTAGTAGGCTACACATGGACTTAAAAAAATTAAAATCACACACAACATAAAAAAATAAGTGGTACCTCTTGAGATTTCAACTTTTCGATGTCTGTGGAGAGGTCAGAGCTTTTTCCATGAAGGCTGCCATTTTCCTGTAAACAGACAAGCAAGAAGTAAGAACATCTAGGACAAGAATAACATTCTATATTGAAATTATGGGGAAAAGCACTGGATTAGAAAGTTGAACATGTAAGACAATTAGACCTAACTTAAATTCTGTGTTAATCAACACAAGGAATAACCTAGAAATGTAAAGGAGTGTGTATGATTCACCCTGCCTTCTGAGAAACCAATATATATTCTCATAATACAGACTCACACACTCATTTTAGCTCTTTCTCAGAGACATCTGGTCTAGCAGCACACACAAGAGTAGACAGAAGTTATCGTTATTAAAAACCCCGAATCAGTAATTTGCCTTATCAGTTGGAAGAAAACCAAAAACTAAAGACCATACAGCATAGCCAAAATTCATGCATTTAAGCTTGATTTAAACTAGCAAACCAAGTCCACTGCTTTTTTCAGTGCATTAAGAAGAGAAATTCCCATGTTCTACTTTTTTATAGAAAATGCCAGCCACAGGACAAATTAATTTGTGGCTCTTAATCCTTACCAATTCTATATACAGGAAATATATATTTCTAGTGTTCACTTTCCTGGGGAGAACACAGGAATGAAGTTTTTTTATGAAAAGGAATTGAATTTGATTTAAATGAAAACTCTTGTCATCTAAATTACATTCCAGATTACCATTCTTTACTGCTGCATTAAAAAAAAAAAAAAAAAAAAAAAAAAAAGCTAACACACAAGGCTCACTGACTTTACACTATTCAAATATTAGCTGGCTGATCCTCTACCATGCAAAAATTTGTGATTAATACAACCACACAGCCAATGAATCAAAAGCTCAAATTCCAGTTACGTCAGCTTAACTCATAATTGATTAAAATTGATCAGCAACATAGAAAGTGAGAGTCAAAACACCAAACACATGATAAAAATATGAGTTACATAAAACTGCATAGCATGATTCCATTTCAAATCAGAGGAGGCATTTGAAGGTTCAGCTCCATGCCCCAAGTTATGCTGGAAGTTCTAAAAGAATGCCTGATTTTCACGTTGCATAGAAATATTTCTTCAACACAAAGTACTTCTACATTTATTATAGTTGGTTTACTAATGATCAATGGAAAAATCAGGACTGCATGAGAAAACTTTCTACTGCTGTCTTCCAAAGTAAGACAAAGGCCATAATAACACCCAGTGAGCTGAACAAAGTCTTGCAGCCTAGGCATCTCATTTCAGAGCACAGGAAAGATGCAGAGTTCAAGTGCTAACACAGGTCTCTGACTCAAAACCACTGAAATCAGAACATCAGGTATGCTGTGTATATCTAGATTAGGTACTTAGCTCATTGTCCATTTAGGGAGTAAATATTCATAAAAAGAAAATGGAGTAGATGAAGAGGAATGTGAGTAACTAGGGGGAAGCTTGCTTTGACCATTGAGTTGAGTTTGAAAAGGATCATTTTATTTTAGGATATCAGATATTATCAAGGATCTTCAGCTCAATAAGTGGGATGGAGGAAGCTGGAACAAGAACAGGAGGAAAGTATTCAAAAAGGAAAGCCTCTCCTCAACATCATGACACAGCATGTGCTATAGCTGCTTAATGCTAACAGGGAGGCAAGTGCTCCCTACACTTTGCCAATAAATCTGCTCCTAAGTAACACAACTTCTACTTTCATTTTCTGAATACATGTTAAATACAATATATCCTCATCATTCAAGCATACAGTTACATATGGTTTATTTCCATGAATTCACAGCCTATATGTTTTTTAGCCTTAGAAATCTAAACTGCTGCTATAGCTCCTCAAAGTCATTAAAATCTCTAAAAGATGCTAATCTGCATATTTAAAGGCATTTCCCTTCAAAAACTTAGCCAAATCATCTACTGATTTACACTGTACCTTCCCATAAACTTTCATTATGAATGATTACATGGGTATCTTACCCTTGAAGATTCATAGGAAGGACTTGGCTGACCGCCTGTTCCCCAGGATGTGGCACCTGTTCTCTCATCCATACCTAGAAATGAAAATAAAAATACAAACCTGTAAGAAATTATGGCAAAAACAATATTCTCTGATGCAACCTGAAAAAATATGCATCTACTTCCATACACTTTAAGTAAATTCATCTGCTTTCATATACTTAAAGTGGTGTTTCTAAAAGCAAAACTTCAGGTTCACAGCTTCCTTATTAATTAAGCTGGCTACAAAGGAACCTGTTCCTTTGGACACCTGCAGCTGCTGAAAATAGGAGCAGAAAAAGCCAAGAAATTTGCCAATCTGCTGTCTGCCCAACCCAATCCATAAGAAATTAGCATGAGTAACAAAACAAGCACAACTATGTGAACATCATGGGCTTTTTGAGCAGCCCCATTTATCTGCATCTCAAGCAAGCACTGAAATATTGCAGCACATACTGTGAAACACATACTTGTTAGCTACTCTTTGCTCTTGTGTCTTGCTTAAGCATTGTAAAACGTGCAAAATTATTTCCCCTACTTGGCCTTTATGTGACACACAAGATATTTTAGCATAATGGGGAAAAAAGGCAAGACAGACGGGTAATATTTCAATGGCTTAAAAAACCCACAGAGAACCATGGTCTCTGCCCTACAAAAACAGTAATGTTTTTTACACTCTGTAACGGTTCTTTTAGAATCAGTTCCCTTTATGCAAATCCAGGTTACAGCTCACAAGAGAAAGGGGAACGAAAAGATAGGGAGATCTTTAAACATATACATACATAGACCATGTATTATCCAATTTCTATCCAAATTTAATTGGTCAAAAAACCTTTAACCACATTATCAAACAGCTAATTGCAAAAGCACCTGAATTCCTATAGCTAATTCCTTCACAAAGGATAAGGCTGCTATTATTCTAACAATTAGGTTCCTGTTTATCTGCTTCTCAAGACATTTTTTTTGTCACCTGTGGAACACTTCCATCCTAAACTGCAGGCTTCAAAGCTCTCTGGCCTACAAAATGCAACTCATTACTTCCCTGTGACACAAACTTTTCTAATAAAGAACTTTGATATAAAGCATAAATTCTTTATGTGATATATATTATAAACTATGTATGAACTTTTATAATGTCATAATTTATAAATAAGAACTAAGTGTCCCAATTTATAAATAAGAGTAGAAAGCAAGCTATTCCATACAATCCTCTCTAAACTAACTTAAAATTTTAAAATTTTAGTCATATTGTACAACTATAAAATTTTCATGCATATTTCTCTTATGGCCATACTGCAAAATCAAATATAAGCTAATACTGTAAATAACTACCTAAGGATTATTACTATTCTAATCATTATTTCCTTAAGAAATGTGCTTTTTGAAACTATCAAATAATGTTTTGACAAAGACAGCCTGCAGAAAGAAACGTTAAACTGAAAGAACAGTAAATCACTCAAATAAAAAATACAGGCACTTCTTGTGTACTGCAGGAAAGATCCTCAAGGCTGAAGAACACTCTTTGAAAATGCAAAACCACCACTATATTGAGCCAGCAGTTTGGGGAAGTTTACTGTGTTTTGCAGCTGACAGCATTGTTGTTGTTTCATTGTATCTGGTCCAGGAGCTGAGTAAAGAGTCGTGGCTGGCACTGACAAAGGCAAAAGTAATCTTTTGGCACAATTGACTCTTTTCTGCCAGAAACAACAGTGCTACTAATCCAGTCATTATCATAACAAGCCTTCCATTGCCATAGTTTCAAAAGGGACATATGTGGGGGGGGGGGGGAGAAAATAATTTCTTACTGCAAGACAAAGTCCTTGGGGAAGTTTAATATACAGTGAGTTACATCAACCCATATCAGGAAATATGTCACTAGATAATGGTTATGCATAGAGTGTTCAGATGCTAATCAGTAAAACATGCTACTCACTTAAAAATTTGAGTCAGTGGAACATAAGGACTTATGTTATGGTTCTGCTTAATCAGCACATGTACAGCTAAAAATTCTAGTATTTTAATTCTATCATTTGAATTATGCAAATAAATTGTTTAAAGAAACTGCTCTAAACCAAAATGTAACTGGAAGAAAACTAGTTTCTAACTAGTTCCCAGAATTCTTTTCTTCTAAAAAAGGTCAGTGCAGTTAGCTAGAATAGTAAACTTCCTTTTTCCTGCCAGGTGTCTTTTTCCTCCTTTTTGTGCTCCATTTTTTATTCTTACAAGCCCCAAACAGGCTTACAAGTAGACCTCTTACACAAAATATTCACACAAGGAAGATGCTTTCACATTTTAGATGCTCTGCGAAGGCTACAGGAAAAAAAAGACACCATACATTGCATACTGAACACCAGCATTCTGACTTACTGCTGTTCGACACCTGGATTTCATTTGGAATGACACTTCTGCTGCCCTTGCTCTCCATCAACATGAGACACCAAGCAAGTGCTGACCCAAGTAGCCAGTAACACTTAAGCAGGAAATCAGATGTGTTTACCATGGTGCTCAAGGAATCTGTTCTGCTTTGTACAGTAATGTGTTTTCCATGGATGACAGGTGAAAACTATGCAAATGTTGGATGAGAAAAAGACCCAGACCATTTCTAGCAGGATGGGCACAAACAATGCACACCTTAACACAGCCAAAAGTAACTCTACATGACTGAGCCAGGACCATCATATTCACTTTTCAGTGAAAAACCCCTAAAGTGGGGAACACTTGGTAAGAAAGAACATGGGAGTCATCTATGGTACTCAAAGCAGAAGTGTCATGAAAAGAGTTGTAGTGTTTTCGTAGGAAACATAAAAGAGAACAGAGGAACTAGGGGGATCAACACCTTCCACAAGGAAATGCAGTGACCAACTCCAGTATGCATTAATTCATCATGGATGTTAAAGGGCACAGGAAAGCTGTGACAGCAGAGCACTGAAAAACATGCAAGGTCAAGGCTTCAGTATCTCAGTCTCTGTAGGTAAGGCAAAAAGGTGGAAAATTAACTGTGTTGTTATACAGACGTATGTATTCAGGTAGACAGGAGTATAACAAGGTTCTATCCCCACTTCCTTTTTTTAGTAGACACTGAGGACAGAAAGTAATTGAAATGACTTCTGATTTCATAGTTCTCAATCAAAATTGACTACTGTAGCACCTATGCTGCAGCTTAATTAGGCAGTAATTCTGTGTGTGTGATGTTTGAGCAGGCTCAGCTGGCAGTCTGGGGCCGGGCTGGCTCACAGGGCACCTCCACAGCACTCAGTGCTGCTGTCCCAGCAAGCAGACCCCTGACCCTGGCCAGCCCAAACCCAGGAGCTCAGCCAGCGCACGGAAAGGCTGTGTGCCCCTCACTCATCTCGGGGAACACAGCCAAGTCATGAGGATGCTTTCTGGCTTTAGGCAGCAGATTCTAAACAGGCTTTGCTTAACATCACTTTTACAATGCTACTGTGAGATTTTAAGCTATTCTAGAAGAAAACCTGAAGAAAGGTATTGCCTCATTATTTCAACATATGTGTTCATTCTGAACAAACAGATCCAAACATTCATCTAATAAAAAAAAATTTGATCTTAAAATCAAACTGAAATGAAGGTTGTTCTTGCTGGCATAAGACAAAGAAGACTATATTTAAAACTTATTTCAAGAGACACAGGCTGTAATGCTCGTGTAAACACGATAATATACTTTATAGGGTTACCATCTGCTATGATGTTGATCAAATAAATGATTTGACAAAAAAAAAAAGAAATCACATTGTAGATTGTTATACTAGGTACTCAAGGTATGAGTTTCTATCTTTTATAGCTTCTTTATCCAATTTTGTTTCAGAGTAATGATATTCCTTCAGATAAGATTCAACATCTGAAATCAATTACAAAAAAAGCTACAGCACAAACCATAACAGTGCTGATTGTGTTTTGCATGTCAGACACAAACAAATCAATCTAGCATTAGGCCATATATTACAAAAGTCCACTGTGAAGTATGATTCCAATTATTACCCAAAATTATATTTTAGGTCTAGACTTTCTAGTAAGAGGATGAAAAGAGTAATAATATTGGATGAAGAAATACTAGTCTCAAACATTTTAACTTTCAATGGGTTAAGACCTTAAGTTCTCAGCCTCTTCATGTTTTCAATTAGAACTATTTCTCTTTTTATACTAGATGTAATATGTTCAATAACATAATCAATTCATTTCTATTCTAACAAAGAACTCAAAATAAAGATAAATATAAATAAATAAATAAACAAATTAAGACAAGAAAGTTCCACACATTTATTACTCAGGGAACAGGAAAAAAACCACAGATGACAAGAGGACCAGAGTGACACTCAAAACCAAAAGCAGCTTTGACAATAGATACAAAGTGGTAGGCTTAAAATATCCAAAGTTGAAAGCATTAATCAAATTGAGAAGAGAAATGAAAGGCAGGCAACCTATCAATAGTCTAACTACTTAAGTGCCATTGAGATAAATTCAGATGCAATACTATAATTAGGCAAAACACAAACCAGTTTCATTTAAGACTATAGAGAGGACGGAGGGCAAGAAAAATTTCAGATCTCAATGCACACTGTTTATTGGAGAAGGTACTAATTGTCTTCCAGCATGTAGATAACAAGTTGCCCCCTATCCCTCAAGATGAAAAAGCAAAGTTCCTCCCCAGTAATGGAACTGCTTACTAGAGGCACCAGTGGCATCAGCAGAGCAGTATCCTTTTTTGTACCTTTGCTCCAGAGAAGATGAATGGAAGAGCTCTGGATATGTCACAGAAACACCATCTTGAGTCTGTCATCTGGTACCAACTCTGGACTTGACAGTTAGTTCAGGAAACTTCCCAAGATATTTTTATTAAACTGTGCAATGCTGCTCACTGTCCTCCCAGTACTGAGCCATGGTGTTGTAGATCGAGCCCTTAATCCACTGCACAGTGCAAAAATGAGATTTCTCCTGGGCTTACCTATTAGTTTTCATAGCTTTCCCCACCTGCCCTGCCAGGTTCATAACCATGGGAGTTGAGATGGTTAACTACCAGCCTCTAATGGCAAGGATTTAAAAGGACAAGAAAGCCCTGCAGGGACTGAAAGCCCTCTGAGAGGACATTGGTTATGTCAATTAGTACCCATAAAACACTAGCTTCCATTTGAATATCAATCTTTGCAAAGATAAGTTTGTAAGATCTGTTTGAAATATCAACAGTGATTATTAATAGTAGTAAATAAATTAATTTTCATTTTTTAAACACTGTTTATCCTAGAGACTCCCAGATGATTATCTGACATAGCAAAGAATAAATATCCACTACATCAGTAATTGCAGAAATTATTTGAATAATAGTCAGAAGATACACTGCAAAAAATTCATTTCTATCTATAGAACAGGCAATCACAATTAAAACTTCAAGAGAACAAAATAATTCAAATTGGAGGAATATGCAGCAAGTACACAATTTACCTGGGCAATAACCAAAACTTAGACAAATATTGGCATCAGCAGATATTAAAAATTAGTTGTAACTTAATATATCAGCAAATTGAATTCTCCTTATATGTAAAGCTGTTTAAAAACTATACTTTCATATAGAAAATTACTTGCAAGAACAGTATTTTCTCTGGGGTGTATGCTCGAAGAACTTTTTGTAACGAAACAAAAGACATTGTAAAAATTAAGAAGAAAATGGGGAAAAAAACATACTAGTCCAGAAAAACTAAAGAAAAATTTGAATTTGTTTTAAAAGTCTATTGGCATCAAAATTCAGTACTGGCAATACAGTTCCTGTATAACTATCAAGTATGGTTTAGATTTGTTTCAACTCATTACGTAAATACAATTTGCTATTTAAAAAAAGGCAATTACTACTTTTAACTTGATTTCACAAATAATCCTATTCATTTTGTGCAATAAGACCTGTGTATTCCCAACAACATGGGGTTATTAATTCCTGTAAGAGAAGAAATGTCAGACATTACCTGCTTCTCTTTCCTCCTGTTCTCTGCTTCCTAGAGTCTAAATCATGTCACTGAACACACTAAGTGACCTGGCATGACCTGGACACTTCAAATACAATACAACCCACTCAAAATAAAATTGGAACTGGCATTTTCCACACAAACTGTACTAAATCAGAAAACTGCACATTGCTATACACATCTTGCCAGAAAAAGTACAGGAGGTACTGTTCAAAGAGGAGAGCATATTTATTATACTGTATGTAACAAGCATTTGTTAGTTGTGTATAGCCATTGAGGCAGTTCAAGCATAAGCTAATGACAAAAACCATAAAAATTAGCATTTAAACAATTTAAAAAAGGAATTTTCTTACAAATCCACCGAGATGCTCAGAGCAATACACAGTAAAGCTATTCTTCACAAGGTTGCCCCAAAATTCCCTACATTAACCTAAGTTTTAATATTATTCTTTGATCCAATTTAATATTAATTTAAAAAAAAATTAAAATGCTAATATTCAAAAATTATCCTTTACACAAATAATATTTACATGCATGCCCACAGAATGTATTTTGAAGCCTCCCTGGTTACAAATGTGAAAAAAGTACCAGCTTAGAGATCAAGCCTTTAGCAGGGGTACAACCCAGAGCTTTTTTCCCCACACGCAAACACAAACAGTTAAACTGCTATTAAATTGCATCACACTGCTTATCCCCCTCTCTGTGCTGAGCCACGAAGCATCAGGCTGAACAGCTCTAACAATGCGAGTCTCAGCCCCGCAGTACCAGCTATCATCATAATCCTTTCTACTGGCAAATTTTCCTGTGGTTACTTCAGTTATGACTCAACTGGTTTATATAACCACACAATTTAAATATATATATATACACACACACACATATATATTTATATGTACACACAAAATCAAGGCCAGTGTCACAAGACAGCACACATCAGGCCAAAAATATTCTATTCACAAGCAACAGCTACTGTTACCAACTGTATTACAACACAATTGTACAGAAAACTGCCAATTCAGGCACCAGAACACAATTAATCTGAGTTACACAGTGTGCAACTGAGGTGTTAACTCTCATGAGCAAAGGAAACATGGCAAGTGTGACAGTTTCCTTAAGAACATGTCTAAAAATGTTTTTTAAAAGTATTTTAACTCATTTATTGTATCACAAGGTGTCCAACAAATTCTGACCCACTTGAAAACAAATTCCAAGATGAGCCTGAGGTCAGTATCCTTCCATGGTGCTGATGATTGCCATGTATCTTTATACACATACAATTAAGATAAACCAATGTAATAAATTTAATTTACTTTGTTGATATTTAGAAGATCATTAATACCTTAATACTAAGATCTTTCAAGGGAAAAGAAGCCCGCTAACATATCAAGCAGAGTGAGGGGGGAAAAAAAGTTTTTGAGAAACAGCATATATTTTGACTTTCCAAGTTCATGAAGGTGAACCAGTGGAGAAATCAAGCATCAGACAAAAAACTTGGAATTTAGTGAGGTAGACTTCTGAGTCTTAAGTTTAACAGCAAATATACTATACTGTATAGCCAAGAAAATGTCAGTGTAACTCCACATTTACAATAAGGTGACTGGAAACAAAGACATTTAAAGGCACACTGTCAGAATCACAGAAGCCTGAGTTTGAGAAGATCTAGATCAAGCCATTTCAGAAAAGCACGTGGAAGAAAACCTACACTTTTCCAAGGTACACAGTATCTCTGTATCTGATTTTTGGCAACCCTACAATACTGAAATCTAAAGTCTATTAGCAGCAGCATGGCATCTCAGCCTCTAACTTTAAAACAACAATACACTAACATCTTACATTTTTCATTAAAAAAAGCATGTAGAAGAAGAAGTCTGAAAGGTTTTTTTTAAGTTTGCCTCTAAACAAGTACATCCTCAATCAAATGATTTCTTACTCTTCCTTGTTCTAAAGAACACATTTAAGTCAGCTGCAGGAATTAACTAATTACTAAGCAAAAGAGAAATTACACATCAGGGCTGTATGAACTTAAGTTTCTCATGAGAGAATTCTGCTTCTTTCAATACAGCTAGGGGAAAGTGTCAATTGTATGATAAAACATGAAACACTCCCTTCTAATTCTAAAACAAAGTTTATCTGCTCAGTATTTAAACAGAGAAGAATGCTTAATGGATAAGTGCAAGCACAGCATATCTGCTCACCTAAACCAGAGCTGTAGTAGGACAGAGAGCTCTAAGTTAGATGTGGAAAAAACAAAAGAATAAATACAGCCAACATTGACTTATTACAACCTGGCTCACTCATTTTTCTTCTCTTTTGCCAAAAATCAAGAAAAAATCCTCCATATTTCTTCATCTTCAATCAAGAAAGGATTTTTTGTGAGATTAGGGCTCCACTACTTTCCCTGCAGCACAAAGTGCCTTCTGGTTTGTCCAAGGGAAAGGTAGCAGTACTTCTTCCCTCAGTAAAAGAGCTGCTTAGGGCAAAATGTGTTTTCTTCTATTATTTTAGGCATGGAGTCAAAAAAGGCTTAAAGAAACCTATTAAAAAATTTCTAGAAGCGTCTGTACTCGCATTTATATGACTGATAATTTGAGATGATGGAAGTTAGCATCAGCCTGCAGTGTCAAGGACTACTTTTTCCAGTATGTATTTTGTACCAACAAGTGCATCCCCCTCCAGAAGCAAGCTGGAATGCAGTACAGCTCTGGCCAGATGTTCTCCTTCTGCAGAGGTCCAAAACCAACAGTTCTCAATAATTCCATTACTTCTAAAAGTCAAAGCCAGAATCCAGTTTGAACCGACGGAGATCTGGCACAGCCTGTGTTGCTAGCAGGGCCCTGAGACACCTTAAAAAAACTTACCAAAAACACCACTCCAAGAAACCTTCATTTTCTCAACACTGAGACATGTCTTCCAACAGCTTCATACACAGAGATTTTAGTGGTATTGTTAAATCTCGTTCTCCAATTAAGAAAAAATTATGTTCTCTGACACAGCAGAGAAACCTGTTTTTATATGTGCCAGGTATCCTTACATCTGCTCAAATATTTGCTGAATCAAGCTCCTTGCAGCCTGTGCTGTTAACTGCCTCCTGGGGCAGGCAGGCTTGGTGCTGACAGCACCTTTAGTGCAAGTGGCAGTAAATGATGTGCCCACAGTGCTGGAAATCTGATCTGATACAGCTCAGTCTCCTACATCAACAAACAAGGTGGAAGGGACTGGGGCCTGACCTTAATGGGCCTTGTGCAAATACACATCAGCACTGCAGCAACTGAAATGCCTAAGGGAGTCTGGCTCACCTTCCAGCCCCAAAAGCATTCATTCTTCTTCTTTCCACTCTTTGTTTAAAAGAAAGGCTGCTCTTCCCCATGAGCTAAGAGGTTCAGCCCATGGCAGGGCTAAGTTGCATCACATCTACATTCACTGGTTTTTCCCTTCATAACCAAAAGGTATCAGCTGATCTACTGATTGCTGCTGCACTTCAGGACATTCCACATTTTAACATTCTTCTGGTAGCATATCCATGTCGTTAGGGCTTTGACTCTGCAAAGGCTACCGTTAAACAACAAAACTACATCTTTAGAGCATCAGTAGCACAGAAGTAACAACTTCTAGAGTAGCCATGGTCAGCATTGTGATCTTTACATGCTAAAGAAGATTTAAAATAAATTTACATTGCTAGTTTAGCAGAAACATGCAACTATTGTGAAAATAACTTAACATAGTATCCCACTAACTAAGAAAAAAAACGACAAAAAAACCAATTTACCTTTCTATTCTAGAAAATAACTACTAAATCTGACAGTCTGGCTCTGGTGGAAGTGAATCCAGAAATATCTTCATCTGCTAGTGAGGATGTTGAGATTTCTCCAACTTTACTTCTTAACCAAAGACACTTTTTCCTGTTTGAAGACTTTATTGATCTTCCTTTTATTTCTTGAGCTAGCTTTTCATTTAATACCCCATAGTCTGGTTCAACTGTGTAACATTTCTCTTTGGCTTAAATCCTAAATATCACACTTTTTATAGAAATCTGAGTTTTCAATGCTTTTCTTGTAACAAGTGTTATATGAGTTAAAACACTCTTAATAAAATGCACTTAGGAAATCATGCACGCTTCAGAACAGAACTTGGATACAAAAGTTAGAATTGGAATTTATAGTCAAGTACTCCCATTTTAAGTTGTCTTCAAACTCTAACAGCAGGAACAAACATACCTGTTGCTGTTAAAGTGCACTCATGCCTTTGTTGTTTTGTTGTTTTTTTTTTTTTTTAAATCAGGACAAGTTGCACTTTGAGTACAAAATAAATTTGCTGTTGCTGTTCCTCCAAGTATGCTGTTACAGCAGTTCTGTAGGTTATAGCTAGAAAATGCTGAAAGCCAATAAAATATGGTAGACAGTATTTGTGTGGAAAACAAAGCACCCTTACCTAGTAATTATTCTTCTTACTGTAATAATATGGTATTAAAGACTTTAAAACATTTACTTAGGTAGTCAGAAAGCAAGCAGCAATCAATAATTATTTTTCTTTAATTCCTCTTTCCAGAATGTTTTAAAAGTCTCTCCTTTTACAAAAGCACTAAATAGTGTCGTAATGTAATTCCTAAAAAAATTGCACCTTAGTTTTAGGAACCAGTTTCTGGGGATATTTAACCAGAACACTGCAGTGAATGATTTTACATTAAAAATAGGACAAATACTCTAATTTTAATATTAGAGGTGAGCAAGAATAAGAAGTGGAAGAATTCTAAAATGTTCCAAGTCCCCAGCACTGGCAGCACAGGGTCCAACAGACCCATCCTGTCAGCCAGCCTGCGAGCAGAGCCCCACAAAACCTCCAGTGCAAAGTGAGCCTGCACACAGACAACAGCACCTCCCAACTCCAGCAAGGGATTCTGGTGCAGGAACCTCTGCCAAACAACAGCTCATGAGTCAAGGTTTATGTATGCAAACACAGCCTATCTTCCCAACAGCTAAGGGCTGGCTGCCACCCAAAGGAGACCATCCTGCTTCCCTTAACACTTGACTGTCCCCACTGCCCCCAGCCCAGCTCCTATCTCCTGCCCTCACACTAGCACCAGGGTTTGTAGGGACCTGCAGAAAACCCACTCAGAAAGAAACTAGTAAAGAACAGACCCATAAAATAACAAACCATCACTGCTTTCTGGCCAGACTTGCTCACAGAAGTATTCCACTGCCAGGCCAGAACAGCACCGGTGCTGGCAGAAAGGAAAGGCAGAGCACGAGAATCAGAAAAGGCCAAAGTCAGGGGTGTGTGGAGGGCAGGGAAGCCAGCCCATCACTTCTGAAGCATTTACTGCCTCTGAGACTGGCTGTATTTAATTGGGGGGAAAAAACAGTGATTTTTTCAGGGGGGAAAAAACAATAAAAGAAAAAACCCCAGCCATCACATGTGGTAATGCATAAAATCCTGCAGTCTACTTTGGGACTACTGGCTTTATTGAACCATTGGTAGGTATTATGACAGTATGTGATAAAAATAACTGAATAAATGCATGTTTTAATTACATTAAACACCAATAATCTCACTAAAAAAATCTTTAAAATATTGAATCTACTCCATGTTAGGGTAGAAAAAGGTTACCAGGAAGTTCAACACTGCCAGAAAACTCCCACATATACTTTATTGTTCACTTATCAGAATTTTAGCCAAGTCAAAAAAAGAGTAAATTATGTAAAAGTAAATGGCAACTAAACCAAATCATTTTCCTTCCCTCTGTTTCTGTGGTAATTTAAAAGAAAAAAAAAAAAAGTAAGATTTTTTTATTTAAAAATTTCAAAGTACATTTTGAAATTTAGCAAAAATGAGCCTTGGGTTCCATGTGCCAAATACGTTGCTTCTAAAAAATGATATCCCATTTTCTCTTTTTCATTTTAGAATCTTAAGTATTGCCAAAACAAGTCAATTTATCCATAATGCCTCTTAGGGTGGCAACTTCGCTTGTCTTAGATCCTGAATATCTATATTGATGCTTTTAGCGCTGACAACAGCTTTCAGACTTTGTTTCAGTTTGCATTTGACTTGTTCATACTGCAACACTCCAATACAATGAAATTTGTATAAGTGCCCAGATTTGCTCAACCACTAAAAATAAAAATGTTACCATTTATAAGGGTTATCAAATAATTTTAACACAAAACAGATTCTTCCCATTCTTTTGCCTTTTTGTAAAAGACAACCATGACTTGGTATTTGGGAAAGAATTTCTTACATTCCAGTCACAAAGAATATTACTACTCTTCAGCATACTGTAATTTAAGTATTTTGCAGATCACACTTTGTGAAAGGGTAATAAGGCATCAAATGTCTTCACATTGCAGTTTATAAGGGCTGGATTTCTGAAGAAGATTCAGAATATCAACCCTCCCTTCCCAGATGCACAAGAGCATTCTTAAGATTCACACAGGTAATAGGGCATCTCAGAATAAATATCACATACAGCTCCACAACGTATAGTCACGTGAACTAAAAACGCAGAACTTACTCCTTTGGACAAGGCTGGCCCACATACTTTCAAGGAAATTAACAAATTTCTATAAACTGAAGTTTAACACTCTTCACCTGGACTCAAACATGATATGCTCACATAACTGAAAGGCTAAACAAGATGACATTTGTGTCCTGTTGTGCCCATTCCACAGCTACACAAGGGAACTCCCTGGCAGCCAAACCAACACAAGCTCTTGACCGAATTTCCACAAGTGATATGAAAGCCCAGTGAATTAAGCAAACACATTTTAAAGCACCTGGCAGGAATCATGTGATACAAATGTAAAAAATCAAGTACAAAAGCTCCAGCAGCAATTTTGTTCTACTCCACTTACTCAATATGTAAAGCTTCTATTTAAAAGGTCACACAAAGGAAATAAACATGTGCATCCCTCAGATGTATATATCTGCAATATGACATTTAAAAAAAACTGTGTATATTACAAACTACATCAAATTTACTTTCAAGAATAAAATTTTTGTTTGGATTTTATTTCTTGCCTTTTTAAAGAAAAACCAAATAAAGAATAGATCTGAAGCCACTTCCTTCTACCCTTTAAAGTTTCCTGATGAATTTTTAAACACCAGAGCCGAACTTGCCCTGAGTAAGACATATTCTTAAATAATTATCAAGAAAATACAATACTGTATTCACTTTAGCCCCTAAGATCCTAAAGGATTCAGAGTAATCATTACTTTAATGTTGAGTATATTATGGGACAAACAAGAGAAAAAAACTTCTAAAATTCCTATGAAATATTACACCAAAAAGAGCACAAATAACAGAGTAGGAAGAGCACAGGAAAACGATCAATACCTGCTTTTATTGAAAAAGGCTCAACACGAACAAGAACCTCACACATGGTGGAACCTCTTAAGACCTGTGAAGCCTCTAAGTCATCTGAGGACTAATTAGGTTTTCAAGAAGTCTTAAAATGTAATACACCCTATTCCTACAGAATTTCAATTGAATATGGATTCTTAACTCTTTCATTGTAAAATCAGAGTCTAGCAGTTTATAAGAGAGTGCAAAAACACAAATGAAGCTAAGCCACTTCATCGTATTTTCTATTAAGAATGAAATGAAGTACAGTTGAAATCAAAATTCTATACTTGCTGTATTTGATTTAATCCAGAGTAATGCCATCTATAACACTACTTACAGAGAAGTAATAGAAAAATCTGCTGCAGTGCCTATATTGATCTAGTGTTGTACTGAACACTTTTTCTATTGAGAGTCAATTACATCTCCTCCACACCCACATCTCTCATTCTAACACAAAGTTTACTTTTTTTACATCACAAGAAATTTTCTGCTAAACAGAAAATATAGTAATTATAAAAGGGAACATCTGCATTTTAAAAAGATCTATCAATCTTAATATTAGCCTAAGAAAAATACTGACTAGAATTAAAACAGTGTCATTATTATGTATATGCCATCTTTCACACAAGAAAATCCACTCAAAGCCTTTTTTAAAACAGATCCAAAATTAGAAGTCTGTAACTGCTACAATCTTAAGGCTGTTAAGCTACCAGACCACAGGCAGTTCAGAGCAGGGCTGATTAGCTCAATCACAGCACCTTGCTAAAGGCAGTTGAGAGCCCCAAAGTGAATCTAAATCACATCAAGCAACTAAAAACACAGGCAAAATTACTTTATCCTCCAAGCATTGAGGATGCTACCATAAAAAGAATAAGCTATAGAAGTTCATGAGTTAACTAAAACCCTATGATACATGTTTCTACAAATATCATATATTTAAACCCAAAAAAGGTATAGAAAGTCCCAAAATCAACTTCATGAACACTCATAAACGATGGAATACTGTCTGGAGTTAGTGATTGTGAATATGGTTACAGCACCTAAACGTTACTGGGGGTGGAAGACAACATGCTATTGAGGAGGGATAAAGAGAGATAAGAGCTAAGTGCTCTAGGGAGGTTTTTACCAGCTTTTCCTTTGACCCTTGATGTTGTCAGCCTCAACAGAAAGGAAAAATTTCTCTGTAGGATTCATTTCGTTTTCTTTTCAAAGTAACTCAAGTAATTCAAAGCCACCAACAGCTTGAAGAAGAAAGAACCACCTGTAGAGGTCAGTATTCTAAAAGTGTATCAGTAAATGTGTAATAAATTGTCAAATTCTCTGTTTAGGAGAAACTTGATACTATGTGTGTTGAATAATGATAATCCAGTACACCTACACACATGAATGTATCCTCCATCCTTTTAGACAAATATCATGGAAATAATTTTGCTCTGATTAATACAATGTGGAAGAAGATGAAAACAAAATTCCTGAACTGGTTCGTCACAGAAGTAACACTTGAATAAAACCAGTTTCCTAAGGCAGATTAAATATTTCATGAACTTAATATCAAGAATTTCTACAGAGAATTAAATAGGAAAATTAATACAGAGATGGCACAGGCAACTTCTAAATTTACATTAAAAGATTTCCATAGTGTATCAAATGGCAAAATTCCTTCCCAGAGCGAAGAGTTTTTCTCAGCTTGTATCATAAAATGAATATGGTACAGTAAAGGGTCTGTCTCGAAGACTGAGAAATGTGCTCAAACAGTTAAAAATTTTAAATACTGAACAACAACTCAAATATTGTTTACTAGATCATGAAAATGCATTAGATTTAAAAGAATCATTTTGCTATAAAGTGAAAAAAATCATAAGAATTCTGATCACTGATTTTTTTTCTCTGACTCTGTGGCAAGATAGCAAGTTTCATCGAAATTTCCTGTTGATTTCAGCAGGAAAGCAGCAAAAAAACAGCTGCTACAGAAAATCTCTCATTTGTTGCTTTTGGTTGCATGTAATTCTTTTGTGTTGTCCCAAGCATTTCAGGTGAGATTGTTCCTTGCATGAAGACATAAGTAACTTAACTTTGAGTTATAAAACTAAAAAAGAACAGCTCACAAAAAAGTAGTTCCTTTTTTACAGGAAAAAAAGTAGAATGTGCATTTATTTATTAATTTATTTATATATAGAGAGAGACATATTCAATGAGCTTCCAGTAACAAAACCAAGGCAATTCAAAGGAATTTTCAAAAAACAGTCAGACATAACACCATGGAGGAGAAGGTTCTCCTGTTTGAAATGGGTCAAATATGAGCAGAGAGGATTTATACAAAATTGTGTTTCACTGTGGAGCACAAACTTACTGGTTTTTAAATACTTTAATCTCATTCTCTTATGTTTGCTTACCATTTTATTTTGTCTTTAGGACATGCTACAGATGATTATTTATTTTCTGATAGCCAATCCTTCCCATTGCATGATAGTTTTTGTCCAAGGTTCTCCAAGTTTCCATCCTTCTCAATACATTTCCAGTTGCAGTATTTGGCTCTTGCTGTGAATTGCACAAACAATCCCATCTCTAGACAATCGCTGACGAGGCAGAGCCTGGCAGCAATGGTCAGTGGCTGCATCTGACAAGGCCTCCTGGCTTAGGAGCTTCCTTTTGACAAGTCAGAGTCTTGGCTGTTCCTAACTTTTTGCATTAAAAACAAGGAATGCATTTTCTAATCCAGAGCACTCATGTTATCCAAGTATGCAGACAAAGCAAGCAAAAAGGTCTTTGAATAACACGACCTTTGAGAAATCCTAGCAGCAGAACTCCCTGCACTAAGGAGCTCTGCACTCTTCAGCGTATTTAAGCAGCCTGAGTGTGAAGGAATTACTTGAGTGCATGATCAGAATATTAAATATCTCACACTTTCCAGACTCACAGCCAGCCTATCAAATAACAGAGTAACAAAGTATTTCAGAGCAAAACTTTTTTGATGATTACACACCATCAGTAGTACCAACAACAGCAGCACGCACACACGCCCAGTTACACACTACTCTAAATTGTGTACCAGAGTTTGGAGAAAACACTGACTGCCACAGCTGACAAACATGATCTTCTACTATCACTGCCAGAGCCACTGGATGTAGTGACACTGTCCCCTTACAATTTCACCTAATTTTAAGAAGAACTCAAGTATTCAGCCATTTCTGAAAGCCTTAAGTGGATTAGCATTTATTTAAAAACTCTCTTGAAATCCTGTCTTATAAAGGATGTCCTCTCTAAGACTGCAAACAAAAAATACTTGGAGTCACTGTGCTAGAAACATTGCAAACCTCAAACAGAAAGTACAACTTCCTTGTAAATAAATTTCCACTGCATGCCCACATCTGTAATATGTGGTAGCACAAGCAGACAAGAAAAAACAATGAAATGGTTCCATAGCCAAAAAAAAGAAATATATACCCACATATATACACACTCAAACATGTATAAAAATATATATTCATAGAAGCTTCCTTTACACATTCCAAATCAAGTTGCCAGGTTAAAACAAAAACAAAACAAACAAACAATAAACTTAAAAGAAAAAAAATCTTTGACATTTACATGTCATCTTGAAATGCAGAGAAAAGTTTTTTCCTACTGCTATTACACAGCAAAAATTCATAAAAATATGAGCCAGACAGTTTCAGCAAATTTTAGGTCCCTGGTGGCAAACTTGCAGCTAACCATGGAATGTCACCTCCAAAGTCACTTACTTTAAAAATGACTAATTTCTCTGAAAATACTCTGAATTCCAGCAAAGTCCCAACAGCGAGTGAAACAGGCTGGGAGGGAGAGTAAATAAGTGAAGGACAAGGAAAAAGAAGAGACATGTATAAACAAAATGAAAACATTTGAAAAGCATCAAGGAAAGTATTTGCTCAGAAGCACCACACTGTCTGACTGCTGTCCCCTGCCCCTCGCAGCAGGCTGGGGCTCCCTGGGCACTGCAAAGCTGCAGCTGTGACAGCAGCAACAACACTGCTCCAGTGCAGGCCTTCCTGCCACCTGCAGCACTGCAAAAACAGACTCCTTGTGCTCACCTAAGCAAGGCTACATGTTTTGGATGACAAAAAAGGTAAGGCAATCTGCATTGCTACCTCAAATAGATCTGGTTTAAAAAGAAATAACATTTTAAAAACTCAAATACAAAAGCCCACACACAACCTATTGCCTACATTTTAATCAAGAACAGAAAGAAAATGAGAGCAGATATTACTTGGCTAGATGTAAAGGAAAAGGACAATCCTTTTCAATAGCAGGCTCCATTTCTCAACATGACTATGTTCCAAAAGATTAGATAACAGTATCAGGCAACATCTGACTATTAATGACACAACCTCACAGAATGGAGAAAAGTATTTAAGCATATATTGACTTTGTAAGATTTAAGATACAGCACACAAACAGCCCATCCTTTTCTAACACATTAACATTTTGGTATTAAATGCTTGGATTAATGGATTATAAAGGAGTAATACCATAAATTAATTCAGATACATCTCAGCAAAGTTGCTGAAAAAGAAAAGAGGAAGGGAAAAAAAAAAAGAAAAAGAAGAGATCAGCATTCCAGAAGTGTCCTCAGGGGAAAGCAGCAGCCGATCAAGACACACATTACCTCTGCCCCTGGTTCATCCATCTGCTGCACCTCAAGGAATGCCACAGGGGAAGCAAACATGTGGAGCACAGCTAATAACAGCAATTCTGTCCATATTAGAAACTAATTATCACCCTTTCCTATCAGGATCAGTGCTTCCAGAATTATAAGCAATTTACCCTACTAAATGCAGTCTAGAATTTAACACTCAACTCAATGGCTTATTTTTTTTAAAAAAAGGCCAATTTTGACTTAGATATAGTACAAATTACATTTCTTTTCCTCTCAATACTGCCCACTTTCCTGCATCTGAAGATTTAAATTTTTGTTGTTCTATTTTTTAGTGAAGGGGTGAAGGGAAAAAAACCTGCTTAAACACAATTCTGTGCATTTAACTCTCAGCTCAAAACTTCACAACTGCTGTGATTAAGTCTATGTAAATCTAACAAAGAAGACAAACATTGAGTTTCTATTGTATTAGCCATCTTCTGGAAATACCAGCACGAAATCTCATTGCTCCCTACCAAATGTATTACTTTTTATTAAATACACAGACCATAAAACTACAAAATGATATTTAAAAGCTGTGAAAAGCATTTTATGAATTGTCCTCACAAATAGAAAACAAGAGCTTCTCCTTCATCTTTTGTCATTCTACTAAACTAAAAATTAAGAACCGGGAGGATTGTTGAGATCCCTCAGCATTAACCTGGTCTATGTAAGAACATAATTATTTATTTTCAAATGACTGAGAAAACATTTTGTTTTAATTAACACCACCATTTGAGGCACTACTTCTGCACATTTTGTAGCACAATCCAAACTACTGAGAAACAGTGACCACCAAAGGAAATTATCATATGATTGAGTGCAAAGACCTAACTAAAGAGCATCAGATATGGATCAAAACAGTACTTCTCTCACAAGAATCTCAATTTCTTTGTTTTCTATCCATCCACTCCTCAAGCCAAGTACTTCTTTAGCCCTGACCCAAGTTTTTGTCTCACAGCCTAAAAAGACCAAATCATCCTCTTCCAAATTCCCTCAAAGCCCGTCCTGTTTCGCCAGCAGGTGCCACTTTTTTGAGAAAGAGAAGGTCAACATTCCCCTAAGGATTTGAGCAAAATGCCTCCTGGAGCGAGCAGTCTGGCATTGGTGCTTGGGTCTGCTCCCTTGAGACTGCACATGCTGGCTCTGCGCCTTGAGGTAGCAATGTCAAGAAGTGTTAAGGATTTACAGAGAAGTCTCACGGATTTCACTGAAAAGCATTCTAATAGAAATCACACAACTACTTGGTTGGCACCTCTGAAGAACATACATTGATATTATGCTTAAAACATTTTTAGATGGAAATGAAACATTCCCTAAAATATTTGAATCAAAAGTAAATAGAATTTAGTGCCAAATGCTAAAGAACTGTAATAACAAAGCAGAGCTACTGCTTTTTTTAGTGCACAAATTTATACCAGCATACATTCATAGTACTTATAAAGCTTTTTTTTTTTTTTTTTTTTTTTTGCTAAACTGGGGATAGTCAAGGCTGTATTTATGATCAACTGTATCCTTCAGCATGAAGGGATACAGAGCACAAACCTAACGCAAAACATCAGCAACTTGGCTTAATAAGATTACAGTACAGTAAAGGGTGCTCATAAGCATTTTCTATAAATGAAATGTAAAGCCTGATGACACATACGAGCCGGAAGACCAACCTAAGCTCATAATGAAGGTATTGTGACAAAGCTTAGTATCTAAAACACCAACAGAATGGTGTATTTTTGATGTGGTTGAAAATTTCACACTGATTATAAAGCAGCCATGTTCCAGTGGCTAGTTTCAGGGTAGTAGTGTTCTAGTTTCTATCATCCATGTAAAAACTATAAGACACCTAATACTGAGTTTACCTAGTATATTATTCCTTCCTGCAAATCTCACTTCTCAGAATAATAGTATATTTACAGTAATGGCACATGTTGGAAAATTTAAACCACTTGTCCAACACCCTTAAAGAAATAAGTAAAAATATACGTACATTTAACTCAGTACACCACAGTTTATTTTTCGAATGCAGTGAAAAAGGGATATTATGATCTTCTGTGGGAAAAGCAAGCTGGCAGACTGAATAAATATCAAGAACTATAACCACTTAATTCACTGAGTAAAAACAGGCAGGAAATCAAAACCCATCACCCCTGCTCCCCAGTCACATTTGCCCTCTACCAGGACACAGAAATAAGTACTACAGTGAATCAAATAGCATCAGGCAAACTTGGTTTTGTTTCCTCACCTTCACAGTTCTGAGCATGCTTACCCCCATGTCCACCACACACAGACACAGCTATTCTTTTATCATCTGTATGCCTTGAGAAAACACTCACGCAGTCCTAGACCAGTAATGACAGAAATTTCCCTAAACAGATTTGTCAACAGCAATGATAAAAAGCATATAAAGTCTTCTACCAATATCCTACATACCTTCTCACCTTCACTGGATTCAGTAACTAAATCTGCATTAAAATAATTGTGCAGTGGTACTTCAGCATTCAATAAACCACGTTCCTTAGTATGTCACCAAGAGCTATTCCCAGGATTAGGGGGGAAAAATACTGAAATATAATATTTAGAAGTCAACATCCTTTATGTTCATATCTGGTTGTCTGTCAAATCCAAACCTCAGTTAAGTCAATACCACTCAAGGTTTGGTTTTTTTCTTTATAAAATTCCTTTTTATTTCTAAGAGTTACCAGGGGCTCATTGTGCATGCACAATGCATAGAGCGTGCTGAGGAGGAAGAACTAAAATAAGGATACTCTTACACAAGCCAGTCACCCATTCTTTCCATCATTTACTAAAAATATTTTTTTTAAAAATTCCCTTCTGTTAACTGAAGCACCTAAAAGCTTTTTTTCTGTTTGTTACAAGGAAAACTCAATTCTGAAAAAAAAAAATATTATTTGTATTTGAATCAAAATACATGCAAGTCTTTGAGCAGATATAAGCCTACAGCTACGTGTCTATTTCTAATAATCCCCATTAAAAAAGCAAAGCTTTAAGTAGAGCTCCTTTCTGAAAGAGGATTTTTTTTCCTTAAAAACTACCTTGGTTACAAGCCACAATATGAAACCAAAGGACAAACATCTTAATCAATTTGCCCCTCCTAAAGAAGACAGATTTAATAATGGATACCCAAATATATCCAGCTGAATCAGATGATGTGCAAGAAAAAGGAGAGGTTGTTGCTGTTGCTTTTTAATAATATGGAGCAACTGACCACCTGTCAGCACCTCCACTGTCAGCACTGGCAATAGGAAAGGGAATTCACGTTCACAGAGATGCAAGCACATTCAGCAAGCTATTTCTTAACATCTACACTAACCAAAAAACTTCCTTCACTGCAGTGCACCCTGTGTTACCATGACATTTACTTCAAAAGTTTTCCATTCTCAGCTCCATACATATTACAGGAACTTTTTTTAAGAATGTGCAGTATCATTAAATTTTATTTGAAACAAATGAGCACATAACCCTTCTTAAGATTACTTTCTCTAACTCTAATACTAAGGAGAACAAGAGGAAAGTGCTAAGTCACCAAAATCCCCGAAGAGAAAGTCACATTAGAAAAGCCAAATACAAAAAGGCCAAAATGTGTGAGAACAGAAATACTTTAATAGTCATATCAAAACAGAGCTCCAGCCTGAAATAGTGAGTAAGAGGCATATTGAGAAGAGAGTACTTTGAGCACAGAGCTAGCTCTCTCCTCTGCAAGGCACTCTAGCATCAGACCACATTCAAAAACCATCAGAGATTTACAAACTATAAAAGCATACCTGTTTTGGATTTCTACTTCCCTACAAATATTCTTGTAAAGGAGTGAGTAACTACTTAAACACAAAAAGGTCAGAGACAACTTCCAAATGGCTGGCATTGCCCCAAGCTATTACCACGGAGTTATGGATAAGCAGATAACAGTTTCTGACCCTAGCTTCCCACACCCCAGAAGACCTTAGCACCCTGGTTGAGCTCTTTCCCTCCAAACACACAAGCCCTAACAACCTCTTTCTGCTCTCCAGCACAGGCTGGCAGTAAGCACTGAATGAATTTCACTGCAGAACATAAACCACAACCAAACCCTACCACATGTGCAAGTGCTGGCTGTATGCACAAATGGCTCTCAGCCAGCTTGACTCCTGTCACTCACAGGCAGGAAGAAAACCAGACAGGCCACTTATGCAAAGGCTTGTTCACTGTGGGACAGCAACAGAAGATTTATTTGCACAATTGGAGCCATTATGCCAATAACTTCTGTTCACTGACACCCTTTACAGAAATCCTGAAAGGGAAAAGTTACAGCACAGAGATAACTAGAATTCACAGCAATCGTCCCAAAATGTCTGAGACTGTGTGAATTCATATACAAAGTGAAGAGCAGATCTACCAGCATCCAAGTGGCTTCAATAGAACAGGATTATTAAGCCAGCACCCAAACGACATTTCAATAGTAAAATACTGTCATGAAAAATGTAGTGACACAACTTTATTGTATCAGGTAAAAAATACTGAGTCTTGCAGGAACTTTACAATATTAATATTTCCTCTGCAATCTATACAGGACTCAAATCAACTCCCCCAAGTAAATCAGGTATAAAAGTGCTTGACTTACAATACAGCTAATATGACAGACATGTTCACTGATTGAAAGCCACATCCTTAACTGAACTGAGAGAAATGCAAATTATCTAAAATCTAGGAAAACTAAAAAGAAAGCACTAACTGAACATACTCTGTCAATTCCTTATGGTCAAAGAAAAAAGTAACCAAGAATAAAGAATTTTAAAAGACGGCCAGATATTCCAGTGCTGACAGAAATAGAACACAAGACAGTTCTAGTGCTTTTTCACAGAATCACAGAATATTCTGAGTTGGAAGGGACCCAAAAGGATCATCAAGCCCAACTCTTAAGTGAATGGCCGTATGGGAATCAAATCTGCATTATTTGCATTATTAGCACCATGTTCATTACTACTGCTGCTACAGAGCACAACATGGAATTTCACACATGTAAGAGGGCGCTTCGCTTGGCTTTTTTAAAAGGAAATCAGAAAATGCATAAAGGAAACCAACAAGGGCACAATCTTCACAAAAGAGGCACTGATATCAAAATTCTTTTTCATCATAATGGTGGCCTGTATTTCCAAAGAAGTTATCAGACTGCTGAGAAATCAAGTCCTTCCCTGTAATCCTAAATTTTATCTGAATAAGATCAACACACTTCCTATGAAGAAATAATAATATAATTCTCAATAGTATCATTCCAGATACACACCAATTAGCCCTATATATTATTTCAAATATCATTTCCAAAAGGATTAGAAACAAAAATTATTTTTTTTCTTTATCTGTCTACATTCAAATTTAATCCATCATGAGGTTTCAGAGGAAAAAGCAGGCTTAAAACAACTCAAAAGCCTATTCCCAGCCCCATGGGAATGCAACGTCTCAAAATACTAAATCTGTCACTAGTTCAGAGGTGATTGCAGACACTGCTGTGCCTCCCACTTACATTTTCAGTTGTACATTTCCAGAAATACGTGTGTGTGAGAAGAAACTTTTAAGACAAGTGATTTTTTTAAAGGAAAAATATTTAAAACTGCTCAAAGGTGATTACGACAATCTTGAGGCATTCTTGAAGAATATCCTTACAGTAAAAGTGAATCAAACTGTACTCCAGAACACAGTCACTATTCTTAATATTTGTGTCCACACACTTTCTTTTTCTCTGCCCACTTTCTTTCCTTGCTCAAGACATCTACAAAAAAAAAAAAAAAATAATAATAATAATGAAAAAAAAAAAAATCACACCACCCAGAACAGTAATGAAAGAGAAAATTACCAAATCATCCCTGGGCATTTTGTCCAACAACAGATGTTAGAAAGCCTAACTGGAAAACACAACACAGAATATGTGTTCAGGACTGGCATTCCTTTGGTTCAGCCCGTAGAAACGCCTGGAGGAATCACACAACCTAGAAGCAGCTAACTGTATTATCCACGTCGATGAAACTAAGCCTAGGATAATGCAAATGACTAAATAAAATTTAAATATTAATAAACTTCAGTTGAACATGCAAATTCAAATCTACCCCAAGTAAAACAAGTTCACTGTTTTCCTTGCTACCCAATGGGAATTATATTAGCAAAGTTTTATCAATGCCTTTAATACTTACTAGCAGAAGCAGCATCACTAAGAAACTGCTATAAAACTCAGGAATTGTTTTACACCTCCTCTCCATTTTTGCCTTGGAATTCAAAACCAAGACCATTTTAAAAACAAATAATTCAGAAATTAAGAAGTATTCATATCAAGTCCAGAAGACATTCTCAACTACCTTAAGCAGTAACAAAATCTGGCAGTGGACAAAAGTAATCACTTGGGAGTGAACGTGGCCATGAAGAACCTGAGAGCACAGTACTTCTGTCTTTATTTCCCAGCTTCAAAGGTGGACACTCCTCTTTACAAAAGCTGATGCTTTTAAGATTTAAGTTTTTGGATAACATAATCGTACCAAAATAAACACAAAAGTTGCCTTCATATTCTGCTTCTGTATTACCACTTAAAGATATATATTCTTCAAAAGTAAGTTGGAGGGAAAAACCTATCTACAATAATAAAACAGTCGGGGATCAAATATATATTTTGCAAGAAATTAAAACATAAGAATCTCCAAAGTTTCTTGCAAATCATGCACAAAAAAAATAGCCTTCTCACACCAACAGTTTCAACCAGCTCATCTTATGGACTTCCCTGCTTCCCTGCTTCCTGATTTCCCCAGCTTTCTGTTTCTCCCTAAATACTTGTTTCAGTGTAAACATCCTACTTCTCTTAAATCTGCTGTGAAGTTTAAAAATAAGTACCTCAAATCTCTTGAATTACAAAGAAATGAGAAACCGTCCAAGAAGGTAAAAAGCAAAAATAAAATTTAAAAAAAGAAGAATAAAAAAAAAACAACAACCAAAAAACCCCCAAACCAAACAAAAAAAAATTCACAAAAAGTACCACATTCAGAAGCTGCTGAAATGTAATCTACAAATTGGGATCAACTATTCAACTTCCTAAAGAAATTTTTAATTCCTTAAATTCATTTGGGCTCTCTCCCCTTTCAGTATTTTCTGAAATATTGTTTCCACTAGCTATAACAGAGATTCCATTTAAAACAAAAAGCAGGGATAACAAAGCTACAGTATTTGGATCGCTTGCTTTTATCCCAACCTGGTTGCTTTTCATGTAAAGCAGCTTTTTTTTCCCCAAAAAGCTAGAACAAAATATAAGGCAAGAGTCACAATCAGCTAGTTTGGCAAAACATGGTAGCTGGATTTTGAGTTTCAATGAATTGAGGGCCAGCACACTGTTTTTCTCTTAAATAATATTTACTTACAAAACAGGTTTCACTGATCAAATGGAAACAAAATAGGTTTCACCGATCAAATGGAACTGAGACCAAAGCACACTGTTAATATGTGAAATATTTGTTTTCAAAATATCTGTAGTGCTTGAAGTCTTCCCCTCTCACATTATTTACTCATCAGTACTTAAACTTACCCTCACATACCAGAATTATGATATAAAAATTATCAACTTCACAAAAGACTCCACTTAATGATATACAACCATTTTTATGGCCGAAGAAGCAAACAAGTTAGAAAGCACTTCAGGGGAAGTAGAAATTATTGTTTTGAAACTAAGTTCTTCATGATCATTAGGTTAAATCAAATTTGTTTCCTAACTTTAAGACACACTCTTGTTGTAGCACAATTAGCTTTTCTTTTTCTGTTAGAATACAGGTTCTGTCTACAACAATCCAAAGGATATTTTTAAGTACTCAGAATACAGACAGAATAGCAACACAGTCACATTTAACGCAGCCTCATCTCTTGTTTCAGTCAGAGTAGGTTTTGTCAAAAATCCCACTTGATTACTGAATCTTTTTAGACGACTTGTTACCATATCCATGATTATTAGATCATGGCCATAGGCTAGACACTGGTACATATATCCAGCTGTCAAAATGAATTTAATCCATTAAATACAAAGGATAGCTTGGACAGGGTTGTTTTCTGTTTATATATCAGGAAACCTTTTTAGACTAGAAATTTTCCTCCTTGAAGAAATTTAGGCAAATGTATCTGTGTTTTCTTATTTGGATAAGATTCAAATAAAATTTACAGAAATGAGACACATATGTAATCTGTGAAGGTGTGCTGAAACAGTTTCTATAATGAAACAGTTTCTATGAATCCCAGACTGAAATTTGCATTTCCAGATTTTTAAAATAACAGAGTATACATTTAAGAAGCTGTATAGTAGATACAGCCACAACTGAATTGAAGAAAAACTCAAAACTCCATCTACATTAGTAAAAGATTGAATTAAACAAGCAGAGATATCAAACTAAATACAAAAGTAGGGAATGAATAATGACACTGAAAACAGTGCCAGCTAATTTAACTCTGCTTAGGTCATATGAGGTTATTGATATTAACCCGTTCCAAGATCACCATTTACATGAACTGAGCAAGTCTTCTTGCCTGTTCCACAGTGTAAACACTAGCCCTCATTTTAGAGCTGAGGAAACCAGAAAATAGAAAAGAAAAAAAGAAAGGCAGTTCCTCAATGATGCAGCAAAACAGGAACAGAAATTTTACCTCTTTGCTATGTCCTTCAAAACAAGAATATCTCCTCTTCACTAAGCAATGATTCAATCTTGACCAAAGCTTTTAATGGAGATAAAAAGCCTTCTTTAACTTTTTACAAAATTTTGCAATTTTACAAAAATAACTGCACTAAGTAGAAAGTGACTAGGACTTTGCTATTCCTGATGATTTTTTTAGATATGAATTAAGAGTCAGTAAGACCAAAAAAAAAAAAAAAATCACATTTCAAGAATTATGTATTTTGTTCATTACTCAGTATTCCATGTTCCTATAATTTAACAGATCAAATAAAACAATAGCATAAATTATAAAACCAGAGATTATTGAAAAGCATTTAATATTTGTAATATTTGTACATGGAAGCTGGTTATATGAATTAAATTATCTCTGCCTTTTATTTCAGAATTAGAATTTTAAAAGATAAATACCTAACTTCTCATATTAAACTCATTTAAAATGCTATCTTTGTTAAGCCTGACAAAATCAGGCCAGTATTTATACACACTTACATATTCAGAACACAATGAGCTTATCTCAACGTATGTCAGTGACCCTACTGCCACAATCCCAAAAACAGTGCCTACTCAATTGGTACTGACTCAAAGGCTAAAAGGAAACAAACAGAACATTTGTTGGAGCTGTGAAAGACCTTTTATTCCCAAACGTGACATGAGACCAACTGGCACAGCAGTCAGAGGATACTTGGGTTATTAATGCTATGTTCCTTCCCCAGGATAGCTGCAGAGCGTTAGGACACACGTCCGCTGAGGCAGCATTAAATTTGCTTAAAAGGGGAAAACAACAACAAGCAGACACTTTGCAGAGTCTGATTCCCTTACTGTCCTTGTGATCAGTGCTGACCTCTGCTTGGTAGAGGATCTGGTCCTCGTGCCAAGGCCACTCACACCACAACTCGTCTATGCAGGCTAGGCCAACACATGTACAAACTGTAAGCAACAAGTCCACCTGAACTGCTTAGAGCAGCGGCTCAGCAACGCTTCCCAAGGCCAAGCCAACCTGGAGCTGTGCTGCTCTGAGAAAGGGGCAAGGGCAAGCAGGGACTGAAAAACAACACCCAAGCTAAGGATCTCTAGTATGGCACATGCACACATCCGCTGCAGCAGGCTGAAAGTTCAAGTACAAATAAAGTACTCATTATTTCATTCTTCTTTAATTTCACTTGGAAAGACAAAGAAGAAGAATGAAGTATTTGCTTAATTCTCACTTTTATCTATTGCAGAGAAAGTAGATAGAGCTAAAGACTATGTTACATAAACAGATGTAAAGGATGGAGCAAGCTACACGGATAACTTCAGAACTCATCTCATTTAGAGGCTCTTTCAGTGAAAAAGAAATACTTACACGTGGAAGTCCCATAAAAGAATATGCTGTACAGTGTTAATGACATTGTCTTCAAACTAAAAAAAAAAAAAAAAACCCTACTTTTTTTTTTTAGTTTTTCACATTCAAAATTTTTTTATCTTCTTAAATAAGCAAAAAAATAATCAACTTCATCCTGACAGCACATGTAGAAATTGGTATTATGGCTGCCTAGAGTTCTCTGCTCTAAAAATTGTCTCTGATTTCCCACATTTCATCTTGATAAAAAACCTCATATATAAAAAAAACCCAAGAACTATATTAGCTGATGTGACAAGAAATGCATATCCTCTTCTTAATTTGAAAACAATTAACATTTGGCAACTACAGTCTGAGGACAAAGTATGTATTTACAAAGATATAGCTGAGTTTGCTGAAAAAGGGATCCTATGTAAGATATGTTTTCCAGATAAATGCAGACCTTCACCTCTCTGTAAGTGACTTTCCCTCAGGAGTGTCACATTCATAAAAATGGTAGCAAGACAACCATTTTACCTATGGAAACAAAAACATTAATGAGAAAACGATGATGAATGAAGCAGTGTATTTTCCCAGCTGTTTTGCACTACCCAAAATTACAGAGGAAATCCTTAAAAAATATTTCTTTCAGGTACAAAAAGGGACAAGAACTGTGGGAAACTCAGAAAGTGATACTTTTGCAATAAACACTGGTTAGCTGATAGAACAATCTCCAAGTGCATTCAAGCAAAGTATGTTAAAGACAAAACGTTCACAAAGTAAGATTTTTAAAAGTCGTAGCATTATGAACATTGGGTTCAACCAACCAAAAAAAGCAAATAATGTATTTCAAGGAAATCTCTGCTTTCTGCTCTTTTTACTCCAGCTATGTGCTAATACTGACAAAGTACTTTCAGATCAATGCACCAAGCACTTCAGGAGATGCAAGAGCTGTGCCAGGAATCCTGCCTTCAGAAGGACGTTCATTGCTATGGCAACAGCATGTTCTCCAGGATCCAATTCAGAGACAACCTGTGACACACTCATGAGAGATGGCCAAACTTCACCGGAGAGCGCACTGCAGCACAAGTGGCATTGTCACACACATGCCAGTTAGCACTTGCAGAAATGCAGGGGACAAAACAGGGGGGTTTATGAATGTTCACAGGGCACTTAGGTTCCCTGCTTATAAACTGCTGCGTCTGGGAGAAAAAATATCATTCACCGTATTAAACAAATTTAGACTATTCAAAGGCCAAAAAGTATATTATCATTAGCATAGAATACAAATTGCATTACACATCTCCTATATTCAGGCATTTATCCCTTTCCTGATTCCAATTTCCCCTAACATGATGAGGGTAAAGGAAAATGAAAGGGTTAGTACATAGCAAAGAAGCAAATTATTGAAACTATTATTCAGTACTCGGCAAGTATCTTGAAAGTGAGTTTAATGAGTATAACACACACTTGTGGCCACAAACTCTGGTTTTAGTACATCACTCCTCAAAAAAAACACAAACAATCTCTTACAGTGCTTCACCTTCTACCCTGAAATATATTCACAAAAATACCCTTGACATCCTGAGATTTAATCACCAAGCATGCTGAGTTTTACAAATCCCCTATACATCACTCTTACACGTGTAAGAATTTCTTTACTACTAGATAGAGACCAGGCAATAATTCAAGGCATTAAAAACCACCAGAAGGAAATATGAGTAATTTACCCATTTCTGCACTTTTATTATATTAATTTTCAAAAACTAATGTAATAGTTAGAGACATAACAACAGACAAAGCTCTGCCTAAGTTCATTCACCCCTGATGATCAGATCTATCTTTCCTGTACACAATGAAGACCATAACATGGGTGCATTCACTGTGTTCCCAACTATTTCTAAAATAGTTGAGCCCCTTGTAAGATTCCTTCTGGTTGTACTGTACAGCACTTCCATCCAAAAGACCTGGAAAGACTTGGGTGTATGTACTGGAGAAGATATGGTCTTACATTCTTTAAAGCCTCTCTCTTCTCCCTTTTGAAGTATCAGGCATTATCTAACTTGCTTTGCAGGTTGTAACATTGCAGATCACCTAAAAAATATTGCAAATAAACTAATAAAATTAACAGCTGAAAGAAGAAGAAATATGGGGAGGGTTGTGTTTTATTGGGGTTTGTATTTTTGGGAGATTCTTTTAGGCTTTTGCACTGGGTTTTTTGGTTTGTATTTTTTCATGTTGTTGGTGTTTTGGTTTTGTTTGGATATTTTTGGGGGGAGTTTCTTAGTTGAGGAGCTTTTAAATTCAACATCTTATAAATACTCCCAAGTATCTAATTCAGATGTTCCTGTCTTAAGTAGTATTGACAAAGTTTATGCTTCATTTTTTTGTGTGCTTATTACTGTCCTCTGGCACGAGAATACGGCATTAGAGATATCCTCAAGGCTACCAAAATAACAGTATAACACAGAGCAGAGAACACTTGCCAAACATGACATGCATTTATACACTAGTTGCCAGAAATGAGCATTTGTTTTATAAAATCCAGCTAAGGGAAAATTTTTGCATAACTATTCCATTCAATCCCCTTGAATTTAAGCATCACAAGCACTAATCTTGCAAAGACATACTACAAAATACAGCCATTTGAGCTCTACAGTAGTAAGCACCAGACATCATTTTTAGAAATACACAAAAGCTTTTCATTACTCCAAAACTCGGTCATCTTCATTAAATCACCATCTCTTCATAAAAGCCTTGGCTTCATTTAGCATTCAGGAAGATGAAAGAGCAGCTACCCTCCTTATGGATTACTTCTCTATTAGAAGAGAATACTTTGCAGGTCAAAAGCAAACAGTAAAGGATTAAATGATATTGTAGTTTTTGCTCTTATTTATTTGCAATGGGCAGTGAACACAATTGCAAAGAAACAATCGGTGATTATTTTAAGCTGTGTTCCTTTTGCAAGGATTATGACTCATGAAGTCGCTGCACAAAGAACTGGAACAGGATAGGTGTCGCATTGGAAATGGTCGACACACCACAATATGAAAAAATGTTTGTCCTACAAGCAAAGCTGTCTGATTAAATTATTTCATAGGGTAGCCACAATAGCTCTTGGGATAACACCAAGACAACAGAACCTTGTATTCAAATAAACAAAAAATAAAAACATACACCGTGAATTCTGTTCACCTACACAAGACTAAAAATACCTCTGGACTTTTTGTTTATACTGAATTAAAGGTAAAATACATTTTAAGCTCAATTTAATATACCGAATATGCACATTTATGGTCTGATATTCGTTTGAATTTACCTGCAAAATGTATACAATCAGAAATAGCCAAATTTGGATTTTGATTAACTAGGTATGTTTTTCTAATAATTAGTTCAGCCTACACATCTTTATATTTAAAAGGGATGAAAAGAATACACCATCTAAAATATTTCACAAAACATGGCTCAGAGCACACTTGCCTAAGTTCTGCTGTGTTACCACTGCTTCAGCAACAACAAAGACCTCTTCCAGATACAAGCTAAACACAAAATGTATCCTGCAGTTTTATTCATGAAAAGCAAAGCAGAAAACAAGTGATTCAACTTCTTACTCGAAGTCTACAGAAATAACAACCTGACCAAGACATAGAGTCACCACCATCTCTGTAACTAGAACTGGTACAGAAAAAAAAAACAATAAAATCTGCTACCAAAACAATGCAAACTTGCAAAGTGCAACCAATACCTCACATGCTTATAAAAAATATAGGCAACCTCTGCAGAAGATCAGGAGCAAGAAATCCACTGCAATGAACAAAAGGAACTTCAGAAAAAGTAATTAAATTTAAAAAAAATTGCCAGTCTATGCAAAAAACCCCACCTATTTCCCACTTAGCAATAAATTATAAACATAACAAAAATGTACACTTTTTAACCATCTTTCAAAAGCAATTCCATAGCCCTAATATGAGAGGGTACAACTTGTCTGTCCAAGATAAACTTTATGTAGCATTATGCAAAGTTTTTACTACCATTCACAGAGAATATTTGTCAGGGCTGCAAAGTAAACACTTTTAGTCAAGCCTTTTTCATCCCCCACTCCAAACTTCTTTAACACACTAGCAACAAATATTTTGGTGTGGTCAAGCAAGATTTTTCTGAAATCACATCTCTAGTATACAAGAATCTAACAAAAAGTCCTGAAGATTGATTGGGTACTTTTTAGCCTGATTATCCTCTGAAAACAGTGAGATATTATGAATATAACAAAAGCTACTCTTTCTGATCATTCTTGGTATTCAGTTAACATCTTCACCAAAGAAGTACGTCCTTTATGTTTTCGAATGTTGTGTTTACAAACACAGTTTTGTTTTACAGACGAAGAAACAAGGCATTCATTCAAGACATTAAAAAAATTATCATTATGTCATCTTAGACTCATAATAGAAAAAAATAAAAACAAACAACTTTACCCCTACAACTATTAGTAAATAATGCATTGTATATTTAAAAAGTCCATCAAGTACCACAATGTACCTCCAAATCATCAGGTTGAGGTTATCCAATAGAACTGGGGACTTCTAAATTTTCAATTTAAAATAATCAAAAACCAAATAAAATCCACAAAATGCAGGAGTGGCCATTAAAATTTAAAACAGGAAAAAACACCCTCAGATATTAAGATAAAACTTCTATCCTTAGAATGATAATTTTTAGCTGAACTAATATTTTCCCCCTTTTCACATCATGTTGTATAACCAAAAGTGATGAAGGTGAATTACACTATTTAAAAGTAGTTATGCGTATTCAGTAACAATCACCAAATAATTCATATGCAAAAGAAAATACTGCATTTGCTTACTTCTTTATTTAAAATCCAGTGACCTCACAGGAGGACATACAAAACCAATCAACTTTTGTTATATATTTATGAAGAAGTGCTCACACACTGAACTAGATAATGGCTGTAAGAAAAGGTTTTCAGAGATGATACTTTATTTTATGAGGTCATTTAGAGAAACTGAATTTTCAAGTATGAACATTAGTATTTATTTTTAAGCAAATTTAAGATAGAAGACTTATTTATGATATCCCATCGAACACATCTGACTCCATGGGTACTTTAATAAATTTTATGTGATTCTGAAAATGCTCAGTGCAATTTCCCTGAAAACATAAGCCTTCCACAATAGAGTAAAAAAAGAACTGCATCTCCATGGTCAACAAAGGTCAGTTCAAGAAGCCTAACAAACTATTTCAGTTTATGTGCAGCTTCCCATTTCAGAAACTGTCTCCACAAACTTCAATCTAACTAAGTGGTATAGTATTATATTACTGCCTCAAATAAATTTCTCTTCATCAAAACACACAATGTTCAACCAAGAAAAAATTACACTATCTTTAACAATTTCAGGAAAATAGAGTTTACCAAGTTAATAGTAGAGTATAGGGGAGATTAACAAACTCAAATAATGGCATCTGCAGGCTCAGCTATGGATAAAGTAGATTTACCTGAGACAAACAGCTGTCACAGCAACTTGACAGCAAAACAACTAAGGGGTTAAATCCTCTCTGTGTGACAGCTGGGAAGAAGTGAGGGGAAGGGAAACTTTGGCAAGCATGTATGAATGATAAGCTTTTAACATTAAATTCCTTTGCTAAAGATCAAAAAGAGATCATAAATAAACCCCAAAAAAGCTGAAACTTAGCAAAAGCTGCAGACATAAATTTTACAGGGAGAGATTACAAGCTCAGCTGATGTGAGAGGACATACAAATACATAAGAATCCCATTCATACTTCTTTTTCTCTTTGTCACCCAAACCTTTAGTCCTCACATTTACATTTTTATCAAATCAGCTTTCTGGATAAATACAAAATTTCAAATCATATTCCTTCCACATGCCATTAAGACCACTCTCCAAAGCGTCTTCATCACTTACAGTAGATCAGAAAAATTTGGCAGAACATAGTTACTGGTTGAGGGGAGGCTGATGGTGGAAGCTCTCTCATCCTAGGTAGATTCACATCAGGAAAGGACAAGGCACTAACTGCAATCCCACATCTTCTGAAGCCATCCAGAAATAACACACCCAAGCCAGTAACATTTATATGGGGATTGGAGGTTGGATGCTGTGTCTGTAACACAGTGACCACACTCCTGCTCTCATCCAAGGAAAAAGTTGCTGGAAATACAGGATTAGCTTTTTGATAAAATGCCTTCCACATGCCAACACAGCAAAAGTCAGTTTCCCTTATTATTAGTATCAAATGTATCACTAAACAGAAGAAAGGTCAGCACTACTAAAAATTCTCAGATCTTCTATTTGGAAAACAGCATTCTGACCAAGTGTCATGAGGTTCATCTTTCAAAATCAAAGTCAACAGCAATGAAAAATGGACTAACACCTATTACTCTGCTCACCAAACTAGACTCAGAATACTGAGCTGTTTTAGTAACTCTCACTTTTTCCTCAATCCCCAAAATATCAATATCCATATGACAACAAACACTTTAAAGTGATACATGGCTTTAAATCTGGACTTTCAGTTATCTCTATTTGTCCAACATGTTTTCTCCTTCTCTTTCCTAAATAGGAGTATGGAAGCTATATTACACAGGAATATATGCTATACTTTTCAAGATTTTTTCATTGAGTGCCTAGTAATTTATCTTTCCAAAGGTGAGGAATGGAAGGAGGAAATGAGACAGCAACAGCAAGACAGAGGCTGCCAACAGACAAGCAGCAGTGTCATGAATTTACTAGCTCTGTCTCAGCCTCCAGATTTCTAAATGCAACAGGTAAGGGATCCAGACTGAAATCTTGATCTCCTTGCATTTGCCTGTTTGAAGAATCATCCATGAGTCTCCCATACAATAAACAGAAGGTAAAGAAGCTATGGACACCCTTCTGCTTTCATGTACAAGGATTCCTCAACTTTCCTAAGGCTCTTCAGAAGAGGACAGAATTTAGCACCCCTCAGATCAAAGATGAAATACTAGGTTACCAAGTCTGCTGGTTCACCTTCAATGAAGCTAGAAGACAAACTAGATATTAAAAAAATTAAAAATAATATAAAAGCTACACTGCTGCATGACCTAATGATTTCCAGCTTTTAACATACAATAAGAGTGCCTTTTCTCTTCAGCAATTGCATAGGTCAATGAAGAGAGTATCTAAACCATTGCTCATCCAGGTAACTCTCCCAAATTCTTTTCTTTTTATTTAGGTTTTTTTTTTTGTTTCTTTTACGAGGAACTGCTGATGGAAAATTGAAAAGGAACTAAGAGTTCACAGGATTGACAAAGGCGGGTTTCGTTAATTTTGGGAAATCCTGCGTAACTTAATACACCTGCTCAAGGATTGCCATTGTGTCCTTTCCCAAGACACACAGCCCTAATTTAGGGACACTCAGGTTAATGGCAGGCTATCAACTTAAACGGTCTTTGCATCAAGTCATTAATTAGTGGCCTATCCCAAACCAACACACCCCATTCCAACTCAATACATTAGTAGAGACAAGTGGAAAGGACAGCCAGTCTCTTGAATTTGTATAAAAGGGACAAAACCAATACCTACCAGACACCTAAACAGATACATTCAGAAGTTTTTGCATGTATGAGGAACGTCTGGCTACACACAAGATTTGTGCCCAAAGCTGTTTACACCCAAATGTGCGTGCTTATTTTTCATGAACTTCAGAAGAATCTGGCAAGAGAAGTGCCACAATAGCTCTTAAACTGTACCTCTTACTTTAAACTCATATCCCTCTTCTCTGCTATACATCCACATTATGTTACTTTGTCTCTTTGACTGATAGTGCACAGATGCATGCACACATGCAAAAATAATGAATAATGCTATTAGTACACTGAAAAGGGTACTAAATTGAAAATGGTAGGCCACAGAAAAAAAGTGTCTCAGATTTACTCTTCTTTGCAAAAGACAAAAAACACTAAAGGAACTTATTTTAGGGTACAAAATCTGAGAATTAAAAATTTTTTCAGTTTTTCGGGAAAAACAGATTGAGATCAAATCTACTAAAAACCATAGGAAAATTGCACTACCATTGCTTATGGTGGGCACATGCACATTGTGACTGGTTGTTAATGGAATTACTGCAATAAATAAAGCATGTTGGGCAAAATCAGTAACCATCCAAGTTTGTGTTGGCACATGTGCTGTAGCTCAGGCAAAGGCAAAACAAGCAAAATGTCACCATAAATCACAAACACTACTGTTAGCCATAATAGCAACAGAAAATTTTTATTTTAACTAAAATCTGAAAAAAGCCTGATTGAAAACACCGATTGAACAAATCTCTGGCCTTGCCATCTTCCACTACAGTTTCTTAGAAACGGCTTCATCCTCAGAAATTGGTTTAGGAGGAGAAAAGAATGATAATTTCTGTTTTAAACAAGAATTAAATACAGCAGGTATGACAAGGAATATTTTGTGGCTTAACTCACCAGCTTACGTATCAGGTTATTTTTTCCAATATGTTTATTTTCACCAGTAGTCTGACCAAGTTATTTGGCTTTATCAGCAGCCTACATGACTTACTGTCATAATATACTACAATATATCAGATTAGTTCACTTATTTTATCTGCAGCTTTCATTCATAACTTATTGACCTGCGGAAAGCAAGCCTGCCCCAGCTATCTTTTAATCAAAACACAATGTTCAACTGTTAATCCAAGACAGCAATTTCTTACAAATTATAGATCAGTTGTATTAGCTGTTTTATTCATGCAACCCAACTACTATAGAATATAATCAATAGAAGTCTTGCAGAATTATAGCAAATCAAGCTTCTTACATCAGGATTAATAACTTACACCCCAGTATTTCCAACACTCCACAAAGCCACACCTGAAAAACAAACAAAACTTAACCATTCTTTAACAGCAACTAATTTGACCTTTCACTCTAGGGACTTGGGGGTGATAAAGAAAAGGCATCATGAGGCATTCCTTCCTTCTCAATCAGATTTCCCAGAAATATGCAGTCTTAAGAGCCATGTAGGCATACAATTGATCTTCATCTATTAATGGGGGCCATTGGGTTGAAGCTCAAGTCACTGACAGGTTGGAGGGGAAGGGGAGGTGTTTACAGATGTTTCAGTTTAAATGAGAAAGAGGAGGCTCTAAAATAAAAGACAATGAATACAGTCTTACTCCAACTAAAAAAAATAAAGCACTTTAGTATGCTTCTAAAAATATCACAAAAATAAAACTTGAGCTAAATGGAAAATATATTAAAGCAAATAACACTTCTCTAATTCCATCACTGAAAATTGGTGTAAGAGGCAGCAACACCCAAGGAAAAAAAGAAGTACTTTTCAGGAATCTGCACACAGTGTGATTTTTCAGTCCTAGATGGTGCAAAGGAATAAATACCTCCTCTTTTCATGTTTCTCTTTAAAAAGTGACCTCTAGTCAGTTAAAAAAAAAAAAACTTACAAGTATTGTTTGTCCTTGAAGTTAAAAACACTTGAAATTATAGCAAGTCAACTAAATCAAAGTACTTGGAAATTAAATTCCTGTATTTTATCACTGATCTTGACAAAGCTTTTCTACAACACTTAACACTGTCTCAGAAGACAACTAATAAAGAAGTTTGTCACCTCTCACTTCTGCAGAGTAATTCTCCTAGGTCAAGGCTTAGATCATAACATTACCAGATTTAGGGCATCTAATCCCAGTAACTAGTAAATCTCTACAACTAGAAATGTTTTAAATTAAAATCCACAGATATATACTACTACCATACCAAGGGGAACTCAGCTGAGGTTGTAGCTTGTTTGACAGTTGCAGCGTTGTACTGAGGATTGATATTTATAAGAGGAAACACCATACTGGTAGAGAAATTGAGGAGTCACACTGTTTCTCTTGAAGAAATAACTATTCTGTCATTCTCTCTTTATCTAAGACATCCAAGGGAAGAAGGGTAAGCATAGCTTAAAAATAGGACATATCTCATTATTGAGCAGTGCTCTAAGACCTAAAGTAAAAATGAAAGCTTTATTATTCAACAGAAGATTATTCTACTCATTCAGGAAAAGCAAGTACAAAGTGGGATGGGATGTTCAGGTTGTGCTCCCCACAATTAAGTTTTAAGAGTCTGAATGTCTTTCAAAACAAGCTTCAGAGAAACAACTCTCTTAAATATTTGTATTTTTTAAAACCTAAATATTAACTACATCGTAAGACATATTTGATGTAATTGCCAGTAAGTTACACTTGATGTACTTTCAAAGAGGAAGAGAAAGCCAGTCAGTTATATTAGGAGAAAACCTAACAGACTTCTTCAAGTGTGTAACAATTACATTTGCAACACAGTTTCATTAAATTAAATGTGAGAGACAGTCTCCAGAAAGTTGGAAAAATTACTCAATTGAGAAGTTTTAACATGTTTTAAAAACAAAAATCCTCGAATGTCATTAAAATGCAGTGTTATTTGGACTCTCAAAGTAACAGTCCTGACAACCTAAGAGGCTAACAGGATGTTACCGCAAAACTTCGAGCCACTACTTCACTTCTCCAATGGCATTCTAAACATCTATTTTCATTAACTAAAATACAAATATCGTTTTGTTGTATCCATAAGAGCAAAAATATCATTTCACTGTATTCAAACATGATGAAGCTACATAAATTTTATCAAAAACTTACTTTGGTTTTTCTTTTGTAATAAATAATAAATATTCCCTTTGGTGATTCACACAAAGAACCTGTTTAAAAAATTCTTACTTCCTCTAAGTCTTAGCCTAAAGGTCTGTCACAGCTTAAAAGTCTGTTAGGTGGACCCTGTGATAATACATTGAAGCCACAAAACACATGCAACATGTAAACAGAGTTCCTGGTTTTCCAGATACATGGATAAAGCTTCGATACAAGAAAATCCTAGTTGTCAAATATTTGAGAGCTACACAATAGTAGAAAACTGTATTGAACTCACATTTTCCTCAAGTACTGCATTTAAAAATAACAATTTAAGTCAGGCGTATCTAACTATTTGGCATTTTACAGCAGTTTTCTCCCTTCACAGAGGAGGGCTAGGAAGTTCTTCAATTGAACAGCTAGGTTTGATTTTCTCAAACAAAAACAACAGTCATTCATTTCTAATATAACAAATATACAACCTCCATGTAGCTATGGCTGGAGACACTCAACACCTCACTGTACTGTGACTAATAGTCTAAAACATAGAGACAAAAACCTGGGTTAAAGTTAGCAAAATGTGCTATAAAGATCAAAACAGCACATCCCTAACTGATCTGAGTATCTTATGAGAATATGCACAAATGAAAGATTACAACACTCTGAGAACATGAAGACTACGCTGAAACATCAAGATCCAGTGAGATGAACATGATGTATCTCAGATGCATCCTACCTGATCCACTGAACTGGCTGCTTCCTAGCGTAGTTGGTCTGGTTTTTCCACTATTTACAGGTGGAGAAAACATCTGCAAAACAAGAAAAAAAAAAAAAAAAAAAAAAGAGACATGTTTTAGTTGGCTTTGAAAGTCTTGCTGAATTATTAATGTAAACAGAAAAAAGGTCAATAGGAAACAATTTTTTTCTATTTTCTGCTTGAAAACAAACAGAATGCAAGACGCATGTTTAGACACACAAAACCAATAAGCTGAAGTACTCCTTGCAATTTATTAATAGGATCAAAACCTCTTTTCTACATGAGTACAACGTAAAGTTAAAAGGACACCTACTACTACTGTGACCATTTCAAATAGTTATAAGACTTACATTTTTTTACGCAAATTATACTTCTTACTGATCTGCAAGTATAAAGTCACTGCATAAAGACAGAATTTAAGAGGCAGTAGTTTTATATTTATAAATCAAGAGCCTTTTTGGTATGTCAAAAGTATCACACAGAAAATACAATTTTCTTAGCCAAGATCATCAATTAATAACTTCCTTTATTTGTGGGCAATTATTTTTCTTTTGTTTAAATAAGAAAAAGAGGGAAAAAAAAAAAAAAAAAAGGAAAAAAAGGCAAGAGCCAAGGTACCAGTGCCACACGCCAGCTTAACCAACGTTAATTATTAGATTATGCCATCAGTGGGTCAGCCTGATTTTAACCAGTTAAACCAATTGACCCAGCTGGTATTACAGTATTAAATCTGGAAGTCTAGACATTACATCAAAGTTCAGGTGTCCAACTTGGCTGAAACAGACCCAACCAAACCCTGCACGCTGCTGCCCCTGCTCCTCAGCTCGCATGACCACGAAGTCATGAGAAGACCTCGGAGAATATCCTACCGCACTGAAGTCCAGTAAGTCGCTCAATTCCTTGTCAGTTCCTATAGCGGCCATCCTCTGCTGCTGGGAATTCATCTTCCTCCGCTCCTCCGATCACCTTTCTAGGGCACAGGGAGAGAGGTACATGCAGCACTTCCCGTCGCGAACGCGGCCCCCGGCGAAGAGGGGCCTCTGGTACCCGCGCCCCTGGGGCGGGGTGGAGCCTCCCGGGGGAGCCTCGCTCGGCCGGGCGGGCTGAGAGAATCGGCAGCAGCAGCTTCCCCAACTAACCAACTCTCTTCAAGTTTCCTCAGGCTGCCTCCTCTCCCTTATCCCACTCCTCCCCCAACCTCGAGCAAAGCACGGTCACGCCGCAGAAGGGCCGCCGCCAAGAATTAAGTACCCCCCAGGCAAGCGAAAGCAAATAAACAGCCGCGGCCCGGCGAGGTCCGGAGAATTAGCGAGAGATTAAGTGACTCACTGTCCCCGCAACAATGGAGCTGACGAGCGGGGCCGGACGAGCCTCAGCAGAGCCATCTCTGCCCCGGCATTATCGCCCGCCGCCGGTGCCGGCTCCCCCTCCCCCTCTCTCCCGACCCACCCACCGGGGCCGCGGCCGCCGCTCCGCGCTCGGGACCGCGACGGGGCCGGGAGCCGCCCCCGCGCGCCGCACGCGCACACGCGGGACCGGGCGCGCGCGCCGCCAGCGGGCGGGGGGGGGGGCGGCTGGAATGCGCGTGCGGCGGCGGGGACGGGAGGGGCCCGCGCCTTCCCTTGTGCCGGCGGGCGCCGCGGGGGAGCCGCCGCGGCCCCGCGCCCCGGCAACTTTCCGAGCCGCCCGGTCCTTTATGAGCGCAGGGCGGCCGCCGAGCGCCGCCCGCGGGGACTCGCTCCTACCCGCTGACCACGACCCGGAGACCCCCGCACGCCCGCCCCGCCACCCGCGCGGCCGGCCCCGGCTGCCGCCCCTCGGGCTCCCCGGCGGAGCCTCCGCCTCCCCCGCGGTCTCCCCGCCGCCAACCCGGGCAGCCCCACTCCCGCCCGCGAGCGCGCGGCCCCGTCCCCTCGCCGCCGCCTCTGCCCCTCCGAGCGCCCGGCCGCCGCTTCCCTTCCCCCGCCGCTCTCTCCCAACTTCTCGCGGCTGCCCGCACTTACCCGTTGTCCCTGTGCACTCCGGTGACCAGGGCCGGGCCGGCGGCGGCGCGCGGGCCGCGGGCTGGGTGGGAGGCGACGAGCCGAGCGCTCCCCCCCCGCTGGAAGGAACTTGTGGGTTCCCTCAGGCGGACATTTTTTTGCTTACAGAGCCTCAGCACCACGTTCACGGCTGCGGCTCCGTATCCCTCCGCGCCGAGCGCCGCCGCCTTAACCCTTGTCGCGCCGCGCCGCTGCCGGCCGAGGCGGGCGGGGATCCAGTGGAACCCCTCGGAGCCGCCCCGGCACCAGCCTAGGCCCCGGACGCACCGCCGGGACGCCCCAGCAGATGGGGAGAAGCGGATTCCCTCGGGCCGCTCAGGGAAACACGCACCCCACGGGAACAGACCCCTCCTCACCGCTCCCCAACTCAGTCAAACCGACAGCAAACCTCGACATGCAACACTGCCGGCAATGCACGTGCCTCAAAACACATTATTGCGCTCATCCTGAATTCACCTACCCTAAAATATGCCTGAATGCTTTTAGTATATATCAAGACACAGTCTTACTGCTCATAATGAAATGGCATATAAATTACATAAATTTTAAGCACTCACTAGCAGCTTCCTCTTAAATACATACCACTAAAACTGTAACGTGTCATCAAAGCACAAGAACATGGCTGTAACTACAAGAACACACATTCAAATTAACACTGCAGCTCTCTGAAACAGGTGATGCTAAAGGTGAACCAGCCCAACGCCTTCCGTGCAGGAATGGGAAGCAGCGTGCGAAGAACCTGCACCCTCATTTAGGTCCTGCCACCGCTACAGACAAATCACTCTTTTGTGCTCCGTCTCCTTCTCACTGCCAGCCTGTCCTGCCGGGAAGTTTATTCCGTGTCTGTGAAGCCACCCCACAGAGCAGCGTGCCGGCCTAAGGCAAGCGCACGGCTGTCCCCGCCACCGAGCGGAGCGATGCCGGGGCTCTGTCGCACACCCGTCTCTCGAGCCTGCAGAGCCCCCAGGTGGCACCTACTTGCCACCACCTGGGGCTGGGCCTGCTCTTTTCTGACCCCAGCTACCGAGGGCCACTTACCATTCTCTCCGAAAGTGAGAATTATAAAGCAATAATCTATGCAGCTGCTGGCATGTTATCCTTTCGGAGGAAGGGTATTTACGAAACACAAGGACAATGGAAAAGGACACTAAAACCGCGGAGCAGCTCAAAGGCACCAGGGAGCCGGTAAGCGCAGGAGGAACGGCGCGCAGGGTGGAGGGGCGCGCATCCCTCGCAGGCTGCTGCTTGGCACTCCCCCAGCTCTGGAAAGCAGCAGGCTCTACCGAGGGCTCTCCAGCCACACACCCTTCCCTTCCAAATCAACTCTTCCTACCCCAGGCCCTGACTGTTACCACATTCCCGTTCCTTCGGAAGACGTCACAAACTTACCACCCCCAGGCAAAGACAAACTGGAGAGTCTGGAGACTCTCCTCCATTTTTCTCCCTTGCATGTCTTGTGCTCAATGATCATTTGGCCTCGTGATTCTATGAATATTCATTTATTTGCCACTTAGAAATGCAGGAAGCAATTTATATTAAAATACCAACACAATGACTTCCATTCTCTGTGCCCCTGAGGGATCTAAGTATGTACTTTTTCTCTTTGAAGTATAAATAATAATACACTTTAGAGAGAAGGACCCATTGAGAGAGCGCAATACATTTCATACGCAACCTTCTTTAACATATCTTTGTTACAAGATCCCCTATATACTTACTGAGAAGATTTTGTTTCTCTGGATATATATACCTACTGAGAAGATATTGTTTCTCTGGAAGCGCTACTCTTTAACCAGTAGTAGCACTCCGTACCAGTTAGTACAGCTGCAACGCTGATAAGCACTGATTAGAAAGCCGGCTAAACGTAAAGAAAGTGGAAGCAATATTGTTAACAATTATTCGTACTGATGTGTAATTGGATTAAAATTCTAACTTATTTTTGTTAAGATTTAGATAATTATAGATTCTTTGTTAATACAAATGCTTTGTATTTGCCCTCTGACATCAGATTTTTTAGGTTCACATCTATAAGCTTTTATTTGCAGCTAGAAGCTTTGAGTAGAAGATGATATAGCCATATAATTCATGGCACAGGGTTTAAAGTTACACAAAATATCATAAAATGCTTTATTTGCTCCACAAGGACATGTCACTTTCTCGTGCAGATGCTGAGCAAATGCACTCAGTGCCAAAAGTCACGTTGTAGCAGCCATTCTTCAGCTTTGTATCTCCATGCCTTAGCGGCTCTCTCACAAAAACTTTAAGGCACTTAGAGAAAAATTACCAGAACATAAATGAACCTTCCAGAAATTATGCCAGACAATTTAGCAAGTACACAAGGCCACAAGAAAGGTGTGATTAGACTCAAAATACACCGTGAGTCTGACCTAAAGATTGCTGGGGGACACAAAATCGCAGTGAGTTGGCCAAGTCAGAAATTTCAGAACATTCTTCTGCAGGTAGCGTGACCAAAATCATTGTGACAGATCAGTAACTAGCACATCCTTTGTTATAGTAAAATTCAAAACACAATTAATCTAATGTTTCCTGAGTACTGAACATATTCTTCCACATTTGTGAGATTTGGAATCTTCAGTTTTTTAACCTGTTATCTTGTAACATTGCCCAGAACTACCATGTACACTCAAAACATTAAGGCATGATGTTCTATGTCTATGCAATACTGTCTTTCACCTAGTCTCAGAATCTCCAACCCCATGCTCAAGGTGTTACTTAGAATCCTTTCAGCTCTGCCACTCCCTATAAATTATTCCTGTTCACTGCAAAGAGTTTTTTAAAAATGCATTTCATACCCTTATTCTGTCATAGCCATACACAGAAAACGAAACAAAACCCAATGTTGTCACCATTAAAAAGAAAAAACCCAAACTCAAAGCACTATACATTGTAAACATTTTAAAAGATCTGACCAAACCATTGTCTGAAATCCGGTTCAAACAGGTGCAATGGTTTCCCGTTTGTAACAAAGAAAATACCTTCAGTCTCATCCCTGCTGCAACTCCTTGAGAGGATTCTTTCCTTGCAAGCATATAAATCACCCACAAATCAAAAACTTCCAACTGTTCCGTGACATGACACAACTGTACCTTTCTTGTATATTATGTAGCAGGTTAAAGTGCTATCCCTTCTGTGACTGTTACACCTCTTTTCTTTCACTTTATTAAAAATAAAAGCTCTTCACTAAGTAGGGAGCAATTATTCAGATGGAAAATACAGGAGTAATCATAAACACTAATAATTTTGCTGGTGATATCACAAACCAGGACTCCAGCAATCAGGACTGTATTCCTGTCAATGCTTTCCCAAAGATATTTTAATCAATTAATTTTTTTGTATTGGTGTTGTAGATGAATACCCTTCCCTTAGAGAAGTCCTCAGTCTGCCATGGAGTAGTACAAGTAATAGGCAGGTAAACCTCTGCACACAAAGTCGTCAGTGAGCTCCAGACGCTGACAGAACACACAATACAACTGTAAATCTTTATGGTAACTGCCCTGACAGCTGAGCTACCAACATCAATATGGTCAGCGACCAACCAAGCAATCAGGGAATTGCTATTTGCCAGATGGCGATGGCAGCATTCTTCCACATGCTTCAACGTGACCATGAAAATGAAGAATTACATACAGAACATAATAAAAAAATTAAGAGGAATATAAAACCCAAATCACTTGAGCATAACTCCCTGAAAATAATCACACTCATACGCGGTTTCACAGCCTTCATGAATTGCTTTCCACCCACTCCTTAAAGGAAAAATATTTGATACAGCAGACAGCTGTTGTGCATTCAGGGATGTGAGAAAATGTATTCTGTATTACTATTTAATGTATCATGCCTGTGTGAATAGAATCATTAAGCTTGCATGTCTCCTTTTGGCTTATTTATTCTTAAATTTACAGATGCTGAATTCATTTACCACCACCACCCAAACTGTACAAACTCTAGGGTGATCCCTGACAGAGCACTTGACCAAAGATGGAGTTTTCACCAGAATGGCTCCTTTAAATCAATATCTGTGGTCAGCTTGCATCCACAGCCAACAATTTATTCACAATAAATACTATTGCTTGGCAAATCCATAGCCCTGGAGAAAAGTCAGCAAATCATCTTCCCTGCTCCAGTTTGTTGTTGTTCTTGTTTGGTTTCTTACAACAAATTCCCACCCTCACCTAAACTGCTGAATCCTTTCTACCGCTTCCAGAAAACTTCCCTGTACAGAGAGCAATGCTCATTTGGAGTTAGCAACAAGGAAAAAACAACACTGTTTCCTGCACTAGGACGAACAAAGCAATTCCATTTTCTCACTGGAATTCTCCATTTTCTTTCACCTGGAACCTGACTTGAGCCAATAAAAAAACTGAAATATTTCTGTTATAATGTGTGAAACTTTTGGATTAAGTTCTTGGAGAGGCATTCTGTTCTTCCTACATCTTTTCCTTACCAGACTGGAAAAGTATCCTACAAAAAAGACAGAGCTGTGCTCCTATGCCCAAGCCTCACGATTAGGTAGTGCTTGTTGTTATCAGTACAGCCCATCTTAGAGATAACCGAATTTGCTGCCTGCTATATTTACCTCACGGTAATTAAAATTATATAACATATATATTATGTAACATATTCTACAACCGGAAAAATTTACAACATTTGCAGGAGGCTGCAACGGTGAAACCTGTCACCAAAGAGTACTGCTTAGGAGGTGACCAGAAGGAACATATGCAGAGTGACTATTGTTAAATGAAAACCTGCTGCTGTGGGGCACTGACAGCTACACTTCACTCGTTTTCTGCCGCTGGCAAAGTGCTTTCCAAGTGCTTGAGGTCGAGCAGGGGGTGAGTAAAAGCTTTAGCTCGCCGTAAGGAACCTCCTCTTAAGAGGAATTCCTACAAAAGTTGTCTGCGGGAAGGAGGTTAAAAAAAAAAAGACGCCCGAAAGGAGAAATCGCGGCGGGAGGGCCCCATCAGTGCTGATTCCTCTGGTGCCGCTCCCCGCAGCAGAACCGGGCCGGACACACCGGGGCCACCCGCCAGCCGTGACCGCGATGACAGAGCCCGGGGCGGGCGGCGGGACCGAG